>OU898280.1:89751548-90348529 GCA_918026665.1 Diabrotica balteata
GGTAGTAAGCAGTAGAAGTGAATGTTTGTGAGTTTTCGTGCAGTAAGTGTATCTGACAGGAGCTGATCCAGTAAAATATTGTAAGTTATATTTTTCTACTTATATTCCAAGAGTCACTGTTCAGGCCAGAACAAGAGATTCAGTTTACCGAGAGGAGAAGAGGCTAGCATCATTTGAACGATACGTGCATTTGAAGGAGATCATTAAAGACGATAAGTTCGCAACAATTTCTTGTAAGATTGCTGATTACCTAGGGGACTGCTAAGAATAGATAGTGTAGGCTACAAGGAACAAGGATTTGGACAACTCATTATCAGAGAGATAGTTTTACTATTCGTTAGTTTTTCTTTATTAACAACACATTTTTTTAACAATTGCTTTAGAAAAGATAGGAATATTTTGATCAGGATAAGAAAATTAAATAGTGTGATAGAATCATAATTGCAACATTTAAATAAGTTTAATTGATTATTTAATTAGCTAATTAATTGCTTGGCACACCCATATATATATATATATATATATATATATATATATATATATATATATATATATATATATATATATATAGATTGAACGAAATAAATTCGGAACATAGGAAAATAATGTATTTCGGCTCAATTCTGCTGTAGCTGGTTGGCCAACAAAAGATTGTCAAATAATTATATTATAAAAAATCCCATACTTCAGCGGGCTGCTGGATTCTGAACTCATAAAAATTGAAAGCTACACATAAATCTACGATTTTATTATGCTGTCAAACCAGTTATAGTCCAGGAAATGTAGCATTTCACCTCGCAATTTTTTCGTGCGGCGTGGATTGACTTGAAATTTAACAGAAGGTAGGTAATAGCCTAAGGATCAAAATCTATATCGAACCAAAGTGCGCCAAAGCCTAGGAGGTGGTTGCCACCCCATCTCCGGGGTGAAATTTTTTTTTACGTTTTAACTACAGGTTTCGATTAGAAAAGTGATTCTAAACAAAAAATGTGCTATACATTTTTTTATAAAATGATATTTTTCAAGTTATTCGCGATTGAAAGTAACAACTTTTAGACGAAAAAATTTACGTTTTTAATCGATTTTTCGCGAATAACTCGAAAATGGTGCATTTTATCAAAAAAATTGTAGAGAACAATTTTGTAGCTTTTAAAAACACAAATACAATTACAAATACAATATCAATGTTCAGCGGTTTTCTTCAAATGCCAAATTTGAAAGATTCAAAGTCAAATATCGGGAAAATGATGTATTTTTGGAAGAAAACTCACCAAACCTTTTTTAAAGAGCATAAAATAAATACATATCTACATTTTAAAGAGCATAAATAGCTATCATAAAAAAATAAGGCCAATTCCTCATTTTTTACGAAAAAATCGAGGAAAACAACACCCTAACCACCCCCATAATTAAAATCGATCTTCACCCTTCTGCAATTCCCTTTGTAGATGTATTGTTAATACGTCCAAGAAGTTTGACCCATTTAAAGTGCTTAGTTTTAGAAAAAGTACAGCTTAAAGCGAGAAACGATTTACAATTTCATATTTTTTACAATTCTTTTTTTAAATTTGCCCGAAAATACTGAATATATGAAAAAAATAAAAATTACCAAATTGTAGCTTTTTTAATGACTAAAATTATCCTTTATTTAGATTTGTTGTACAATGAATATTTGGCAAGATATAGCCGTTTAAAGCATCGATTTACGATCAAGCACCATCTTTTTCGAGCCCTTTAAACTCACCCCATTTAAAAACCAAGGGTTCCAAAAAGATTTAATTCACAGATCCTTGTAGCTATTAAAAACCTCTACAAATCGTTTTTGAAGAAACATCTATCGTTAAAAATTAAAGGAAATACGTTAAAAAAACCAGTTAATTTTTTTCCGGAAAATTCCATTAGTATAGTACAGTACATTTCGGAGCATAATAATCTACAAAACCGGTATATTAGCTAGTGGGGCATTATACATTCGAAATTTTAAGCGTTCTTATTTTGAAATCCCATACAACAGAATAAAACATCTGCTCATATGTCTATGGCTTGGCAATGAAAATATCAGAGCAACAGATTGGGGATGGTTTTCCAAAGATGGTTTGTTATTACCCGTACGCATGAACAAACAACCTGCACCCGATAAATTTTTGAAAATTATTTTTTGCCAATGCAAAAAAGGATGCGGCGTTTCATATGGGTGCAGAAAAGTTGGTTTATACTGTAACTCTACTTGTTCTGGGTGCTCAGGTGAAGGGTGCAATAACCGTCCATCCAATGGCACTACAGCCCAAGCCGGGCCTTGGCCTCCTTCATTAAACCTCTCCAAACATCTCTATTTACTGCTGTTCTTTTCCATAAACGCGTTTTTAGGAGATTTTTGGAATCCTCATCTACCTCGTCTTCCCATCTCTTTTTTGGTCTTCCAACAGGTCTTTTTCCTTGCACCCTTTTTCCAACAGGAAAAAGGGTGCAATAACAGTCCACCAATAATTGAGGAAGATGATGATGACATAGATCACGATGAAGATGTAATTGATGACGAATAAAATTGATATTATAATTGTTTTACCTATAAATGTAAATATTTTCAACTATTTATGTAAATGTATAAGAATATATGGTGCCTTTTTATGTTGATAATTTTTTTTGTATTTAATTCTACTTTTTTCAATTTATATCTTATAAATTAGTTTATAAAAACTGCAATGTTGTAAAGGGTGAAGTTGAAAAGTTGCAAAATTTTGGCAAAAAATTGTTTTTACCTATAGCACTCATAACAATGGATTTTTAAGGGTTGAAAATGTATGAATTTGTATTTTAAAGTATAAAAAACTCACTATTTAACTAATCCAAACCAAATTTCACTCATCTTAGGATTTGTAATATTATTTTACAATTTTTGAAAATTAGGGGTAGTTTTCACCCCTAAGAACAATCAGGGTTCATCGGCATGACATAAACTATAAAGCAGAGGGTGAGTTGAGCTTAATTCCAAATTTTTATGCAAGTCGTTCCAAGATGAAATTATTTTATTCGCATTACTATTTTTTTTATATTAATCTTTAATGAGGGTCGCTTTTTAAGGGTTGAAATATGATGGAACTTTATTGAAAAGCACGAAACTATCATTATTTAATTAATTCAAACCAAATTTTACCCATATTCAGGTTTAATATGTTATTTTATAATTTTTGACAATTAGGGGTAGTTTTCACCCCTAAGAACAATCAGGGTTCGTCGACATGACATAAACTATAAAGCAGCGGGTGAATTGAGCTTAAATCCAAATTTTTATCCAAATCGATCCAAGGCGAAATCGTTTTTTTAGAATTAGTAAGTTTTTACATTAATCTCTAACAAGGGTTGCTTTTTAAGGGTTGAAATATGATGGAATTCTATTCAAAAGTTTAAAATAATCATTATTTAATTAATTCAAACCAAATCTTACCCATATTCAGGTTTAATATGTTATTTTATAATTTTTGACAATTAGGGGTAGTTTTCACCCCTAAAACCCTTCAGCGCACTTCGGTTCGATATAGATTTTGATCCTTGGGCTATTACCTACCTTCTGCTAAAATTTCAACTGGATACATGCAGGACGAAAAAATTGCGAGGTTTTAACTTTTTTCGAGCTTCAATTCCTGAACTATTATCGCCTCCTTAGACAAACCCGTCTTACGCAAACAACTTTGTTGCGAGACAGATAGTTGAACGATATTTTATACAATGTCTATACCCAGGTATGGATTTATTTTTGTCCAAGTTTTATATTGGTCCACTATTTTAAATGCAGTTCAAACAGACATGTATTAAATTGTATGTTCCGTTTTAATTTGGTTCAATCTATATATATATATATATATATATATATATATATATATTATATATATATATATATATATATATATATATATATAATTTGGATGGGTTGGAGTCAATAAAAGGGGCTATTTGTTGACTAAAAATGGATGAAACAAAACCAACAATATAAGAAAACAACAGGATTATAGAACAGCGTTTGGAAAATTGTGAACAGAAAATTAAAGGATGTGTAGAGGAGATAAAAAAAGAGAAATGATACAACAGATAGAAGAGATTAATGAAATTAAGAATAAAATGGGAGAACATGTAAAGAAAGTAGAAAACAAGATGAAGGAAATTAAGATTGTCCAGAAAAAGGAATTAGGACAGTTAGAAGAAAAATTTGATTCACATTCCAGAAAGGAGATAAAGTCTTAGTGAGGGCACTGAGGGTGTCGAATTTACAAAATAGTATTTGTGCTAAATTGATGCCGGTATTTGAAGGTCCATATAGGGTCAATACGGAAAATGGGGTAGATAGTTATGAATTAGCGCACATAGAGACAGGCAATATACGGGGTATTTTTAACATTCACGATATCTATCAGTATCATGAGTAGATTTTAATAACATAGTGAAATAATTTGATCCTGAAAAACTTGTGTCATTTAAAAAAATGAACAAAGAGTTTTCGGCAAATCAAAAGGCCGGGAGTTGTTATGTTATGTAAAATTAAAATTGATATTGGTCTGCTTTTAATATATTTCAAAGTACAAAATAAAAGATATGTCGAAGAAATGAAAGTGGATTATCCTGGATTACCTGTAGTAAACAAAATTTAAAGATATGCATAAATTATTTTCTCTGTAAAATATATTCGAATGATGTGAGTGAGCTTAGTGAAATCATGAACAATGCGAGCAGGTTTTCGAAATAGATTTGTACGTCGATATACAGTGAATAAGACAATAGAATAAAATATTTAGAAAATATAATTCTCCGTTAGTTCTTAAGAATTCGTAGAAA
This sequence comes from Diabrotica balteata, assembly GCA_918026665.1. NCBI lineage: Eukaryota > Metazoa > Arthropoda > Insecta > Coleoptera > Chrysomelidae > Diabrotica > Diabrotica balteata. The sequence goes on from OU898280.1 coordinate 89,756,376, forward strand.
CCGATTAGCATGTTAATAGTTTTTAGGAAATTTATAATGGTAGGTAAAATTGTTGTTTGTTATCTAAATGGTTGATGGAGATAAGTGTGATGAACTCTGATTGGAGGAGATTAAAAAAAGTGGGATAGGTATGTAGGAATAGAGTTTAGCTAGATTTTTGAGGTAGAAAAGATAATCAGTTTTTTTTTTCGAAGGGTGCAAGGCGAACTGCTGTTGTTCTCTGGTGAATGTTTGTGAGTTTTCGTGGAGTAAGTGTATCTGACAGAATTTGATCCAGTAAAATATTGTAAGTTATATTTTTCTACTTATATTCCAAGAGTCACTGTTCAGGCCAGAACGAGAGATTCAGTTTATCGAGAGGAGAAGAGGCTAGCATCATTTGAACGATACGTGCATTTGAAGGAGATCATTAAAGACGATAGGCTCGCAACAATTTGTTGTAAGATTGCTGATTACCTAGGGGACTGCTAAGAATAGATAGTGTAGGCTACAAGGAATAAGGATTTGGACAACTCATCATCAGAGAGATAGTTTCACTATTCGTCAGTTTTCTTTATTACCAACACATTTTTTTAACAATTGCTTTAGAAAGGATAGGAATATTTTGATCAGGATAAGAAAATTAAATAGTGTGATAGAATCATAATTGCATCATTTAAATAAGTTTAATTGATTAATTAATTAGCTAATTATTTGCTTGGCGCACCTCAGACTTTTAATATCACATTAATATATATAATATATATATATATATATATATATATATATATATATATATATATATATATATATATATATGTCATTGCCCTTACCTTATAATTACAGTAACATGGTAACGTATATTTTGAGGAATTTTCGAAAAAATTAATTAATTCAGATTTCTTTGTTCAGGTTGCGTTATATCTAAACTAACTTAAATTATTTTGTATTAAATTCTACCTAAAAAATATTATTAAAATGAATTATTAATTATATTAATATGTAATTAATACAGTATTATTAATTAAACTTATCGTTTCAAGAACAAAATATGATTGAAATGTCAAATTTTGGTAGTTCATATTTCTTTCCTAGAAGGCGTCGTTAGTTTACTGGTGTGACTTTTGTCATCATATCCATTTATATAGATAGATATCGATGTTTTAAATTATCTACTATAAGTTTTAGAGAACGTTTTTAAAAAATCTCAACCGAAGACAGTTCAGAAAATTCATAATACAGTCGGGAGAGAATCCTGATAAACCTATTATGGCAGTGAAGACAAGTTAGTCGTTTACCTTAAGTAGATAAAAACTGTCAAATTTTAATATTCGAATAAATTTTATTATTAACTAAAAATTTAAGTTAAACCACTAGCTGGTTCGAGAGATGATAAGAAGAGTGTAGATAAGAATGAAGACGGCATCCCACTCTTTATAGAAAATACTTTAAATGGTCCCGTGGATGGTCTGCATTTAACTTTTTCAACTGTTTTGTTCAAATCCCTATTTGATTTGTTATTGAGAGGTCTATCGGATCTTGAAATAGAATAAGATATTTGAATTATATTATGGTAAAATAACTACTCCACAAACTGTGCGAAGAATGTATTCAACGTTGGATATATATTATATTAATATATATATATATATATATATATATATATATATATATATATGGCTACAAGCGGCCCAGTGTAGAGAACACTGTAAAGAACTGAGGGAGGCCTATGTCCAGCAGTGGACGCGATTGGCTGATTGATGATGATGATATATATATATATATATATATATATATATATATATATATATATATATATATATATATATATATATATATATATATATATATATATATATTTCCGTCATACAAATCCATCCGTCCAACTATTCTTTCAACAACCCCCGTAGAAGTTCATAATTGTCTCAAACCTTGGAATTTGTTGAACATATGGCCCTTGAAAACATTTTCGGTATCGCTTCACGTCGTTTTGCGTCGATTGCAATAAATCAGTGTTTTGTTTGTCTTCATTGGAGAACCATCTCTAAATGAAGCCAAATGTACGTTTAAAGTTTATGTAAATCTTCGTTTCTGCGAATATTATTTTTTGCATGTTTCTGTTAAATTTTTTTTAAGTTAGTTCTAAATTTATGAGTAAACTTAAGTACATAGACGATAACATCTTTAATACTACATATTGAGTTGTAAATAATAAATTATTAGATCTGTATTTCTTATAAACTCTATGTCATCTTTGTATTTTAGAGAACTGATGAAGCTTTAGAAGCATAAAGCGAAACGTCTTCTATAAACTTATGAAGTAGTTGACTTCTGTTTTTTATTTTGCCAACCTGACTGACCGAATAAACCTCTGAATTTACTAGTTGAATACTTTATTAATATATATATATATATATATATATATATATATATATATATATATATATATATATATGCATATATATATATATATATATGTATATATATATATATATATATATATATATATATATATATATATGTATATATATATGTATATATATATATATTATATATATATATATATATATATATGTATATATATATATATATATATATATGTATATATATATGTATATATATATATATATACATATATATGTGTATATATATATATATATATATATATATATTTTATATCACGAAACACTTTTTTGACTTTTTAAAAAATTTATTTATTACAAAATACAATTATCAAAGTTACGTGGTAAAAATGAATGAAATATAAAATATAATGAATGAACTACAAAAATATACTGAATACTGAATTAAGAGCGACAAGCGGTTTTATAATATTAGTAAATGCTGACTCAGTGGGAACGTGTAAAAAGCTTGGGTCCCGCTGACTCTGCCGGTACCGCATTTGCAAGGATCCTTATCGGCTCAGGTTCTTGGAAGTGGAACCTGATACCCTGGGAATCGTCGTGATAAGGAACATCGGTTGGTACAATGCATATCACAGCTCCCCCTTTTAGATGAAAGTTGATGCGTGGCAGCAACTTTTAGACTGTCTGTTTATTGGTGTTAAGTTGGATCTGCTCTTCTTGAATGGAGTCGCTTAGGTGGATACTGGGTCTTCGTCTTGGAAGGATTTTTCTCCAATTCCGGGTGAAGGCTGTCTCTGGGTGTCTTGGTGGAGAGGGCGGATGGTCATTGTCATTGGTATTGCCAATTCTGTCTATTGCCTATCCTGTATCTTCTCTTGGATCTGCATTTACATATAACATAAAGAACAACAAGAGTTACAATGACAACTATGGTAAAAATGGTGAACCAGCTCAGATGTTTGTTGACAAACGGTTCACTGATTAGTTTATCGAGTTCTTCAGAATACTGATTGAGTTTGTGATGGGCTATCTCGAGGTCTTCAGTATTGATCTTGCTAAGCTTCAGTGCTTTTAAGTCGGGAAGATGGATTTTATCTGGGAAGTGTTTGCAGCTATTGAATGGTATTTGGACTGGGTGACTTCTGTAAGTGACATTGTCATGAACATCGATTAATTTCTGAGAGTGTACTCTTGTACTACCAATAAAGGCATCGCACGTGTGTTGTAGTTTGAGTACATGGTTTGTGTAAATAATCTCTGATTTGACGTCTCTGGATTCGCATTTGATGGTAATAGGCAGTGGGTCAGAAACTGTTATGAGCCACAAGTTTATGTTGATCTTCTGGACGTTGTAATCTTTGGCAAATACTACGGAAGTCTGGCATGTCCTGGGAAGGCGTTCTTGTCGTTTCAGAAGTTGGGCTTCGCATATGGCATCGCTGTCGATTGGGTATGGAAGTATGTTGTAACAGATCTTCGTTCGAGCTCGCATAGTTTTGCATGACTCGAGGCTATTTATTGTAAGGTATAACAATGAATCATCATTTCGCGCAATGTATTTATTTGTTGTTGTTAATATTGAATGAAGACCTGTTCGATTATCCAGTATTGGTATTGGATAGATACGATATAAAGTATATTGTTCTGCATCAGTTAAAGGAATATTTAAGACAAACACAATTCTTGTGTCTAATTGATAGGCTTGCAATTCGATAATATCGAGATATTGAGCTAGATTTGAAGTATAGATTGATAATGGAAGATTATTTTTTTGTAATGATTGTGATATATGCCTTAGCGATTCAATTAAATCAAACGGGGTTATGATTGAGCTATGCAATATTTTTAATCGAGCAAAGGTTATGGCATTTACTATTTCATTTAAAGAGTCTTCGATAAATGAATAGCTTTCCATTAGTAATTCACAAAAGTTTAGCATATCGATTTGAGATTGGTAGAATTTTAATTGGTCAGAGATATCCATTATTGACTCTCGAATTTCTTTAATATTATTGTTGAATGTTTCTTCGTCTATTTGTAATTTCTGGATTGTAGAGTTAAAGTTTTTAATAACAGAAGTTGTAACCGATATTTGATTTTTCAATAAGTTTTCGATTTGATATTCATCGCGGGTTATTTTATTTATACAATCATTGAAATATTCGCCATCTGACGAATCTAAGTTGCCGGTAATTGATTTCCATATCGAACCTATTCCGTTAATAAGTCCGCGTTTCTCTCGGAATGTGTATTGTTTCGTATCAGCCATTATTTCTGTATATTTGAGATTAACAGAACTAGAGATTTGTTTGAGAAGACTTATGTGAGTTTGGACTTCGGATTTAAATGCCAGCATTCGAGGTACATCTTCTTCAATGGTATCCAATAAATTTTCTAAGATTTTGTCATTTTTGTCGATAACGTCTCTGATTGATTGCATGTCTTTATATACAAGGAGGGTCCATTTGTCGTTCGAAATTTTGAGATTGGTTTCTTCATGAAAAAAGATTCCAACAGTGTTGTTGATTGGAGTTAACGTATACTGGGAGAGGATGACTGGGATCAGTCCCAGGAATCTGAAAGAAAATTACTCATGATAGGGTTTTAATCTATCAAAATTTACTTTCATTGTTATATTGGTTTGGGTATTTAATAAAGTAGCAGAATTTACGTGAATTTCTTGGATTTCAAAAGGGCCATTAAATTTATTTTGGGATTTATCTTTAATTTGCGATTCTTTGACGTAAACCTTATCGCCTATTTTATATTCTGGAGGGTTTGATGACACGTGTTGATCGAATCTTTCTTTAGCCTTTTCTTTTTGTCTTTCCGTCTTGGCTCGTGCCACTTTATAGAAGTATTGCATACGATTACTTAAGTCTCTAACGTATTTTGATATAAGGATTTTTTCATTGTAAAGTATTTCGGGTGGTCTAAAAGAAGTATGTCCGAAAATGAGTTCGTATGGTGTAAATCCGTGGGTTTTGTTTTTTGTGTTATTGTAGCAAATAACTGCATAAGGCAGAACATTTAACGGATGTTCATCGGGATTTTCAGCTTGATTAGCTCTTATCATTTCGCTTAGGGTTGCGTGAAATCTTTCGATAGAACCGTTAGATTGTGGATGGCCCACACTTGAGAAGGTTAGTTTTATGTCGTACAATTCACAAAGATCTTTCATCAAAGCATTGTCGAATTCACGTCCATAGTCACAGTGTATGCGTAATGGTGTGCCATAGTGTTGGAAAAAGATAATAAGATGATTGACGACTGATTTAGCTGTTTTGTCTTCAAGAGGATACGCCTGTGTGAATTTAGTGAGCTCGTCTCGGATAGTTAATGCGTAATTTCTGGTAGGGTATTCGAAAAGATCTATGTTAATTCTTTCGAACGGTGTTTTAGGGGTTTCGGTGATGACTAATGGGTTACTTAAGTTTTTTCTACATATCTTTACTTTTTGACAGATTTCGCAATTTTTTATAAAATTTTCTACATCCTTTGTGATGCCTTGCCAATTATACTTTTCTTTTATTCTTCGTATAGTTTCATTTATACCCCGATGGAGATTGTTTTTGCCACAGTGATAGTGATCTAGTATTTGGGGTATTTCATCCTGTTCCGGAGTTTTAATAACATCTTGACAGATTCTCAGTTTTATTTCTTTATCGGCAAAGATAAATGAAAATATTTCTAGAATTGGTAATTCGAGTTGATTTTCGACGTAATGGATTTGCGATAGGTCAAATTCATTTTGTGCGACATAAACGATATAGAATAGGTGTTGTACTACTGTTTCAGGATCAAAAGGAAGGAGAATGATAAAATATTTCCGATTTTTGACAGTTTTACTACCGAATATATTAATCTTTGATAAGTTAAAATCTATATTGTTTTCATCGAAGACGTCGTCTAATATTTTGTGATGTATTTCTTCCATTTTATTTTGTCTAAGAAAGGTGATGATGTTCTTATGCGATTTGTCTAATAATTGATCATTAGATATTTCAATTTTAGAATAATCAATGAGTGATTTAGTTTTATACAGTTCGACAAATCTATTAAAATGTTCAGTGATTTCTTCTTCATGGATTTCATTTGGTTCTTCGTCAGATTCCGTATCGTTCGAAGCTAATATTGATATTTTCTTATGAAAATTCGCACATTCTTTAAAATGATTGATTTTAATTCGAGAAAGGGCGTCCGCATTTTTGTTGGTTTTTCCCGGTTTATGAATAATTTTATAATTGTATTCCTCAAGCTTGAGACGCCATCTAGCTAGTCTGTTTCCAGGGTCTTTTATAGAAAATAACCAGGTGAGTGGACGGTGATCAGTTACTAGGGTGAATTTTCTACCGAACAGATAGGGTCGAAAATGTTTTACAGCCCATACGATGGCAAGGAGCTCTCGCTCAATGGTCGAATATCGTGTTTCAGCATTACACAGGGTACGTGAAGCATATGCTATAGGAAGATCTTTTCCAATGGGGCCTTGGGATAATATAGCGCCGATGGCGAATGCACTTGCATCTGTTGTGAGGACGAAAGGTTCCTCAAAATTTGGATAGGTTAGAATTGGGTCAGAAATTAAAGCGTTTTTCACATCTTCAAAAGCTTGCTTGCAATCTGGGTCAAAATTAAAAGCAACGTCTTTTTGTAGTAGTCTAGTGAGAGGTTTAGAAAGTTTAGCAAAATTAGGAATAAAACGACGATAGTAACCGGCTAGACCTAGGAAAGATTTTATTTCTTTTGGTGTTTTCGGTTCAGGAAATCGTTGGATACAATCGACTTTAGAAGGGTTAGGCTTGAGGCCATCTTGGGTAATGAGATGTCCGAGATACGTCACCTCTTTCCTGAGAAATTCACATTTATCAGGCTGGATTTTAAGATTTGCCTTTCGAAGACGTTTGAAGACTTCAGTAAGACGGGAAATGTGTTCGTGAATGGTAGGGGAGTATACTACAATGTCGTCCATATAGACAAGACATCGTTCGTTCAAAATACCTAAAAGAATATTGTCCATGACACGCTGGAATGTGGACGGTGCATTTTTAAGTCCAAAAGGCATACGAGTAAATTCATAATGTCCGTTTTCGACAGAGAAGGCTGTTTTAGGAATATCTTTGGGATCGATTTCAATCTGATGAAATCCGAAGGCAAGATCGAGAGTTGTGAAATATTGGCATTTTCCAAGCTGGTCTAGGAGATCGGAGATATTAGGAAGAGGGTATTTATCGTCAATGGTACATTCATTGAGTTTGCGGTAGTCTATTACTACTCGCCATTTTTGTTCTCCAGAAGAGTCCATTTTTTTGGGAACAACCCAAACAGGAGATGACCAAGGAGAAGTAGAGGGCCGGATGATACCTTCGTTGATCATCTTATTTACTTGAGATTTTACTTCCTCTTTGTGGACCTGAGGATATCTGTATGATTTCGTAAAAATGGGTTTGGCGTTATTAGTTTCAATTTGATGTTTAATCTCACTGGTGAAAGTGAGGTTGTCTCCTTCTAAGTAAAATATGTCTTCGTAATTTAAGCAAAGATTTGTTATTAGTTCTTGTTCTTCCTCGTTAAGATGTTCTGTTCGAAGTCGAGATTTTATTTTGTTGGTACGGTCAATTTTATCAGAGCAATAATTTTCCAAGTTATCGTTCGACTGGAAATTTAGGATCGGGTAGTTTAAATAGGGTTCAATTACTATATCGGAAAAGTCGATAATTTTAGGAATTGCATTTGCGTTTACTACGGATGTCAGAAATTCTCCTTTTTCATTTACGTGTACTAACGCGTTGGGGATATGGACTTTTTGTTTTTCTTTTCTGTGCAAAATTGCATCTGTATTCGACAGATGACATTTTAACTTGAATATTTGTTCGGATCTGGGATCTATTTTAATTTGATTAGGGGGTTCATTGTTACGCGAATTAGTTTCTACTTTGTGGAGAGGTAATGTTTTAAAGTTTGTAATTAGTTGTTTGTTTTTGAGGTCTATCGTACACTCGTAATGTTCTAAGAAATCGAGGCCTAAGATTCCATCGAAATCAATATCTAAATTATAAATGAAGACCTTATGGGGGTTTCCCACTTGAAACGGGACTAAAGTTGATTTAGTGACAAGAATTTTTTGGTCTGTAATACCCTGTATAGTAATTTGTTCGGGAAAACGTGGTTTGAAATTTTTCACGGTATTTTCTTTAAATATAGAGATACCAGCACCGGTATCGATAAGTAATTTAAACGTATTTGATGCGTCTTTTATATAGTACAGGTTTTTTGAGTTTACAGCAAGAAGAGGGCTTAAAGAAAAGTCTGTTCTGGAAAGTTCAGAGATGGGTTCATGTCGTCCAAATTCAGAGTTTGTACCTGATTTTGTATTTGAGACAAAGATTCGTTCATCGAACTGGTATTGTCTGGTGGGTGGTTCTGATTCGGGACTGTGAGAAAATCCTGATAGTCTTGGCTATCAATTAAATCGGTTGATTGATCAAATGACTGGTAATAATCGGGAGGAGAATAATTATTATCAGAGAAATCTTCGTATTGGTAGCTTTCATTTAAAGCTGAAGTATAGTCGTTAATATAGTCAGGCTCATAGTTAACGAAATGAGCTCTGTGCCTATCGTTCGAAAAATTGGGATTCTTATGTATTACAGAAGGGCGTATTTGTGAATTATTTTGATTTGGTGTAAATTGAGGTCTTTGTTGGTCATTGTGTCTATTGTTTTGAAAATTATTATTTGAGCTGAAAGTTGGTCTCTGAAAGCCATTGCTTTGAGTGTTATTGAAGTTTTGATGGCTATTAAAATTTCGAGAATTGTTAAAATTATGAGAGTTGTTGGAATTCTGCGAATTATTTTGGGAATTTTGTCGAGAACGACATTCATTGTACGAGTGGCCCATACGTCCACAAAATGTGCATCTATGTGTTTGAAGGTTTGGTCTTCTAATGGGTTGATTATTTTGATTGGGTTTTGGAGGATTGGATCTATTGATTTTTTGTATTTCGAAATAGGATAATTGTAACTCTCGTCTTATGCGGACTTGAGCTTCAAGAAGATCTTTTGGATTACTAGCACGAATAATATGAGCGATTTTTGGATCGAGGCCGGTCAATAATGTATTGAGCGCCATTGATTCAATTAATACAATTTGGGCCTGTTTTTCTACAGCAGAGAGGCTAGATTTCTGTATATTAGCGTGCATTTTTGCATTAAGGACTTGGACACGATTAAGGAATGTAAGAGCCGACTCATTTGGCAGTTGTTTGACTCTTTGTAAATCTTGTATCAAAGAAGATAAGTCTCTAGTGTCTCCAAAATGAGAGGTAAGAAGCTGTTTAATTTCTAGATACGATAATGGATTTCTTGAACTTATAAGTTGCGCTGCTCTTCCGCGTAATTTATTTTTAATGTGAATTACTAATAATAGTTGTTTTTGATCGCGCGTAGACATATTGTAGGCATAATCACAAGCATTTAAAAATGTGTGTCAAAATATTTGATCGCCTTCAAATTCGGGTACGATAGAAAATATTTCAGATAATTTATAAGGTTCTATTTCAGGCTGGTTCTCATTACGAGAAGCAGGACGAGAAATGTGTGTGACAGTGTGTGATTAGCAGAATAATCAACACAGGTAATCGTTTAATAAAATGAAAATAAAAAGTTGACGATTTACAGAATAATCGCCAAAAGTTTATAATTATTAAAGTAATTATCAAAAAATATTCAAATTCGGCATAAAATTATTAATTAAATGAATATTTTATATTGGAATATCGAACATATGGTAATAAATGGTATAAAACAAAAATTATATACGAGATGATTCAGTATTAGACTTACATTAGTTCCAAAAACATCTAGTCGTCTTGTTCTCGACAGCTAATCTACCAGGGGCTTCACTTGGTGTTCCTTCCGTAGATGTCTGCAAAGTTAGGGCGGCACTGCTTTTTGGAGTTTTCTGGTTCTTTTTCTGATTAAAGGATTGGAATCCACCGTTGTCAGTTAGGTTCTCCTTGTTCTGCCAACGTTTCCAGATCCTACTGCGACTGCGCCACTTTTTATATCACGAAACAATTTTTTGACTTTTTAAAAAATTTATTTATTACAAAATACAATTATCAAAGTTACGTGGTAAAAATGAATGAAATATAAAATATAATGAATGAACTACAAAAATATACTGAATACTGAATTAAGAGCGACAAGCGGTTTTATAATATTAGTAAATGCTGACTCAGTGGGAACGTGTAAAAAGCTTGGGTCCCGCTGACTCTGCTGGTACTGCATTTGCAAGGATCCTTATCGGCTCAGGTTGTTGGAAGTGGAACCTGATACCCTGGGAATCGTCGTGATAAGGAACATCGGTTGGTACAATGCATATAACATATATATATATATATATATATATATATATATATATATTATATATATATATATATTATATATATATATATATATATATGTTATATGCATTATATATATATGCATATATATATATATGAATATGTTATAAAAGATTTAAAAGGAAAGGAAAACAGAATATTTCCTCTACTGGACATTACAACTTTTTTGGAAGCATAGCCACAGAATAATCAACAATCAGAATGCCCACTCTCAATGGAAAATTAAGTACGCGTATCTCGTTCTCGCAGACGTTCCGCCATGTTTTAAAGGGAACCAGTGCTGTTCAGTGAAAATTTATCTGGTGTGCATAGACAAATTAACCCGGTTTAATTTATTTACGGCAACTACAGACATAATATGCACTATTTTATTCGTACTTTTAGTTGAAGAATAGATTATATTATTTAAAATGTACTAAATTATCAATTTCTAAAAATTTAAATTACAGTTCTGTCACAGAATCTATGGTTCTGTCATAGCTTGTCACAAATTTGTCAATTCGAGTCTATGTTTCCTTCTAAAACATGGCGATCGCGTGCTGAAAAACTTCCAAGGCGGCATCGGAGAGTGGGCATTCTGATTGTTTATTATTCTGCGGCATAGCCATCGAGCAAAAAGACAATAGAGGGAATGTAAAGGTAGTGGGGGCAAACATATTGTTAGACAGGAAGTGCGATCTTTAGAGGCCACTTTAAACAAGGATAGAGAGTCTCTCTCCTTGTTTGACATCAAATTTAGTTTGGTTATGTTATTGTTTGTCCCAACTGTCACATGAAATTTTATTTATATTGAAGTTTTTTTACCGATTATGTCACTTTTTAGACTATTATCGTTAATATTTAATTAAAACTTTCTTGTCTGAAAAATATTTTACAGGTATTGTTAACAAGTATTGGAAAATTTAAATTTAGCGCCTTTGCGTTTCCGGATATGTCCGCCATCAGAGGCCACTTTTTTGGTCTCCTTTTCATAACGCTTAGATTCCCTCTTTTATCTTTTTGCTCGATGGGCATAGCTTTCTTATCGCGGGCTAGAGACAGAGGGGTATATCGCTCTGAGGTGTGAAAAAAATAAAACCGACCCTAAAAACTGAAACTATTGTAACGACACATCGCGCGACCACATACTTAGCGTGACCAAACAATAAATGAAATAGTAAACGCAGTGCCGGGCGTGTTTATTAATAAAATAAAATAAAATAATAAATAAAATAAAATAAAATAAAATAAAATAAAATAAAATAAAATAAAATAAAATAAAATAAAATAAAATAAAATAAAATAAAATAAAATAAAATAAAATAAAATAAAATAAATAAAATAAAATAAAATAAAATAAAATAAAATAAAATAAAATAAAATAAAATAAAATAAAATTTACTAAATTTGTTGTGAATAAGCCACAATTTCAGTTTAAAATAAGTTTATTTTTATATATTTTATAATAAAATGAAATACAATATAATCGAACCGAATCTTATTGAATCCAATCCAATATCAAATCGAATCGATTATAAAATTGAATCGATTATGGAATCGAATCGAATTGAATCAAATATCCAATCGAATTAAATCTATTATCAAATTAAATCGATTATCAAATCAATTGTCGAATCGAGTCAAATATCGAATCAATTATCGAATCGAATCGATTTTCAAATCAAATCGAAATAAATCGATTATTAAATCAAATCCATCGAGCAAAAAGATAAAAGAGGGAATCTAATCGTTATGAAAAGGAGACCAAAAAAGTGGCCTCTGATGGCGGACATATCCGGAAATGCAAAGGCGCTAAATTTAAATTTTCCAACACTTATTAACAATAGCTATAAAATATTTTTCAGACGAGAAAGTTTTAATTAAATATTAACTATAATAGTCTAAAAAGTGACAAAATTGGTAAAAGATTTCAATATAAATAAAATTTCATGTGACAGTTGGGACAAAAAATAACATAACCTAACTAAATTTGACTTCTTAAACAAGGAAAGAGACTGTCTATCCTTGTCTAAAGTGGCCTCTCAAGATGGCACTTCCTTTCTATCAATATGTTTACCCCCACTACCTTTACATTCCCTCTTTTGTCTTATTGCTCGATGATCAAATCAAATCAAATCGATTGTCGAATCAATTATCGAATTGATTGGAATTGCCAACAAATCAACTTTTTAAATGATAATAAAATACATAAATATTCATATAAAAGGTTCTCAAAATACACAAAATTAATGTTCATATTAAGTGTTCTTAAAATTAAATAAATGAGAACTGTAGGGCAAAAAAGGTAGTTGTATATCCGACAACCCTGTAATTTGTCGGATTTTCTTCTGTATTGAAGAATCATTTCAGGAACTTACATATTAGATGCACTAACACGGAATTTAATGAACTTAATTATGTAATAGCATAGAATTAACTTGAATTTGCTTCTATTTGAAAAGCGCGAGATCAACTATTTACTTGTTTCTATTTGAGAAGCTAAAAGAGCTTCTTATATATTCTATATTCTTCAACTGAAAGTACGAATAAAATAGTGCATATTATGTCTATTGTTGCCGTAAATAAATTAAACCGGGTTAATTTTTCTATGCACACAAGAAAAATTTAACTAAACAACACCGGTTCCGTTTAAAACATGGGTGATTCCGTCCGCGCGAACAAGATGCGCGTACTACAGTTTTAAACAGAGCGGGCATTCTGATTGTTTATTATTATGTGTCCGTGTCGTCAAAATAGCAAGAGATAAGCAGATAATCGGCAGAAGAAGTATCGGACGACCGCGAAAAAGATGGAGTGACAACGGTGACAACTGGTGACAACCTCTATGCTTCCATCATAGTGATATTAATCTGCCAATGAACAAACAGAATTGCTTATAAAGAGGAAGAAGAAAATATATAAAAATCCACTTGTAATGTTTATATGATTTAATAAGACTTAAATTATATAATATAAGACAAACAATTATTGGAAGTTAATGTTTTTTAAAACCTACTCGCAAAAAAAGTGCTGATCAAATATTGTGACACTAATGACAGACTGGAAAACAGTCGGTAGATGGCACCTATAGTTTTAAAAACAAGTGATGTGGCCTAAGCTGAAGCAAATTGTCAAAGTATGACAAAATGTGTAGTTTTAAGTTAATATGTTTTATTGTATTTTTATTTAATATTTATAATACACATTGTTTAATATCAGACAAGAGATTATGTGTTAACGAAGACTGTTCAGGTAAGTCTAAACAATATTTAAGGTATACAAAATAACATGTAACCTACTTCTGATGTTCTCTTGTCATTTTTAATTTTAGAACCAATTTCTCTGGCAAAAACGCTATTAGGATATAACAGGCCAGAGAAGTATATGTTATCGTTTAGGCCCAATACAAACATTAAAGTATTCAGCAAAGAAGCTGGTTCCAGACCTGATTTATGGGGCGTTGAAATTAATGGGGAAAGGGGCTATATACCCAAAAGCTATGTACGCGAATATAAAATGCTGACTAAACCAACAGTAGTTGTAGAAACTGAAATCTCTCAAAAACCATCTGTGCCTCAAGACACTCTAGAAGAGGAAGTAAATCCTGATAAAGTAAAGGAAACTTTTGAAATAGTTGATGGTACCACAATATTATTAGATCCTGCTGATATCAATCCTAGCAGCACTGAAAATCCAATTTTATCCACAGTTAGCAGTACTATAAGTAGCCAAGAAATTCCCAGTACAGAAAATCCTATTATAGAAGAAGAAATATCAGGTATTTATTAGCCTTAAGAATTTTACTTTCCCTTTTTCTTTATATCTACTTTCATATTTACTACTCAGTAAATTCTTTAAGATTTTTAGAGATTTCTATTAATATATACATTTATGCTCTACTGAACTTTGATGTTTGTTTCTTGTTGAATGTATAATAATATTATTGGTGAAATGTTATCTGAGTAAAAACTATGTGTCAAAGAGCAAATAAAGACTATTGTTTAGTGTATCTGTAATCTTTATGTGGTTTGGGTTTTTGTTTTTAATAAATTTTATTGTTCATACATAGCATATGAATACAGGTCATGTAATCTGGGTTGCATCTACTGCTATAATTTGTCTTTTCATTATGTTTTCTGTCCACCTGTGAATAATCTACCATTACATACCTAGGTATATTTCAAATTATTTGATAGTTGTGTCTTGTGGTATTAATATGTTTAATAGGGTAATAATTGTTCTTTAGACCAGATGGTTTCATTTCGTTTGATTTTCCATTGTTTTATCTATAGAAGATAGTCTTCTTCGATGTTATTTTATACCAGTTTCTCTAGGTATTGGAAGGCCAAGTTATTTATAACATGGATATGTAAATTAATAACAGAATACCAAATTTTATTGTAAAATTATTGGTTGGGTTGAGCTAAATAATTTATATTTAAATAAACTAAAATTTAATGTATGTTTTCATCTAGATTATCAGTCATTACAGGCTTGGCTGATGTCCAGAAATACATGGTTGTAAAACATTCTCTTTTTAAATGTTTTTTCTATAGTAGAAGAAATCCTATAGACTTATAGTATGTAATAGTATGCCGACAGGTTACTTGTATTGAGCCTTTACATGAAATAGACTTGTATTTAATAAGGGATCTTTTAAATAGTTTGAAGGGGTGCTGGTGGGTCATGATTAATGTGTCAATATTAATCTGAGACCAGCAAAAATATAACCATTATGATTGCCAACCTCCATAGAGAGATGGCACTCTAAGAAGATTTAATATGCTAGTATTAGGGTGACTTTTGGTGTACCCTATGGTGGAGACTGCTTAATATTTATTTTAGTACAGAAATTTGCACTAAAACAAGTATTATTTATTATTTTTATTAAGAATTCACCACACTTGAGTTGAAAATATATTTATTTTTAAGTTTTGTTTCCACTTCAGAAATTGTGCTCAAAATACTATATTTTTGCATATACAGATAAAGACATTGTTTTGTTGACCATAGGAATTAAGATTTATTGCAATTCCATCTCTAGAGTATATTTATTATAATGCTCTAAAACTAATTTTTTGGTTATTTTTAGTCTTAATTGCAATAGGTACAAATAAATAAGTAAGTAAATAAGTAATATGCTTTATTTTCACTGAAAATTGCATGAATTTTCAGTGTATTCAGTATCAAAAAATCAGAATAAGAATCGTTTGTACTTTTAAATAAAAAAAAACAATAAAATTCTTCCAAACTTAAGCATAAAAAATACTACCTAATTAAGAACCTACAAACTTCGCAAAATGTACCTAAAAAACATAAAAATTAGGAAAGCAGATTAATGAATTAAGGCCTCAAATATTCCACCTCCTTGTGTTAAACAGTAACCAAATCTGTCATACAGATTTCTCCTCATATTTTGGAGTAGGGCTGGTGTAATGCTTGCAGAGAAATGAAGTATTTTTGCCCTTAATTCGACTAGGTTTGTGGCCCTTTCAAACTGATGCCTATAAATGTTTTCTTTGAGAAAACCCCAAAAAAAGAAATTGTTAGGCACTAAGTCACAGGATCTAGCGTGCCATTTAATTGTACCACATGTACTTATCAGTTGATCAGGAAACATTTGATTGAGGAAGTCAATAGTTGCTCTAAAGTTGTGAGCTGAACACCTATCCTGTTGGAAGTTAACCTCCTGAAAATTAACAGGAAGGCATAGAACTGCCGGAATAATCTCATTCTATAAAAGTTGTAAATATTTGGGCTCATTTAGGTTTCAATCAATAAAAAATGGACCGACAATATGGTGGCCTAACATCCCAGTCCAAAGTCCAGTCCAGTTGCACTGCGTTCGCACTGCAACACTGAGGTGCTTATTTTTCCGAGAGTAATACATTGCAATGGATGGATTGTGTTTTTATGTAATGAAAATGAAGATTCGTCAGAAAATAAAATATTTTTTTAAAAAGTGTACATTTTCATTCTGTTTATCTAACATAAATTCACAAAACTCCATTTGGCTAAAGTTATCTTCCGGAAACAGTTCTTGTGTTGGTTATATCTTAAAACAGTGATACCCATTGCTTTTGAGAACTTGCTAGACAGTTCGAGCATTCATGTTAACTTCCCTAGCAATTTGTACACTATTGCAGGGTTCACTAGCTTACACAAAAGCACAAATATCAATATCCCTGTTTTGACACTACTCATTGACAGGTCTAACATGTGGTTCATTACCTTCATGACACTTTTAACTGTTTACACATCCCGAAGTTTGAAAATGTTTATTGGTATTTTTAACTGTTGTAACACTTGTTGGGGGTCTACTTTCGAAGGCAACAATAAATAAATTAGTTACTTCATATGTCTAATGACCCTGAAAGTACCATGTTACAAGTTGCACTTTTTCTTGGATGGTATACAATGTAATAGGCATTTTATTGATTATTTGTTTATTCTTTCAGAACTTCATTTGAAATTTTTAATGTCATGTGACAATTATGACAATTCGTACCTACTGTGAAATAAATATAGAGGTGGAAACATGTAACATGTCACAGCGATTGCCATTGTGTTGTATGGTCAATAAAACAATGAGTAGAGTAGAGTAATAAGAGAACATGATCTAGGCTATCGAAAGCCTTAGATAGGTCCAAAAAAGCACCCAGTGTTTTCATCTTTGCCTCCAGTTTTTCTAAAATTTTTGATATAAAATCATAGGTAGCTGTCTCAACAGATCTCCCTGCGAGAAAACCATGCTGTGAACTACTAAATAAGTTGTTTGTAGTAAAAAAGTTTTGTAGTCTGAAATATATTGCTTTTTCAAATATTTTTGAGAATGATGGAAGAAGGCTTATTGGTCTATAGTTCTCCATCTTAGTAACATCACCTTTTTTATGAAGTGGCTTGACAATTGCCAGTTTTAAATTTTTAGGAAATTTACCTTGCCTGAAAGAAGCATTAACTATAAAAGAAAGAGGAAGAGAAATCTCTGATGAAACATGTTTTATTAAGTTGGTTGATATTTCATCATAACCAGAGCTATGCTTGTTTTTTAAGTTATTTATTATATGACTTATTTCTTTCTCTGAAACTGGAGTTAAAAACATGCAATGATTAGTTTGTTCAATATTAATTTGAAAATTTTTTACATGCTTTATTTTCTTTACAGCTTCTGGCGCTGCATTTGCCATAAATTGATTTATTTCGTTAGAAAGCACTTGAGGGTCACCCTCCAAACAGAAATTACCTTGATTTTTGGAATTACCCTTAATCTCTTTTACCAATTGCCAAGCCATTTTAGTTTTATTTTCGCTATTTTCAATTCGTTTTTTATAACAATTTTTCCGAGATTGAGTGAGTAAAGAATTGTATTTGCGTTTTTCTGTCCTATAAATATATTTATAATCAACATTATTGGTAGACAGTGTAAACAAAACATCAAGCCTAGATTTACAATGTTTTATATCATCATTTTTAAAGTACTTTTGTGATTTTTTTTTATTTACTGTATTAATCTCTTTGAGTGGAAAACATTCTATAAAAAATTTCTGAACTATACTCATAAAAGCATCCCACTGATTATCTACTTCTAATGTCTCAAAAACAGATACCCAGTTGTGATCTGTATAATACTGACATTACTATATCACTTGTTTTCACAATTTCTACCCTGTTCTCTTTCAGTTCTCTATCAGCAATTATTACACATCAGTTCCTAGTGTTACTTTTCCCTATTTCTGAATAAATCTATTGATGATTAAATATTGAAACCTCGAATTCAAAATTTTACCTTTTTATGAGAGCGGACCAACTTTGATGCTTGGACATATTTTTTCTTTCTTAGTATTTATTTATTTATTACTTTGAAAAAAAATATAAAAAATTCTCATAAATCTAACAATTGCCAATTGACTTTTAAACATTGATATGTTCAATTTTTGTTATTTAGTCTTAGCAGGTACATATAGAATGGATAATTTTACCTTTAGCCTTCTTAAAGGCTAAAATGTGACTGCATAATCAAATTGTAATATCAAATACTAAATAATAGTTTTTATGTGTTTTTGTTAGATGATAAAGAAGATGGTCAGACAGAAAAATTACCACAGCCAACTCTAGAAACAGAAGTAAAAAATGAAGATTCAGTTGTAGGTGGAGTATTGTCCTCAATTAAAAATTGGATAAATGATGATGAATCACCCGAAGATGATGAAGAAGATGACGATGATGAAGATAGTGATGATGAGGAAGATGCAGAAGAGGATGATGAAGAAGATGTATATGTAGATTCTAAAGAAAATTTGACTGGATCAGATTCTGGTAATATTCTATATGTTATTAAAAATAACTTATTTATAATCATCTTCGTCTTGTTTGACTCAATGATTGTCATCACTAATAAATTAATCCTTTACCTTTCCCAATTGTTGAATAATTTTTTGTGTGTTCTTTTTTTCCCTTTTCTTCTATTTTTCTGATTCTGAATTTTGTTCACTGTTGTGTTACTTTGAATTTTTTCATGGTTTTTGTACTATTTACCTTATTTTTTATTTTGTAGAAAAAGGCAACACTGTTGAAGAAATCCCCAAAGAACATGTTGTTGAAGTTAAAGAAAATTCAGCAGAATCTAAAAATAAGCCTGAAATGAAACCAAATAAAATAGAAGAAAGTGGAGAAAAGAAACCTACAGAATCAGAGAACAACAAAATAAGTGAAAATGAATCTAGTAAAGATCAAGTTGGTCAAGCTGAATTGAAGAAAGATGAACTTAGTAAAGACCAAGTTGCTCAAAGTGAATCAAAGAAAAGTGAATTAAGTGAAAATGAGTCTAATAATAATCAAGTTAGTCAAAGTGAAGCAAATAATAAATTCAATGATTCGAAACAAAAAGAGGAGGATTCTGGAGAAAGTACATCAGATGTTGATCTATTGAAAACAGCAAATGACATTACTGTAGAAAAACAAAAACAAGATGAAGGTTTTGAAGTAAATAAAAGTGGGGATGGCATTAAAAGCACTGGCTCTGAAGAAGTAATTGATGTTAGTAAAACAGAACAGAATGATCCAACTAAAACAGACGTTACTGGAACCAACAATAAACTGATCACTGATAATATCGATAAAAATATGGAAAGTGCTGCTGATAAACCAGAACAAGGTTCCATGGAGAATATTAAGTTGAAAGAAAGTATAATTGATGTTATAGATGTTTCTCAGGAGGTTAAAGTTCAGGAAAAATCCACTGAAACTGTAACTGAGTTACCTATTGATGCTACTACTCTGCCTAATATGGACCAAATAGAACTTCTTCCTGTTGTGCCTACAGAAACAGTAACACCAAATCCACTTGAACAAATCCAGGAATTGAAACCTCAAGGAACTATTTTTTCTCCAATTGTAGCGTCTTTATATGATAAAAAACCTGATAATAAAGTTGTTGAAAAGCTGGAAGTTGTGGAAACTGATTCCATCAATAGTAATTCACCTGCTGAAGTTAACAAAGTAAAGACAGAAATTTCCAAAAATAATAATTTGACTAGTGATACATCATCTCCTGATGTTAATCAGTTACTGTCAAGTCCTGAATCAAAGGATGGTGCAAATCTTGATGAATCCAAATCAGAAAATGTAGATCAGTTAGGCAGTAGTGCAGAACAACTTCTGGAGACACCTGTTATTGGTTTTTCGCCTTCTGAAGTAAACAAACCCAAAATAGAAGTCCCTATTCAAGGTAAATTTTTTCTATTGTGCTCTAATTCTATTATTACTGATTAGTGTGCCCTCTATTGAGAATTTTTTCAATCTTTGCTGCACTTTGAAATTTTATGTTTTCAGATGTCAACTGTTATGTATGTCTAGACTAATACAAAAACCTAAATTTTAAAAAGTATTGAAATGATGAAATGAAATATAAAGAAACAATGTATATATATATATATATATATATATATATATATATATATATATATATATTCTCATTCGTAATCCGAGTAATACGAGTTCTTCTAATATTATCATTAAAACTTATTAAACTTAGTAACTCTTGTTCTTCAATATATCCAATATATATTGTTGTCCGATAAAACCAAACTTGTAAGCATATACCCTCAAAAATTTATTTTGAACTCTCTAGTACTGTAGAAGTCACTATTGAAGGAGACCAAATAAGAGAACCATACTCTTATTTATCATATCATTTATCATATCATATATCATTACATATCATTTTTAAAGTTTTAGTAATTTAGAATCACAGTTTATACCCAAATCTGTGATATTATTACGTGCCTCTAAAGGTACATTATTTATACAATAACAATAATTTACCAACTCCCTTGATCTACAAAAAGTAATTTTAAAACATTTGTTTATATTTAAGTATAGCATATTTACACCAACTAGCTAATCTTTTAAGATCGTTTTGTAACAAAGAGGCATCAACTGGACATAAAAAAGTTACTACTTTTAATGACTAATAACATATCATTAACAAATATATTAAATAAGGGAGGCTCAATATGGGACCCCTGCAGAACTCCTGAGGTCACAGATACTCGCTGAGATAAACAATTTCCATATTTTACATACTGACATCTACCAGACACAACTACTTATCCACTAAAGTATTTTACCTCCAAATCCATAGCCTTGTAATTTAGCAATAAGCAGATCATGGTTAACTCTTTTGAAGGCTTCATAGAAGTCTGTATAGATAACATCAACCTGACCCATATGTTCAACTGAATTAGCATCAAAATTAGTATACAATATTAAGTTCGTGCATGTAGACTTAACTTTAGAAAAGCCATGTTGGTGAACATCAATTAAATCTTTACAATCCCATGTTTTGAATATCATTTTTATTGCCTGACTTAAAGATTGGTGTTAAATAACTAGTTTTCCAAAAATCCTGACAGATACCATTACACAATGATGAATTAAATAAGTAGTGGATAGGTTTTACAAGAGAAAAATGCAATTCTTGAGTACATAAGCTGGCAAACAATCTGGCCCAAGAGATAATTTCCAAGGCATCTTTAAAAACTTATCAATTATTTGGGACAGCTTAATATTATAATTATTCACATTGACACTCTGATAGGTAAAAATTGGGATCTTATTAATTTTAGAATTAGAATATGTAGTTGAAGAAAAATTACCAAATAAATGAACTATGTATTGACCATGATCACCTGTACTATCACCATAGGGCATACTAGATGGCAAATTGTAACTCTTTCATTCGCTATTTATAAATGTCGAGGATTATATAGAATTCCATTTTCAATATTATTCAATTGTTAGTATAACATTGATTTTTTAGCCTTAATTTACCATCAAACCAAACCGGAAACGAATTTGTTTTAAATTTTTTGAGCGGAACAAATAAGTCAATAATATCGTCCATTAGACATTCCAAACACTACATTCGAAGATGCTTGACCACCATTTTCGGTATCTGCTCCACAGAAACCCTAAGATTATAAGTGTACCCTCCTTCCGTACACAACTTGTATAGTTTTATACCGAACTTGTGCCTTTTATTTTTTATGTATTGCCTAAATCGTAGTCGACCACGAAATGGTACCATGGTCTCTTCAATGCACACTTTTTTAAACTTTTTTAAAAGAACTGTAAGGAGAGGACTAATTTTGCGAAGTCTGTCGTCTGCAAAAGCAATATTATTATTATCGCTAAACTGCCACTTACTCAGCAATAACGGTTCCTCGACATATAAGACGGCTGATTTCATTTTGATATAATAATGATTTTTTCCAATACGATCGTATAGTGGGCAATTTATACATTTGTGTCCTTTCGCCAAACACTGCTCACCATAGATTGGTTTCGTTAACCATGATTACCATAATTATATAATCTTCATATATTTGAGCTCTAACTCCTGTATCTTTTCCATCAAAGACACAATTCTTGAAAGATGATCCGTCAACATGGTTCCACTGTAAGTTATTTAAGTTAATTAGGTCATCTTGATGATTACTTTTATTTTCTGGGTCACTTTCAGCTCTGTACTGGGAAATTACGTATTCAATAACATTGTCTACATTTAGAAAATTTGAATGGATATTATCTGACCCTGTTTGTGAGCTAATCAGAAAATCTCCAACATCATTAGAGGCAGGATAAACTATTTGCTTTGCTTGAAGATGCACCGGAATCGATTATAACATTTATTTCTTGACATAATTTACGTTTTTTTGGGACAAAAACTGCACTAACATCGCTATTTTCATATTCTGAGTCACTCGAAGCTTGCGAACTAGGAGAATAAGCATCAGACGAATAAACATCACCTATTATTACAGAATTACTTTCCTTATCCGATATTAGTTCTTCCCACAACTGAAAAATGCGTTTCTGCCCCTTTTCGTGTTCCCCTTTGTGCGTACACCTTGTTTACATTTACTTTACTACACTGCTATTGTCAAAAACTCTGTTCATCTAAGGAGCTAACAACAGACTGGCTTGCACGAGTCGCTTGATTCTCGAGACAGTTACTTTGTCCTTGAATACCAGGCAGTGTCATGGCACAACGTATGTACCACATAGCCCCGTAGAAGCAATATAAATTCTTTGGGTCGCGTGGTACAAATCTTAGGCCACTAAAAAATCTTTCAAAATTCACAAAAAAAAAGACAGATACCCAAAAATATTATTCAAATAGATTATATATATATATTATATATATATATATATATATATATATATATATATATATATATATATATATATATATAAGTTCGTATTTGAATTCCGAGCAGTAAACACGTACTCATATCGCTCTCGAGATTCAAGTTTCAAGTTTTTCTGCCGGCCTCGGCTATCGGCCGGGACTAGTTTATTGCTGATAATTAGTGAAATAAAAATAAAAGTAAATAACTATTCTTAAGTGATTAATTTTAAATAACTATTTATGTGAGTAATTTTTAACCAGTGGCGCACTATACTAAGGAAATGTACCACCAAAATTTACAAAATCAAGTGCCAAATGGGGAGTTGTATAATGTGCCCCAAATATATACCCAGCCTCAACAACCTCCAATAATATCGCCCCCATTCTATGGGTTCCCGAGCAACCCCGAGTCCCGAATCCCGAGTCCAACAGGTAACAAACCAATATATACCGGCTACTCCATTCCTAAACAATAATCACCAATATAACCTAAACCCTCCTGCACCTCCAATGGTTCAACCAAATACATCAAATGCCACCCAATACACCCTCAGCGAAGAGGAAACTGTCATGGAAAACTCGAGCGACCAAGACGACGAAACCATAGAAAACGTTCACGATTGGCAAACAGTCAAAAAAATTACAAAAAAAAAGGAAGGCAAACCCCAAAGATGACAACACAACAACGCAAGAGAGTACAAACAACAGATTTGAACCATTAGAAAACTTAAACGATAGTAATAACACACCAGTAACACCTAAACCTCCACCTATATTTATCTATGGGGTAAATGATATTAAAAAAATGACTGAAAACCTATCAACAGTCATTAAAGCTGAAGACTACCAGTTGAAAGCTCTTCCAAATGATACAATAAAAATAAACCCCAAAACTATAGAATCATACAGAAAACTTATACAGCATTTAAATAGCAACAAAATAGTTCACCACACATACCAAGCAAAACAAGATAGAGCTTATAGGGTAGTTATAAGGAATTTACACCACTCGATGCCGGTTGAAGAAATAAAAAGTGAACTAGGTAAATCGGGACATACTGTCCGTAATATCATTAACGTTTTGCACAGAGTCAATAAAACACCTTTGTCAATGTTCTATATGGACCTAGAACCCAAAGAAAACAACAAACACATTTATACACTGGATCATATCGGCAATATGAAAGTCAGCTTTGAACCCCCTCACAAAAAGAACAATATAACACAGTGTCAGCGCTGTCAACGTTATGGACACACAAAAGCGTACTGTACAAGACCATACGCATGCGTGAAATGCGGAGGAAGTCACCCATCACCAAAATGTACAAAACCCAGAAATACACCAGCAAAATGTGCCCTGTGTACAGGAGAACACACTGCAAACTATAAAGGCTGTGTAATTTACAAGGACTTACAAAATGCAAGAAATAATCGCCAAAGCGGAAATCAGTCGACCCATAATAATCCGAACCCACATCAAAATGTTAACCCAGCACCAACTTCACAGTACCAGAGTCAACAATCACAGTACCAACAACAGAATGGAACCCAATCCTATGCCCAAGCAGTAAGAGCAGGAAATCAAGTAGCTGACATAGGGTCTCAAATGAACTTATTCTTAAACGAATTTAAAGCAATGTTTACCCAACTAATGGATCAAAACAGCATGATCCTTACCATGCTAACAACATTAATTAACAAAATTCGTTAGATCTGTTCGAATCGCCGAGTGGAACGCAAATGGTTTAGCAAACCATAAAACAGAAGTAATCCAATTCCTAAAGGACAACAAAATAGACATCCTTCTTGTATCTGAAACGCATTTCACAGAAAGAAGCGTCATTAAAATACCTCAATACTCAGTCTACCACACTAGTCACCCAGATGGAACAGCCCATGGAGGATCCGCAATAATTATAAGGAACAATATACAACAACAACATAAAACAAATGAGATTCAAGCAACAATACTTAATATAAATGCCAGGCCTTGGGACTTCGAAATTGCTGCAATATATAGTCCTCCTAGATATAGAATCACAACTGAAGAATACAAAGAACTATTCAATAAGCTAGGTAACAAATTCATTGTTGGAGGTGATTGGAATGCTAAGCATACGAATTGGGGCTCACGACTCATTACACCAAAAGGCAGAAGCCTATTAGATGCCATCAACAACACAAACTGCACCTACTTATCGACGGGACAACCAACATACTGGCCATCCGACATAAATAGACTACCAGATCTACTAGACTTCTTCATCCTAAAAGGAATTGCAGCAAACTACACAGACATAGAAGCAAATTGGGATCTCGTCTGACCATACACCAATCATAGCAACACTCAGCACCCACATAATGAAACGACCTGAAATACCCAAGTTAACGTCCCCTAAAACTAACTGGTGTGAATTCAAGTACCAGCTTGACATGAATCTAAGTCTTGGAATCAGACTAAAAGAAAAAGATGACATAGATAAAGCTATAAACTATCTCACCTGTCAAATTCAACAAGCTGCATATCGAGCTACACCATCAACTCCAAAGCAAGAAAACACAAATACCACTCCGAATTATATCAGACAACTAATAGTCGAAAAACGAAGAGCAAGAGGTAGATGGCAAAGAAGCCGCAATATTAATGACAAACACGAATATAATCGACTAACCAGACAATTAAGAACAGCGCTAAATGATGCACGCAATGCCACATTTGAGCACTACATTAGTACCTTGTCTAAAGAAGATCACTCAATATGGAAGGCAACAAAACACTTAAAGAGACCTACAGAACACAACCCACCAATTAAGAAAGATGACGGTACTTGGGGAAGATCAGACCAGGAAAAAGCGTTAACATTTGCAGAATACTTAGCTGGTATTTTTAAAGAACACCAAGCAGATAATGATAACGATGGAAACTTAATAAGAGAATTCCTGGATAGTGCTTGCCCTATGACGCCCCCAATAACACCATTCAGTCCATCAGAAGTGAAACTAGAAATAGAAAAATGCAATAACCACAAAGCACCTGGATTTGACCTAATAACAGGATTAATACTGAAAAATCTTCCGAGAAGAGCATTGGTCATGTTAACTACAATATACAATAGTGCACTCAGACTGACATATTTCCCAATCACATGGAAATTTGCGCAAATAATAATGATTCACAAACCAGGCAAACCTCCAAATAAAACATCATCCTATCGACCAATCAGCCTGTTGCCGACAATGTCTAAAATCTTCGAAAGACTACTACTTGATAGACTGAAGGACATTAACCTAGACGCAGAAATACCCACACACCAGTTTGGTTAGATGTAGAAAAGGCGTTTGATAGAGTATGGCACACTGGACTCTTATACAAACTCAAAAGCATTCTTCCAACTCCCTACTACCTAATTATGAAATCCTACATTGAAGATCGTTACTTCCAAGTAAAATATAACACAGCAACTTCCACATATTTTCCCATTAAATCAGGCGTACCACAGGGTAGCGTCCTGGGTCCTCTCCTTTACCTATTATTTACCGCAGATATCCCAACCACTGAAACAACCCAAATTTCAACGTTCGCTGATGACACCACCATAATCGCTGTCAACGAGGACCCCATTATCGCGTCTGCACAACTGCAAAACCACCTTAACCAATTGGGAACATGGCTCAACAAATGGAAGGTGAAAGTAAATGAAACGAAGTCATCCCAAGTTACATTTACAAACCGAAGGGATGTATGTCCAACAATCACATTAAACGATACACAATTACCAGTCAGCACACAAGTTAAATATTTGGGACTAACCCTTGACAAAACATTAACATGGAAGCCACACATTCAAGCCAAGAAAACCCAGATCAACATCAAAATACGACAAATGAGCTGGCTTATGGGTCGAAAATCAAAACTCAATACTGAAAATAAACTGCTCCTGTATAAATCTATGATAAAACCAATTTGGACCTATGGCGTTCAACTCTGGGGTTGCTCAAAGCCATCAAATATCAAGATAATACAAAGAGTCCAATCAAAAATATTAAGAATAATATTCAACGCGCCCTGGTATGTAAGCAATAAAACCCTACACGAGGACTCAGCTACACCTTTGGTAGAGGAAGAAATCCAAAGGATCACAAAGAGCTACCTTGATGGTCTGAGAAGTCATCCAAATGATGAAGCAAGACTGCTAAACGCTCCTCCCGAATTCGCAAGACGACTGAAGAAACAATGGCCAACAGATTTAATAAATTAAATATATTATGATCTAATGTAAAAAATATAATAGGAGAGTTGCCACAGGGCAGCGTCTCCCTCATGTATTTAACATTCAAACTATTTACTTATAGCTTCGATGAAGCAGATTGTAAATTAAATTATGCTATAAAAAAAAAATAGATTATAAAATACCTTAGCAAACAGAGACCATTACAAAAAAAAATTGGTCCCAGGTACAACAATTTTCATTGTATGGTGACGCTTAAGGTGTTAACTGTTACAACAGTACTTGGGGAAGCAACAAAACCCACAAATGTGGTAAGCTCTTAAATAATCTAATTTATAATTTAAATTTAGTTTAACTAAACAATGGCAAATCCACTAAGGTTCAATTCATGCAATTGTACATTGTCTGCTATAGATCTCTCTTTGTGCAGTCCTTCGCTAGCTCCTTTATTATATTGGATCTATATCCAATACAGACATGGAAAATAAAGTCAGCTGACTGGGATTTGTATCGATTACTCATAGAGGAACAAACAAACTACTGTAATTTAACTAATAGCGCAAATAAAAATCTTGAATTATTTAATAATATAATTATTTCTGCAGCTATAATCGCAGTGGGGAAAACAAAACCGATTAAACCGATTGCACAAGCACTAACATTGTCTATATATGCTTTCAGCGTTTACAAAAAGCGTAAAACTAACGAGAACCTTTTAATATTTAAAAATCTCAGAACTCAAAGCAGACAATTAATCAAAAAAGAAAAATGAGAAAGTTGGAAAAAGTGTGTGTCGTCAATAAATCCTTTTTTCCCCTAGGCAACATATGGAACAAAGTTCTGGAACAGAATAAAAGAGACAAAATATTCCGAGGTATATATTATACTCTATCATATAATAACTAAATGCATTCAGGCAAAGACGATATTCCAGAAATACTAGCAGATATATACAGGGTGATTTATTAGTGTGAGGAGACTTAGTAGATCTGTTGTAGTAAAAATTACAAAAAAAGTTATTGACAAAAATTGTAGACAGCTTTAGTATGTTATACCGGGTATTTAAAAAGTTATGACCAATATTACCTGAAAATCGTATCAAGTTTAACTCCCTGTATAATTAAAAAGGAGTATAGGAACATTGATCTATTGCAACCACAATTTTTTAATAATTGTTAAAAATTATACAACATATTTGTTTTCATAATATTCGTTAAATCAAATACAGGGTAAGTCAAAATGCAAGTACATTATTGTCTTTATAGTAATTTTAAATAGAACACCCTGTATTTTATATCACTATCGTAAAGTACTAATACCGTACTTAAAATTTTATGAAGTACTCACTATACCTAAAGTTATCAGTATATAAACGATTTGAAATAAAATTTCTTTAAAGTTATCAGTTTTCTAGATATTTTTATTTGTCCATCAAAGTATTAATTTGGTAGATATTTTAACGTTTACCAATAATTATTGTGAGTTGACCATGATTGATTTGTCAGAAACTGACAGTTTGGCAACACATAGAAAAATAAAAACAACAGTAATTTTAACTTATTTTACTTAAGTAAGCTGTTCAAAATGACCTCCCAAGACATCTATGCATACTTGAAAGCGGTCAGTGAAAGAGTTGCTTACATTACTAAGCATTTGTAAAGAAATATTTTGAAATGCGATTCGGATTTTATTTTTCATATCATCCCTTGTTGTTGGAGGTATTTTATATATTATGTTCTTAACGTAACCCCACCATTTTATTGGATTCTGGTGACCTTGGGGGCCACTTTACCGGTCCATCCCTTCCGATCCATCTTTCACCAAACTGATCATTAAGTTCACCACGTACTAATTTGTTGTGGTGCGCAGGAGCACCGTCATGTAGAAACCATATTTGTTCACGTATATTAAGTAGAATCTCTTCTAATAATATCGGTAACTGATTTACGATAACATCTAAATAAATCTCACTATTTAAGTTATCTTCAAAAAAAATATGGTCCTACTACATGGTTAACGACGATACCTCCCCACACATTTAGAGGCCATCTTGTTTGACTATGTGTTACTATGTGGTAAGGATTATTTGTTGAATAGTAGTGAAAGTTATGCCTATTAACAGAACCGTTTCGATGGAATGTAGCTTCATCACCAAATAGGACATAATCAAAAAAATCTTTCTGCTCATTAATTTTTTCTAAGGCCCATTCCCAAAAGACTATTCGTTTCTAAAAATCATCATTATTTAATTCTTGGTGCTTTTGAATATGGGTGCATCTTGTTTTTAGATAGAATGTTTTGAACAAGAGTAGTAACTAAGTTCTTGTTCATTGGAAATACTTCTTATACTTGTGTGTGGGTTTTCTGTAACTTCAACACACACATTTCGTTTTCCTCTGTCACATTAGTTTTTGTTCGTTCATGTTTTTCATAATTCACTGAACCAGGGCGGTTAAATCGATCTATCAATTTTTCAAATGTATCTTGTCTAGGTTGCCGCCTATCTGGAAACCGTTCTTAATAAATTCTAGCTGATAGTAATGAAT
This sequence comes from Diabrotica balteata, assembly GCA_918026665.1. Lineage (NCBI taxonomy): Eukaryota > Metazoa > Arthropoda > Insecta > Coleoptera > Chrysomelidae > Diabrotica > Diabrotica balteata. The sequence goes on from OU898280.1 coordinate 89,786,573, forward strand.
TTTTATTTCATTCCCCCCAATATTAGTAGTAAAATTCATTATTGCTAATTTAAATTAAATTAATTACTGAATTACTAAATAATAATTGTTGCTAATTTACGGTGTTCCCCAATACTGAATAAATAAACAATAATGTCTCAAACTGTCAAAATATCTACCAAATTAATACGTTGATGGAAAAATAAAATTATCTAGAAAACTGATAACTTTAGGAGTACTTCATAAAATTTGAAGTACGATATTAGTACTTTTCGATAGTGATATAAAATACAGAGTGTTCTATTTAAAATTAACAAGAAAATAATGTACTTGCATTTTGACTTACCCTGTATTTGATTTAACGAATATTATGAAAACAAATATGTTTTATAATTTTTAATAATTATTTAAAAACTATGGTTGCAATAGATCAATCAATATTCCTATACTCCTTTTTAATTTTTTTTTTTTTTTTTATTGGCATATACTAGGTGTCAATCAGCCAGTTACAACATGACTACTACCTTAAACATAAGAATTTTATTACCGTAAGGTTCATAAAATATCAATAACGAAGAGCTGAATAATATGCTTTAAGAGCTAAAAATAAAATAGGATAAAAGTTAAATATATAGCATCTTTTTAACATCATCAGTGTGTTCAAAAAATGGTACACATAATATAATTCAAAATACTAATTTTTTTTGTATTATCTCACTTTTATCTATATTTACATATAAACAAGATGATGAGGTTCTCAGAGTTCCATAGCAAACTCTTGAACAGCTATCTACTCAATTCGACAGCTGCTTTGCTATGGACTGTCCAAGTTGCTCACCACAAGTTTGTATATACATATATTTTTTATAGTTGTCACTAAAAGACTATTTTGGTACCTGACAGAAATTTTACTAATGCACTATAAATTCTCTCATTTCCATTAGCTAAGAGACTAAGGATATTAAACGGAGCCTGTACATTGAGATCATGTAATTGTTGAATAAATTGATCTGTTTCATCCTTATATTTTTGGCACTCGAAAAAAATATGATCTAAATCACCTTTTTTGCCACAATTTTGACAAAGATCATTTTCAAGAACATGAATTTTATGGAGATGTGTGGGATAACAGGCGTGACCAAATCTAAGACGTGTTATCGTTGTGATATATTTTCTGGAATAATTATATTGTTGGAACCACGTTTTATTCGGTATTTGATTTTGTATACTGCAGTATCTAGAAGGGTTGGTATAAGTATATTGTGACCAACATTTGTTCCAAATATTAAGATAATTCATTCTAATATAAGCTACTGCATCACAAAAACTTACAGGTAGTTGATTGGTCAAACCATTTTTTACACTTTTCTTTGCCAGCATATCCACATACTCGTTATGTTCGAGACCGATATGTGCTTTAATCCATACAAAATTAATGTGTTTGTTAACTTTTTGCAGTTCTAAAATCCGTTTTTTAATTGCATATATGATATAATTGGAGCTGTAACTTGGGTATTTTGCCAAAACCAAGGAATTTAAAACAGACAGGGAGTCCGATATAATTACTGCAGAATCAATTGTAGATTGTGATAAAAATGTCAACGCTTCGTAGATTGCAATAGCTTCAGCACTAAATATAGAAAATATGTTATCCAGTTTGTAGGAATAATTAATATTTTTGGAGGGAATATAAAAAGCACATCATACACCATCCTTGGACTTTGAAGCATCGGTATATATTGTCACAGATTCCTCGAAGCTTGCAAGTATTGAGTATAATAAGTTAATGTTAATGTGAAGATTTTCGCTATATGCAGGTTTTACAATCTTTATATTTAGAAACAATACATTGTAATCATAAAGATCTAACAAAATTGAGCTGGGATCATATAAATCACTAATGATATCTTGATTAGATTGAAGTGCGATACACAGTAGTGGAGAATTTTTCTTCGACCAATATTTCTTTGTCAAATCTTGTTCATTTAATACTACTATATTTGAATATAGATTACTGTTGGTTCTGGATATTTTAAAAAGAAATTTGTCTGCCAGGAACTGCCTCCTGTGATTTAAATGAGACTCAATAGCTTCTACATGAAGAGGTTCGACTGGGGTTGTTTTCATGGCACCAAGACATACACGTAGGACTGAGTTCTGCAAGATATCTATTTTGTTTAAAATCTGTGAACTAGCAGAGCCGTACAAGATACATCCATAATCCAATATGGACCTGATATAGGCACGATAGAATAGTAAGGCGGTTTCAACGCCAGCTCCCCACCAAGTCTTAGTAACCATTTTTTAAAAATTTAAACCCTTTATACATCGGTCTAACATGTAATTAATATGCATTTCCATGTCAATTTCCTATCAAGTACCATTCCAAGATATTTAACGGAGTCTTTAATGGAAAAATTATATGAACCTAGGACAATGTAACTTAATTTAGGTATGTTGTGTCTACTGAAAACACAAACTTCAGACTTGGAGTAGGAAATCTGAAATCCATTTAATATTAACCATTCATGAACAACACCAAAGATGTCTTTGAGAGAAGCCATAGTGGTATTAAAATTCTTATTTTCAGTATATAGGCAGAGGTCATCTGCATACTGTACTATTTTAAACGGAATGTAATTAAAACTTAATTGATGTAAGTCAGCAGTATACAAATTAAATAGAAAAGGGCTTAAAACTGAGCCTTGTGGAAGTCCGTTATTGTTATTTCGTGGACCTACAATTGTGTTATCAAAATTTCTTAAAAATATTTTTCTATTAGTGTAGAATTTAATAATCATGTTGATTACCTGATTTGGAATATGAAATAATTTCAACATTTTATCTCTTAAAATGGGGAGGCATATATTATCATACGCACTTTCTACGTCTATAAAAAGCGCAGAAAGGTAATTGTTTCTGCCAAAATTATTGTTTATGTCTACAACGAGAGTACTAAGAGCATCTAGGGAACCAACTCCTTTTTTAAAAGAGAACTGATTTTGGCAAGCTAATTTATTATAAGTTATCCACCATTCTAGTCTAACTTTGATAATTCTTTCCAAAGTCTTCAAAACACACGACATCAAAGAGATTGGCCTATATGATTGTACCAAGTTGGGATCTTTATTTGGTTTGAGGATTGGTATGACAATAACAGTTCTTAATACATCAATTTCTGCATCTTTAAAAAGAATATCATTAAAAATATCAAGTAATACGTTTTTCGCTATATTGGGAAGTTTTTTAAGCATAGGATATTTAATATCATCGTAACCCGGAGCGGTGTTAGACCTATTAGTTAGCGCAAAGTCAAGTTCTTCCCGTGTAAATGGATTTAGAAGAAAGTGACTTGAAGGTATAGTATTATTTTGAATTTCTATAGCAGTGTTAACTGATGGAGGTGCTATTTTGTCAAAAAATTCTTCAATCAGTTCATCATTAAAATGATTAATACTTGGAGTATACTTCCTTTGCATTTTCCTTGCTTCATTCCACACATTTTTAATAGGCATATTTTTATTTAATGATGTACACCAGTTTTTCCAAGTTTCTTTGGCTTTTCGTTTTAGAACTTTTTTTGTTTTAGCCATTACTTCCTGACATCGTACGTAATTAGTGAAACTAGAGTTATTTTTATATGTTTTTAAAGCATCTTTCCTGTCAGAAACAACTTGTTCACATTCGAAATCCCACCACGGAGGAGGTGGTCGTTTAATAATTTTAAAGGGTTTATATGTCGGAATGGATTGAGAAGATGCATTATTAATACTTTCCACTAGGAAGTCATATTTCTCTGAGGTAGACAAGCTGTCCGAATAGTTAAGAAAGTTTTGTTCAATTAGATCAGAGTATTGGGTCCAATTAGCTTTATTAACATTCCATTTGGACTTTGGAAGAATGTATTCATTACGAGAAATAACAGAAGAAAAATTCATGAGAACTACATAATGATTCGATCCCAGTGTGTCATCCAAGACGTCCCAAGTAATTTCTTTTGCTAAATCAGGAGAACACAACGTAATATCAACACTAGATTGTTTCACATCCGGGCGGGTCAGACAAGTTGCGTTGCCATTATTAAGAACAACTAAATCAAGAGTATCAATGGCATTAATAAGTTGGTGCCCAATGCCATCATTCTTAAGGGAACCCCACAAACTGTTATGCGCATTCATATCACCACCTATAATGCAAGGAAAATTAAATTGTTCAAAAATTTGACACCAATCTTTGGAAGTCGATCGAATATCTGGAGGTCTATAAATTGAAGCAAAATTAATATCAGAGTTATTAAATTTTAACGTGATTCCACAAACAAGTATATCGTCATTAAAATTTTGTGTAATACAAATTTCTTGAAAAAGAAGAATTGATTTTATAAGTATAGCCACTCCCGCGTAACCATCATATCGGTCGCGACGAATAATCTTATAACCCTTAAAGTTATATTGTTTATCGGGTTTAAACCATGTCTCACTCAACAAGGCAACATCAATATCATTTTCATTTAAAAAATGTGTTAAACTGTTTTTGTTGGCGACAGCAGATCTACAATTCCATTGCATGATTTTTAATCTATTTAAGAGAGAGAAAATTATGTAACCTTTTTTGTACCCTCCAATACAGAAGTAATTTCATGATTTATTATTTCATTATCTAATGATTTCAAATCGTCCAATGTACGTATATTTTTTAAAAAACTAATTACAAAGTTAGTCATAGCTCGAGCAATATCTTGGTTTTCCCTTTTTCCACTATGAGAAGTGGAACGGGGTGGATTAGCAGGTAGAGGTTGAGATGGTCCAAATCTGAAGTTAAACATGGGAGGTGGCTGAACAGAGTTAGAAGATACAGTAGGAGAAGAATTGGCTTTCCTCTTTTTGTTAGGAACTGAGTAATTGTTCGAGTTTTGGCGAAAAGTTGGATTAAAATTGGTACTCGTAGTTGCATTAGAAGTAGATTGCGCAGATGTTAGGGACATTTTATTTTGTGTAATATCAGGAAAATTTTTATCGTAGTTCGCTAAAATTGAAAACTTATTTTGGCCTAGGGCCTCTGAATACGAGTTTTCATTAATTTCCTTGGCTTCGATAAAGGAAATTTTATTTTTAATCATAATATTTTTAATTTTTCGTTGTTTTTGATAAGAAGGACAACTTTTTGAAACCGAAACATGTGCAATACTCTTACAATGAATGCAACTAATCTCTGAATTTTCGCAAGAATGATTTTCGTCTTTATTCTTTCCACATCGAATACATAGATTTTGAGAACTTCTACACTGTTTTGAAATGTGACCGTATCTCAAACACCTGTAACACTGAGTAACCCTACCTACAAATTGTTCGACTGGACAAAAAACTCTATTTATAATAACATACTGAGGCAGTATATTACCTTCAAAAGCTACAATAACAGTTCGTTTTGCAACATACTCAATTGTACCATTTTTTTCAACTTTTCTATTCATACGTTTAATATTTAATATACGTGAAGGAGATTCAATATTTTCCTGTAAATATACAGTATCAAATTGAGTATCAATATCCCGAATTAAACCCTTGCTTTCTAATAAGTGACCGGGAATAAAGGCTTTTAAATTTTCTTCCTTTAGTTTACTATTATTTATAAGATTATTTGCATCATGTATAGAAGCTACTACTACCTTAATTCTGTTTCTACCAATTGCCCTTACTTGAATTATATTGGAAATTCCTAATTTTTTGTACAAAATATGACCTATTGTAATTGGATGTAAGCGACCAAGATCGGTGTTATCTATCCTTTCAATATACACAAAAATATTTTCAAGATTATACTTATCTGAATTTACGTTAAATCCTCTATTTTTTAACGGTACCACGTTTTCTTCAGGCTCCATTACTTCAGATGACCTAACAATATTGTTAGAGGCACTTAAAAGCGTCCTTGAGTCAATTCCAGTCCCCATAGGGGACGCTAACACATTTTTGAGCACTATGCGAGTATGTTTTTATTAAACACTACAATTTAAAAAACTAGCCGAATAAAATTAATTTTAAATTACTCAGTATTGCTTTAAATTCAATGAAATAAACTTTAAAATGTAGAGAGTATTTAAAAATACGTATCCACACTTTGACGTCCTTTTTAATTATACAGGGAGTTAAACCTGATACGATTTTCAGGTAATATTTTTTATAACTTTAACATTAAATACCCGATATAACATAATAAAACTTTACATTGTTGTGATGTAGAAGTGAAGCAGATTTCAAATTTAAAATAAAATACAGGGTGTTCCGTTAAAAAAAAAACATAAGTTTGGTATGCCATCACCTTATGGAACACCCTTTAAGATTTTAACTAATTTTAAAATGTGTAGTTTAAAGCTGCCTGCAATTTTTGTCAATAACTTTTTTTTTGTAATTTTTACTATAACAGAGTTGTAGTTTTATTGGAAACGAAAATGCAGAGGCGTGGGCGTAGAGATTTGCTTGTATACATTGCAGTTTGCTGATGCCCAGGTTTTTATAGGAAACGATAGAGATGATGTGGAATACATGGCAGGGAAATTACAAGAAGAATATAGGAAGTGGGGAGTAGAAATTAATACAGAAAAAAAAACAAAATACCAGCCAATAGGTACCGAACTATCGAACATCACATTAGAAAATAACGAAATCATCATGTCCTGCGAGCATTACACATACCTAGGAATCGTTTTTGACACAACGGGGAAAGATGATGAAGAAATAAAGAGAAGAATAACACAATCCAGAAAAACAATAGGTTGTCTAAACAGCATACTGTGGAGTCATGAAATAGGAAAAAGAAGACAACACAATATCTACGAATCTCTTATTAAAAGCAGTCTATTGTACGGAGCAGAAACTTGGCGAATAACCGAAAACAATAGAAGAAAACTGGAGGCAGTAGAAATGGACGATTTTAGAAGATTAGTAGGAGTGTCACGCACAAAGAGATTACGTATTGATGAGATAAGACAGCGAATGGGGGTTGACGGCTCTCTAACAACAAACTTAGAAAGAAAACGGTTGATAGGGTATGGACACATCCAGATGATGGGTAACTCAAGACTCCCAAAAATAATTATACAATGGGTATCACCAAACTGCAGAAAGAGAGGAAGAGAGGAAGAAATCTTGGAGAGAGAGAGAGAGAGAGAGTACCGAAGGCGATGAGCGCAATAGATCTTAGAGAGGACCAATGGGATGATAGAGTGTCATGGAAATTCGGCATCGGACAAAGGCGCAAGACGTTTTAAAACCGATTTATATATATATATATATATATATATATATATATATATATATATATATATATATATATATATATATATAACTGTTTTTGATGGGTTGGAGTCAATAAAAGGGGCTATTTGTTGACTATTTTTTACTCGAGCTTTCAATTGTGATTACAATTTTTATCAAGAGCTTCTAAAAAATACAAAATGTCTTACAAAGTTGAACTAGAAATAAAAAATTTTTTGTTAACTCACCAAATAAAATTAGTTTTTTATATAAAACTACTGCTTACATAATAAATACAAAAAATATTAATAAAAAAATGCCTTATTCTAATAAATGTTTCTCTGAAAAATTTAGATGAAGTTTCTTAAGAAAAAAATTGAATTTATAAACAAAAATAGAATAGCTACAACCAGCCTAAAATGTCATAAATACTAACTTAAAAATTTTTATTTTTGACATATTGTCAAAAATAAAATTTTGTTTAAAAAATTCTTCTTTGTTTAGTAACAAAAAAGAAGAAGATTTTTCACCATTGATAGATGCCCGAAAAAATGTAACAAATACATGGAAAATTCAAAATGTGATATTTTACTGACTGCATAAATTAAATAGAAATTATATAATTATAAATTTTGCTTAAATTTTGAATTTCTGACCTTTTGTTTAAATTATTATCACTTTTGCTAATACAAACCATTTCCAAAAAAGTTCTTTTAAATTTATTACTTTCATTACATAAAATTTTAATATTATCAAAATCCATAATATGGTCTTTGTCTATTACATGCTCTGCCAAAGCACAAGATGGTTTCTTAATTCTACAATCACTCTTGTGAGAAATAATGCGATTTGAGAGATTTCTTCCAGTCTCACCAATATACTCAGCTTCACACTGAGTACAAACAATGCTGTATACTACATTTGTTTGATCTAATTTGTCTATAGGATATTTAGTTTTGGAATATAAAGATGAAATAGTTTTGATGTTCTTTGTTGCTATTTTTATATTGTCAATAACCTTTAATGTTTGTATTAATTTAGGAGTTAATGATGGTATAAAAGGTAGTGAATGATAATATATGTTTTGATTGTTGGATACAGTGTTTGAGATTTAGCAAAAAATGGTGTTAAGTTATTTATATTTAATAAATTAGAAAAAATAAACATGTAATAGACAAAGACCATATTATGGATTTTGATAATATTAAAATTTTATGTAATGAAAGTAATAAATTTAAAAGAACTTTTTTGGAAATGGTTTGTATTAGCAAAAGTGATAATAATTTAAACAAAAGGTCAGAAATTCAAAATTTAAGCAAAATTTATAATTATATAATTTCTATTTAATTTATGCAGTCAGTAAAATATCACATTTTGAATTTTCCATGTATTTGTTACATTTTTTCGGGCATCTATCAATGGTGAATAAATCTTCTTCTTTTTTGTTACTAAACAAAGAAGAATTTTTTAAACAAAATTTTATTTTTGACAATATGTCAAAAATAAAAATTTTTAAGTTAGTATTTATGACATTTTAGGCTGGTTGTAGCTATTCTATTTTTGTTTATAAATTCAATTTTTTTCTTAAGAAACTTCATCTAAATTTTTCAGAGAAACATTTATTAGAATAAGGCATTTTTTTATTAATATTTTTTGTATTTATTATGTAAGCAGTAGTTTTATATAAAAAACTAATTTTATTTGGTGAGTTAACAAAAAATTTTTTATTTCTAGTTCAACTTTGTAAGACATTTTGTATTTTTTAGAAGCTCTTGATAAAAATTGTAATCACAATTGAAAGCTCGAGTAAAAAATAGTCAACAAATAGCCCCTTTTATTGACTCCAACCCATCAAAAACAGTGTTATATTTTTTCCAAACGAGTCACAAGTACTTCTTTTTTCTTATATATATATATTATATATATATATATATATATATATATATATATATATATATATATATATATATATATATATATACATAATATTATCCGTTTTAAAAGTGACACACTGTATACCAAATTGTAAACTATTTTTATGTAATATGTATCTTACTGTTTGTACATCTCCCCCCGCTAATAATCCTTTGTGGTTGATGCGTGTATATTTATGTAAATAAAAAAAACTAAACAACACGAATAATACAAATATTTTCTACAATATTTAAAATTATGTCTCGTTTTAAACTGTTATCGTTTTAGTATACACTCCCAATATTCATGATTATTCTTTGTTTTTAAATTAAGAAGAATTCTAACGTAAGTATATCGAATATACATGTTTTGCCTCGGTAGTAGGAAGAAATATAGCGTTAGTATAATGTTATAGTTTTTTCATGAAAATTTACATACTTTATTGATTTATAGATACGCCACTGAACGGAATACCGCCACTATCTGAAACTCATTCCTCAAACCATTGGCATAGCAACGAGAATCCAAACAAAGACATTGCTGCAGAAATAAACAATGTAGACAGACAGGTAATTCACAATAACGACGATAACCAAATTCCTGATGTCCCGTCTGATGCTGAAATAAGTGCACTAAAAAATAACGATGGTGCACTACCGAATAATTTACTAGGAGAAAACTTGGACGAAGGTGTGGTAATCGAAGAAACAGTATTTGTGGAAAGTGGTGGATTTTTGTCAGGAATATTTTCCTTTTTTGGTGGTGATAAAGGAAAACACGAGACTGTAGACACTCATTCAACTCCAGTGAGCAATGCAGACCGTTTAATACACGAAAACACCCAGCACTCTAATTACCGTGAGGAAAACGGTGACTATTACCTTAGTCGTGAGGAAAATTGTGATACTCTAGAAAATAACAGTATGTTAGAAAAATTAGTCTTCCTTATGAGCTCAGATATTCTTATTTACTTGGGAACAACTGCTGTATCTTGTATAATATTTTTATTCGCTTATCTATTGATAGACAAAAGCAGTAGAGAGGCGCCGCTAGTGCAAAAAATTAATAAATTAGAAAAAGAATTGCTGGTGATTATGAAAGAGAACGATATCTTGCAAGAAAGTGCTTCGACCGGAACACATGTTAATTCTGAGGAAGTTGATCTGTTAAAACAAAAGTTGGAGGAGCAAGAAGTTCTAAGGCAAACTCTTGAGATGCAAGTCTTGAGTCTTCAGAAGGAAATTGAAAATAAAAATGAGCTCGAGGACCAGATCGAGAGCTTGGAGAAAGAATTGGAATCATCTACAGAGGTGGGCATGGAGTTGAACAGGATCATTTCGGAAATGTTGGATTCAAATAATGGAGGTGAGTGGAAATATACCTTTTTAAAATTAAAATTGTTTTATTACTTATTATAACTGTCACGGTTCGATTTTTTTTTTCAATATTTTTTTACAACTTTCACTAGTACAACTGCATGTTTCTGTTAATTTTATAAAATTCCGACTTACCTTCACATAAGAAAAACCAATTTCTCTACACCTGTGTATACAGAGAGAAATCTCCTCGAAATCCTTGATTGAGGAGTCTAAAGCTGTATATAAGCCGATTCTTTTTTTATCTGCTTCTTAGATATTTTTACTGCAGGATAAGTTTCCCATGTATTGTATTTTGTGATCTTAAAAGATTGACTTAAATTCACGAAAATTCGACAAAACGGAATGGAATGACTCTCCATGGCTTTCTGGAGCTACTCTTAAATTTCCTGCTGCCTTTTTTGTTTATATTGAGGTCTTGGCTCTGTATGTCATTATCAGTTACACATACTCATAATATATCTCCCGGAATTTATCAAAAGCAACCCAATCCAAGCCTATTCTACGCCATATTTCATGCGTTTGTTTGATCTTTCCAATATGTATTTCGGGCTCAAAGTATTTCCAAACATGTGTTTCTTTTATGCCGAGATCCCTATTCTGATGTTTTCTACGGGCACAAATAATGACAAATTTAGTTTTGCTTAAACACCTATTGTTTGAAGACCTTGAACCTTTGTTTCAAGAAAGGGAAGAAGAATATGGGAAGAATAAGAAGGCCTGTTCAATTCAAATTCCTTAAGGTTCTTCTAGATACTGAGTTTTAAGATTCTTAGATTTTCCTTTCAAAAAAAGAAGTGGCATAAGAACATGAGAAGAAAAGAAGAAGACCTGTTTGCTCTACATTCAGTAGAATTTTCCCTGACACAAAGAAGAAAAAAATAAGTCGGTTTCTCGATTGAAAATTAAATAAAGGTCTTTAGTCCAGTCGTCATAGATTTTACCTCTAAAAATTATACGAACAAGCTGAATTTTGCTGAGAATGTCAATTTTAGGACTCGAAAAATATGCAAAAATGTTTACCGCTCATACCTCCTGGCTTCCCTCTAAAAGCTCTCCTCGCAGGGGGAAAATCGATTTAAAAAGAATCTGTACGTCATAGAAAAAATATTTCAAATAAAAAATGTAGCTGAAATAATTTTGAATAGAAATGTTTATTAGCACTTTTTATGTAAATGGACAGTTTTATGTAAATGGAATATAAAATGGACAGTTTTATCAGAAACAACACTTGAAGCGAACGGCGATGTTGAATTTCAGTTAACCCGCACGAAATCAATTTTAAATAAAATTTGTATCAAGTCAGCAGTAACAATTCGATATCTTTGGATCACAGTGTCCTATCGACAAAAATCAAAATCTGTTTTAAGGTGAAGAGAACAGCTTTTGTATGCAATTTTGTGTTTCGTCGCAAATAAAGTTTCTATAAATCTGATCAATAAATAAATATTGCGCGATTTTTGCCATTTTTTACGATTCTCATAAGATCTTTAAAATTTGTCAATATTGACCGGTCGTAGTGGAATTTTCATTGTTAGTCTAATTTTTAAATCCTTCTTCTTTTATGTAGACATGATTCAATGCCTCCAGTAAGTTGTCGTTACATCGTTTTTGTTGTCTTCCGAGCTTTCCGTAGCTAGATAATCTGATGCCTAGACATTTAAACTCCATCGCTTGTTCTATTATCTGACCTTTCAGCTCCAATTTACATTTAGGGGTCGATTAGTTCTTCTTCTACTTTTAGTTTTATTGTGTCGTTTTGGTAGATATTTTCGATCGTTTTGATTATTCCTAGAGGTATCTCTCTTGCGTACAATAAGTGGATAACGTCCTTTAATTTGACCGGGTCAAATGCCTTCTTAAGGTCTACGAAACATAGATATACCGGTTTGTTGTATTCTCATGATTTCTCTAGCGCTTGCCTCCTTATGAATATAGAGTTAGTGCATGATCTTTCCGTTCTTGACCTTGTTGTTCTTCTGCTAGTGTCATAATTTCATTAAGTTTATTTGTTATCACTTTGGTTGTTAATTTTAGTGTTGTGTTTTATAAATTAATTCCTCTGTAATTTTCTGGGTCCGATTTGTCTCCCTTTTTGAAGAGAGGTTGTAATATGGTTTTTATCCATTCTTGTGCAGCTTTTGTATGTATATTTTGCTTTTGGTGGTATTCTGTTTGGTTCTATTATTTTTTTTAATTAGTTTTAATAATTTTTTGGTCAGATCTGGTCCTGTACTTTAGGAGTTCATTCGGTATTCTGTCCTCTCCTGGTTATTTTTAATTTTTTAATTTCCTTAATGCTTCCTTTACCTCTTCCTCGTTAATATTTATTCCTTCGTTTGTCATTACCTCTGGTGTTGGTGGTTCATTATCCATTTAGCAAAAAGGGATGGAAAGTAGTCTACTCATGTTTCTTTCTGAATGTGTTTCGTTTTTATTAGTTCATTCTTCTCTTTTCTTTGACATCTGATCATTCTCCATATTTCTTTTTGTGTTTCGTAGAAGTCGTGTTCCATCTGTTTTGAGAAGCTCTGCCAGTATTCCCTTTTCATTTGTCTAACTAAAATATTCGTTTTATTACTGATTCATTTATAGTGGCTATATGCCTGTTGTGTTTGTTATGTTCTGTATTGTAAAAAGACTTCTTCTTTTCACTTCCTTTCTGAAAAATATGAAAAGAAGAACATCTGTCGACTCCAAATTCTGACTTATTGGTCCTTAAACTAAATAGAGCCTATATAAAGAAAAGCTTACTCCAATTTATTCCTTATATCTCTGTAGGTGACTCCTTTGTGTTTTACGTCCAAATTCTTTGAAAATCGTTACCCTCTGAGGGTGAATGAAAGTTTTCTGCCATACCAACCTTCCGAACCAACCAAAAAAAAGTTTCCCTTTAAGTTTTTAACTTAACTTTCAAAGTAACCATTGAGATATAATAAATACATTGCCTTTCTGTTTCTCTTTAACTATATGTGGTATTTTCTAATAGAGTAATAGAGTAACAAAAGAGACTTGTTGAAGAGAAATATCTTTACATTTACCCATCTAAAAACATTCCAATCGGAGATTAACTGCCTTATTTTATGATTAGAAATTAACCAAATTCAACATTAACATTACTACACTGCAACACTCACCACTGAAAATTTTGCAAAAGTTGAACACCAATCACTAATTTCAGTAAAAAACTAAAATTGGAAAAAGTCTCCTTACTGTACATTTTAGCACATTCTATTGCCATCTGTCAAGTTTTGACAATTCAATCAAAAAGTTTCACAATTTTTAACTTAATTATGTAGCATGATTATTCACTAATTGTTATGCAAACCATTCAGTAGATCTTTATCACTGTGAATATACTTTTAAGGTATTCGAAATACAAAAGACTAAAATTTCTATTGCGAGTCTGATAATTTGAGCAGGGACAATATGATACATTTCTTGGTTGTTGATCACAGTAGGCTGGTTGTTTCTGGTGTCCAGTCGCAGTTTTCGTAATATATTTTCTCACCCTTTTTTTGTATCTTTATTATAAGTCCCGTTTTTCATTCTATGCAGTTTCCTAAGCTTGGTGTGTTGCAAACAGTACATCGCTTGTATATCCATGTCTTGGATTTTTAATCCTCTAGACTTGTATAGTTATTCAATTCTTTCAGAATGATAGAATTCTTCTGTAGCTCTTATTTTTTATTTGTTTCTTTTTTATGTTTTGTCTTAATTTGGTAGTTACCTGTAATGGCTGTAATAGATCTCGTTGATATTCTTTCTGATTTAGTTTCTGTTTCGTAAAAAATAGTATTAATAGTTTTCTGGTATCTACTCTAAGGGAGTACTATAGTACAACATAAGTTTTCTGTGTCCTTGATTTTTTTTAATATAGTTATGCCTTTATTATTTCAGGTGAGAAGTTAAAAGAAAATGTCGAGCAATTACACAGGCAACTATTAGAACAGAAATCGATCATAAACGATATTTCCAAATCGTTGAGCGACAAAGAAGAAGAAAGTGCTGGCTTGCAATCGCAGTTGGACGAGAGCAAAAAACACTCTACTGACTTGCAACAGAAACTAGATGAAATCGTAGAACAGATTTTGAGGATCGAAAGAGAAAGGGGCCAACAAGAAAAATCTCTTCAGGAAGAAATTTCGATTTATCGACAAAAATGTAGTGAAGAAATGATGAAGAAGGAGATGTTGAGTAACGAAATCAAGGTAAGTTGATCAATACATAGTCTTCCATTATATCTCTTTTATTTTTGGTTAAAATCTGGCGAGATAGTGTGCAATATGCTTAAAATTTTAACGTCGAGGTACCAGTCACAGTTGAGATTTTGCAGCAGTTCAAATAATTCGATTCTCTATATTATGCAGCCTGTTCAATAAGAGCTCTATTTAAGTAACTTGCTTTAGATTTCATTGACATGCTCTCTTAGTGACAAATATTTGATAGGCACAACAATTTTTTATCCAATTCTTTTTCGAAATTCATAATCTGTGTTCTCTAGTATTTAGTGCATCTTTAAAACCAAACTGCTTCTCTTCATGTTTTCTTTTCATTTGTGCGTGATCCGCTGTGAAGTATTCTTAGAAAAAGCTTAATGGCATGACTCACTAATATTATTGATTTAATTTATATTCCAAAAATTTTATCGATTTGTATTCTTTGTGAATTGCGATAAATGTAGAGTGTATAAGAATTCTTACAGGTATTGTAATAATATATTGTATTAAAATTTGTTTTGCTATTTTTTTATTTTTTTATCGTTTTATTCGAGTCCGGTATTTCAGGTGTAAATATAGTTAGTATAATTACTCTTATCTCTCTCCTCCTCTCTCTCTCTCTCTCTCTCTCTCTCTCTCTCTCCTCTCTCTCTCTCTCTCTCTCTCTCTCTTTGCGAGAGCACAGTTAAGCATAAAAATTCAAATCGAAGTAGTTAGTGATCCAAGTATTTTTTCTCGGTTATCTCGGAAAGCACTTATTTGCAATATAATTAACTATTTTCTTGTGACATTTAAATTTAAATTGGAGTATGCGCCCAAATCGATTCGCTAATTGATACTAATTTTCTTCTTTATTCTCAGATCTTGCAAACTCAACTCGCAGACGCTCAGCGTAAAGCAGATCTAAAAATAAAAGAGTACCAATCTCTGAAAGATAGTCTGAAGGATATAAAATCGATAAAGAATGACAACGCAGCCCTTCAGTCCCTTTTGGACGTCACGTCGATAAAAGCCGAGCTCGAGCAGCTAAAATCCGAGAACGAAAGATATTCCTTAATAATAAAACAAGAAGAAGATGCCAAGATACTCTTTGAAAAGAAATGCCAAGCTGTGATAGATGAAAACAATGCATTATTGAAGAAGTACCAGGAATCTGATAAGGAAAAAGTGGAAGCTACAATGAAACTGGAAGTTTTAAATAATTATTTTAAGAAAAGAGAGGAAGAACTACAAAGGTGAGATCAATACTTATTGTTTTTGTCGATACTCAAATATTGTCCTGTTCAACTCATAAGTGATTTATTTCTCGTTTTATCTCTACCAATCTTGATATGTATGAAAGTCGGCGAACATATACAGAGTGTCTTATTTAAATTAAAAAAGTTAAGGGTATGTCTGGTGAAACTGAAAGTACAGTAGTAACAAAAAATGTGGCGTCAGATACTTTATGTGTGCATATAAAGTTTCATGAATTCTTTTTAGTTTCAAAGATATTAACTTGTTTCCATACTTGACTCCTCTGTATATATAAATTGGAAAGATCTTTGATATCAGTTTTATTATTAATACAAGTTTATTCTTTTTTAATATGAATCATCTCTAATATACATCATTTATTGAAATTTGGCTCTTTCTAAAATCTGTACATTTTCAAAATCGAACAAATGGTTATTTTTTAAATAATTATTATTTTCTTATGCTGTTTTTCTTCTTCTTCTTCCTCTTTATAAGCAATTCTGCTTGTTCATTGCCATCAATTTCTATATTACATATGGTTTATCTACATCATATTGTTTTAGCTTTCTGAGATAATATTGTCATATTAAATTCTTTTGCTCTTATGCTAAATCTGTAGATTAGTATTTGCAGACTATCTTCATCTTGGGCTATCAATAATTCTGTATCATCTTCCTTTGTTAACGCCAGGGGCGGCTCGTGATAGTACAAGCTGGTGAGGCACACTACACTTAAGGAAAATTATTATTATTATGGTTAGCTTCTCTTTGCTCCAGTCATACCCGGGTAAGGAGGCATTGCTCGCGCCAGCAAACAATGACTTGGCGTGAGAAGGACTTCTGACGATACGTGCGCGGATCAACAAAAGTCATCCTCACCTCAAAGCTCTCCTAAGCCCTCCTCCACCCTCCCTTATGTGCACTGAAGGTGAACAAAAGGGCTGACTGCTTTTTGAAAAAGTCCGCGATTGAGCTGTATTTATGAGCACCATGTGTAATAGGGTGCTCATAAATGTAACTTAAATCATACCCAAGGTGTCGTTAAGCGACTTACTCCCGTTTATCATGAAATCTCATATCGTGAGATAAAAGCGAACGAAAAACGAGGGAGCTGTAATCCTCGAACCTGCACCTTGGTTAGCGGCCAAGTTGTAGCCTCAAGGATCTAGGTGGCCTCTCTCCCGTGGCCTTTTTGTATTTTTATAATTTTTTTGTGAATTTTTTATTATTTTATATATTTTTTTGAATTTATATATTTTTTATTAATTTTTTTGGGATTTTTATATTTTTTTGGGGGTTAGTAGGTATTTTTTATCTGGGAGATTTGTTAGTAAGTGTTATAAATGGCGACTGCTAATCTAGTGCCATCTTCTTCACGATCAAATTTGGTAGATAAAAATTCAAATAAATCTTGAGCAGAACGCCCGGAACTTACATCGTAAAATCCTATGAATCGTTCGACTGGTTTATTGTTTATTACGTAACGAAAAATAACGGATAGTTGTGAATGGCAGCTTATATCAGTAGTCTCATCCACCTGCCAGGAAAAGAATAATGATTTTGAAATTTCTTCCTCAATTTTTTTATTTATAACAATTGCAAAGCAATTGAATCGATTAATTCATTTTGTATGGTTTTAGATGTCCCAGAAAAAAACTGATCTAGAGTCATTATCATGTTCTAAAAATGTTTTTAAATTAGTGTCAAATTTACTAACAAGAACAACTAGCTCTTTGAAATTCCCGCAATTTAAAGATTCATTAGATTCATCATGCCCCCTAAACGGTAACTCTTGCATACAGAGGTGTGACGTAATATCTGTAAGGCTTTTTAAAATTTGCCGATTTTCTTTAACCCTAGCATTGAAATTTTCAATATCTATTTTACGCGAATTGTCTAGTGCTGTAGCGATATTTTGCTTTTGTTTTCTCATAAGAATAAGCTTGCAATTCGATGTAATATGTTGAGAACTTTTATTGTGTAACAATAGACTCCGAGACAAATTTTTCAAATCAGTATAACCATTTTTGAACCAAACTTTGTCGCTAGTATTAGCTGTGGCAAATAAAATGCATGGCCAACAAAACAATTTATTTAATGTTATACTACCCGTAAGCCAGTCAAACTTTTCGTACCATGCATTTTGAAATCCCCGATTTGGTTTTCCGACGCCACCGATAGAAACAAGATGTTTACTTAAATCTGGAATAGGTCGTTTTACTACTTTAACTATATATAATTTATCTTCATATGAATGACTTGAAAAATTCTGCTGTTTGACTAAAAAATTTACGAGATTACAAGTATTACGAATATTTACATTTACCTGGGAAAGTTGTGACGAAGTGCTCGGTGCTAAATCCATTTTTCACTAAAACCGAAAATCCTGCAGACAAAAACAAACCCACCAAAATTATTAAAAAAACTTAAGTAGAATTGCACTTATTATATAACATGTAATCTTACTGTTTTTTTAATGAAAAACAACACGAGATACGTCAAACGTGATCCTGCCGCACCAACAGGTCAACAGGAAGTAATTTAACTACTACTTACTACAACAATTTTGCAGAAATGTTCCAAAATGTACCAAAGTTGCTAATCTGGTAAATGCATAGAAAAAAAAATTGTTTGTTAAATCCATCGAGCAATAAGACAAAAGAGGGAATCTAATCCTTATGAAAAGGAGACCAAAAAAGTGGCCTCTGATGGCGGACATATCCGGAAATGCAAAGGCGCTAAATTTAAATTTTCTGACACTTATTAAGAATAGCTATAAAATATTTTTCAGACGAGAAAGTTTTAATTAAATATTAACGATAATAGTCTAAAATATGACACAATTGGTAAAAAACTTCAATATAAATTAAATTTCATGTGACAAACAATAACATAACCCAACTAAATTTGATGTCAAACAAGGAGAGAGACTATCTTTCCTTGTTTAAAGTGGCCTCTAAAGATCGCACTTCCTGTCTAACAATATGTTTGCCCCCACTAACTTTACATTCTTTTTTTTATCTTTTTGCTCGATGGTTAAATCGGAAAACAATAGAACAATATGTATAGTACCATCTACTAAAGGAAAATACTCCAATGTTGTTACAATTTTCAAATAAAAATCTATGTTTTATTTAAAATGTACTTTTATACCCCAAGGGAAAAAATTTAGCAAATTGGGTACCTTTGTACCAAAACGGCAACGCTGCTAATTAAAAGAACTACACCAAACGAGAGAGGTTTGCCTCTCC
The DNA here is from genome assembly GCA_918026665.1 of Diabrotica balteata. Taxonomy (NCBI): domain Eukaryota; kingdom Metazoa; phylum Arthropoda; class Insecta; order Coleoptera; family Chrysomelidae; genus Diabrotica; species Diabrotica balteata. The sequence goes on from OU898280.1 coordinate 89,805,804, forward strand.
TGTTCGGTGAAATAGTGGGCAGAAAATAAATAAATCATGTTGAATTTCGCTACATAATGTGATGTCTAATATGCTAGACAGAGTAATGCCGTGAGGCTTGCCTCGGCTATAATTTTTAAAGAGAGAATGAGATGCACAGATGATAGGCGCCGTTGTTTATTTAATATTTTGTGGTTTAAGCTTGTCCCTTGTCCGGCCCGTAGATTATGAAGAAATATACAAAGATAAGACATCAGGGGTGTACCTATTTTAATTTTTTATCATAATGAAAATAAAGTTTAGAAAATTCCAAAAAGTTAAATTGTAGTTAAAGAACGTAAATAGTCGATTAATACTGGTGAGGCACTGCCTCACCTGCCTCATAGGACCAGCCGCCCCTGGTTAACGCTTTTGATGAATGCATCCATGATTAAATCGAAGAGCATGGGTCTCAATGAATACCCTTGTCCAACCTTGAATAGGCTTTGTAAGTTAAAAAAAAGCTAGTAGCTGAAGTAGTACGTTAGTCTCTTTGAAGAGGTTTACTCTCCTGACACTGGAACTCACTTCAAACATGTTACCTGAAGTCAAATTCAATTTAATATTTAACATCACATTTTAATAACAACAATATGTACAATCTTTAATAACTACATGTAATTTAAAGCGCTTTTACCCTGGTATTTTGGTGGCTCAGGCATTTTAACCTAGCAATTTTAAACCTGATGATGGACTGTTTAGTCCGAAAACGTTTGTTTTTTTGATGTAGCCCTTTTAAGGGTTTTTAAATAAATATACCCATTTACGAAGACTAACCTCTTTTTTGTGATACGTGGTATAGAGCCAGTTACAGGAATTGTTTTCCTTGTGGATTTTGTTTTGTAAGTTGTCCATCTATTCTGAATTCCATTTTGTTGTTTTGGTAGATGTTTTCGATAGTTTTTATAATGTTACGGTACATTCTCTATTATGCAGAAGATGGATTACATATTTGAGTCTTACTCTGTCAAACGCTTTCTTAAGGTCAATCAGACACAGAAATGCTGGTCTATTATACTCTAGTGATTTCTCAGTAATTTGCTTTATAACGAATATTGCATCTGTACACGATCTTCCACTACGAAAACCCTGTTGTTTCTCTGCTAAACTTATGCTCTGATTGATTAACACTAGTTAAATTTTAGTTGTAGGTTTTAGGGTAGTATTTAACAAGTTTATACCTCTGTAGTTTTCTGGCTGGTTTTTATCTCTTTTTTTTTTAATAATAGAATTAGTTCGCTCGTTCTCAATTCTTGCGCTATTTTATTGTGTTCTTAATTGTTCTGTCATTGCTGCTTCACTATATTGCAATAATTCGTTTGGTATCCCGTCTTTACTTATTGCTTTTCTGTTCTTCAGCTTTTCAAGTATTTTCCTGTCCATAAGTTCTTCATTTGTGCTAATTTTTGGTGTTTCCTAGTGGTATGGTGTTTTTATGTTTGATAAATCTTCTTTATAGATATTAATGCGGCTGTCCAATATATGCTGGGCTCTGACCTTGACAATATCCGCGCATCAGCTCATCCAAAATTATTAAAATTTGTACGGTCGAACGTAAATTTGTACTTTGCTCATGTATGAGTCATAGCTGTTTAGAAAATCAACTACTTCTACTATGTTTAATATTAGGTTTCAATTTTGAAAAATATTTATTTAATGGTTTTTGGGTGAAAAATTATATTGGGCAAGGATATGGTTTGGCCATCGTTGATATTTTTTGGGGTTAATGTAATGATTTTTTAGGATTTTCGCTAATAATTTAAGATTGTTTCTATTAAAATTCTCTTAGTATGAAAATGGCAAGTACTTACTATATGAACATATAGCACTATATTATGTTTATCTAGGCCTAGGGAACCACCCACTAGGGACTTTTAGTCGAATAATTAAATTAATAATGTAATTTTAGCGAACTTTTGAAATACAAGACAATTTGGGATGCTAAAGAAGGCGAGGCCACATCAACTACCGAACGAATGAAATTGATGGCAGAAGAAACTGAAAATTATAAGTAAGTATTTTTAACAAATTTATTAACGATGATTTATATTTATTTAAAAACAATCTTGAAAAAAAAAAACCAGTCAAATGATGCCGGTCGGAAAGTAGTCACATTGAGCAGGTAATTTGACAATTGAATTAACAGAATGAACTGTAAAAAAATGATCCATTTTTATTTTATTATTTGATTATACATGTAAGAATTAAAAAATATATATTTTTTAAAGTATTTTTACTTTGAAAAATAGAAAATTTAATATGTATGTATAATTAAAAGCAAAAACATATCAGGGACGTAGAATTATAGGAAAGGTATAAATAAAAATTGTTTAAAAACAGGTCAGAAAAGATCATAGTCAAGTGTTTAAATAATTAAAATAAACTAAACTAAAATGTAACTCAAAAATATCCACTACCCGACTGAAACGAAAATAAACTAAAGTGCAGCTGTATCTTGAACTAAACGTAAACTGTGAAAGGGACAAAAAATAGTAATTATAATTCTTAGAAAAAAATATCAATAATAAAAAAGAAGTAAATAATACTGCTTCCATCAAAGCTAATACCAAAGGATCAAAATAATAGCCAAGATCCAACCAAGTACCGCCAATTACGTGTCCTACAACTTTGTAAAAATTGGTCACACAATGTGTAGCCCAGCTTATCTACCAACACTCCGCTCTAAATATTATTATAGAACCTCAGGAGAAAGGACACGCTAAGGGTTCCACAGACTGCAAAGAACAATTTCTTATCGACTCAGTCATTTTTAACTAGACATACAGCAAAAAAAGTAACATACTCACTGCCTTTATTGACTACAAGAAAGCCTTTGACTGAGTGGCGCATGAATGGCTTGTAGATATATTAAGAATATGTAGTCGATAACAATATAAAATATGTATGTCTTTTTAAGACACCCATTAATGACAGATTAGAAGACTAAAAGTCACCTCCAAATACCTGTTGACAACAATATCGAAACGGAAAATAGCGCAATTAACCGCGTCCTATTCCAAGGAGACCCGTTGAGTCCATTGAACTCCACTGCCTCAGGTCTTAGCATTAAAAACAACAATTCTGTAGTGGCGAAGCTTAATCATCTGTTGTATATGGATGATTTGAAACTAATGGCTTCCGCTCGAAACCACTTAGACCAAATGCTAAAAACTGTAGAAACATTCTCTAATGATATTAGTATGCACTTCGTGCTAGACCAGTGCCGTGTTTTGAATATAGTTCAGCCCGTAGGATTTGATATGCAAAATGGCCAAAACATCAAGGCTGTGGTTGAAAATACATGTACAAATATCTAGGAGTAAGGCAAGCGCGGAAAATTCAGCATAAACAAATGAAAATCGAATTAACTTTAGAGTTGATAGAACTGATTGACAAAAGATATAGAAACTCTTTAGCGAAAACCAAATATTTTATCTTTTACCTTTTAAAAGCCCAATCCTTTTATACCGGTGGTATCTGGGATGAGTTAATTTGCCCCTTAGACGGAGTGTGAGCCGTATAGCTAAATCTGAAATAAATAAATAATAAATTCGTCATGAATGGATGAGAAACAGTCATAAAACGTTTGGATAGCGCTGTACTACGGTCAAACGTGTGAAACACGGGCAACTCCCGAATTTACCCACAAGCTGCTCCCCCCAGACACGGAATAATGAATAAATACTGAAATTCCAATCGTTTCTTGAGTCGAAGGAGTCCGATAACTTGGGGAGAAAATACGCGGTTTCGCGTATTCGCGTTGTAGCTACGTTCTATATAACATTCATTTCAGTGTAGATTTTAATGCATTTTTTTTTGTAGATCGCAGAACGAAACGCTCAAACAAGAAATTGTTTCGCAAGAAATCGAACTGAAGAGTCAAATTTCGATGTTGGAAAAGAAAGTTCACGACAATTGGGTGACGTCCAGACAGATGGAAAGGAAGTTGGAGGACAGCAGACAGGAAACAGCTCTTTTAAGAAATCGCCTGACGTTAAGAGAGAGGGCTATGATCGACGAAAGGACACAAAACAGTAAGCTACTTTGTTTAATCGTAATGATCGTAATTTAATTATTAGTAACTGTTTAATTTTTCATATAAACACCGTTATTTTTTCAGGGTTGCAGTCTCCCGTTGATCAAAACGGTGAACTCACGCTGTCCCCTCCGCCCATCGAATCTCCCGCATCGCCGGCAATGTTATTCGGTGGACGTGATCACATAACAAAGTCACCCCCTATACCCGGTCTTCCTCCTTTCCTACCCCCACCTCCTGGGGCTCCGTTTATGCCGCCACCTTTGCCTGGTATGCCATTCATGCCGCCGCCGCCCTCCATGTTTCCCGGAGATCACAGACCACCGCCCCTCGGAAGAATGTCGTCGCCGCCACCGCTTAATTCAAGGTAAATGATATTTTAATACAATGGTATCAAAAAAGTGTTATTATAGTAATATGAATTAATAAATAAAATAATCTTTATGGTTAAAACCATACTTCATATTCCACCAAACTTCATATTTGCATTTATGATATTTCAAAATTTCCATTTTATATACTCTACAAATTATAAATTGCATAACTATATTTAAGTAACTTGCTTTAGATTTGAGTAACATACTCTCTTGGTGGCAAATGCTTGATAAAATTAACACAACAATTATATAAGTACTAAATTTTCTGTTCTTGTTTCTAAATTTTATATTCAATGTAAAATATACAACTTGAGGGCCAGTAGAAAAAATCAGAAGATTTTGTCATACAGTGTAGGTAAAATTTTATGGTCGGTATGGTAAAACTTAACAGGATGTCTAACACATATATAAAATCATATTTTCAGCGAATAGACAAAGATAACCATCATATTCCCCCTTGGTCTCCCCTCCATAAATCTTCTTGACGCCCATTGCCTGTTAGTGAGACGATTAGTTCCGATCAGAGATATTTTACATATTCTGTGGTTCCGATCCTCATAAAGCTAAGAAACTAGAGGTGGGTCCTCTAGTTTTTTAAATTTTTATCGGAACCGTTTTTCGTAAACTGTAACTAGTTGATTGTTTACCAGTATTCAAATTAGCGAGTACACAAACATATTGGCTATTATCGTTTATGTGTATAAGTATTGAAGTGAAAGAAACTAACGAAGAATATTATTTATTATAACTTGAAAAATAAATTAAACAATACAAATAGTACTTACATTTACATGGAGTTAAGTCATCTTTATCAGTTTCTTTTTCTTGTACTAGTTAATTTTCAATAGTATAATCTTCTTTTTCTTTTTTTATAGAAGTTACCAGCTTCAAACCATCAACTAGTTGATTTTAAAACGAATTTAACCGAAAATTTAGAGTTTAAAACGTCTTATTAGGCTGCTGCCATTTTTTCTGGAAACCATAATTCAGAAAACATCGCTTTTAAAATTAGTGAAATTATTATTCAGTGGGGTCTAAAACAAAAAGTAAATTTTGCAGTAACTGATAATGCCTCAAATATGGTCATAGCTATTAAATATGTTTTGGAATGAAAACATTTAAATTGTTTTGCTCATATGTTAAATTTATTGATGGAGGACGCACTTAATGCTGTCGTGTACAAATAGATAAAAATAAAAAGTCTTTTTTTTTTCGACAATTCGGCAAAACACACATTTCAAAAAAGTACCTTATCTTCAGAAACGCTTTTAAAGTATCAATTACAACATAACAAAGATCCCAAACGGCCAATCCAAGACGTGGAAACTAGGTAGAACTTCACCTATTACATGTTAGAAATAATGACGGAGTTAGAAGAGGCAATCCGTTCCACATTGGTATCAGTTTAATACAGACTTAGACTTAGACCAAATCTAAATAATGAAGACTGGATTATTTTTTCGTAATTGTCCCAAATTTTACGGCCTTTTAAAGAAATAACAAGTACAATGAGTGGCCAAAAATACTTGAATGATAGTTCAGTGATTGTTCTGGTACGCTGCCTGCAAAAATCTTGCAATAAAATTTTAGCAAACAGTAACCTTACATCCATAGTATCCGACGTAGTACGGGTTTTTATTACTAATTACGGGATAATTACTAATCTCGGGTTTAGCAAAAAGATTTAGAGGGATAGAATACAGTGGCATATGGTCATTATGTACGTTTATGGATTCATGATTTAATGTGGAGGGATTTTCTGATAAAAATGACGCTAAAAAAACAAAAGAAAGAGTTAAGAAGCTGGTTACTTCCATAATTAAAGAACAAGAAGATTGTACTATTGAAAATCAACCAGTATAAGAAAAAGAAACCGATAAAGATGCCTTAAGTCCATGGTGTATTTTTGATTAATTAATTGGACATGACTCATCTAAACGTACACCTGTAGCGAGAGTCCATTACAATGGTGGAAAAACCATCGCCATGTATCTCCTAACTTAACCACTATATTCATAAAGTATTGTAAATGTGAACACATGTTCAAAATCAGGTTTAATTTCAAATAAAAGAAAAGCACGGTTAATAAGAAGTTAAGTAAAAAAAACTTATGTTTTTAAATGTCAATTTAGACGATTCGTGATTTAATAATAACGTGTAATGTAAACGTAGGTACGATTTACTATTTGTATTATTTAGTTTAGTTTTCAAGTTATAATAAAATCTTTTTTTCGTTTCCTTCACTTCAATAAATATACACGTAAACGATAATAGCCATTATGTTTGTTTATGTAGGTAGTTTCTTACTTGAAACGACTATTAAAAAATCATAGTTACTTGTTTACGAAAATCGGTTTTGCGACGTCAATACCCACCTCTATTCGTAAATACCTGTGTACGCTTTGATTCGGTGATTTGACCACGCGACACGCCACGTTGGCAAATAGTTTTGTACGAAGCTTTTTTATTTATATGCAGTTTAATATTTTTATTGGAAATAAGGCATAATGTCACTTTAAAATAAGCTTATTTTGATGTTTACATTTTTAATTCGGAAATCGTTTTTAAAATACCAAACATTAATAAATTTTATTTATATAAAACGATTTCCGAAGTATAAATCAAAATGTTATATTACACTTATTGTAAAGTAAAATTGTGGCATATTCCCAATAAAAAACAATAAGCTGCCATTTAAATCCATTTCGCCCCAAATTTCATTATCTTGGAGCATTGTTCAAATGCGAAAAGACAACAGGTCAAATAAAACCAATAAGTTTGGCAACGTTGAATTTCCCCTTTTTATTATATCCACTCCATATCCACTCATTTATGTTCGGTGATATAAAAGGCGGACACCTAATATATCTCTCTCTTTTTAAACAGTTGTTTCTCACTCCATCTCATGTAAGGTCCATACCGACCATAAACTTTTACCTATACTGTATATGTTTAAACAGTTTGGTTTCTTTGTTTAGTTTGATTGGATCAATAACGTGACATAGTAATTTTATATTTTGTTAAAATCAAAAGGTTTTAATATTTAACAAAATTTTCACATTTCCATAGATACTCTCCTGACACCTCTGCATTTTCACCATACGATAGACACACTCCTAGTCCACCTTACGATTCAGAATACGGCGCATCGCCTCCACCGATGCGTGGTTACAGTCCTTACAGTAGAGATGATAGGAGAGACTATAAAAGACCAATGCACATTTCAAATGGGAGAAGTAATAAAGGTAACAGATTTTTGGATATTATGAACATTACAACAATCAATAAAACAATTACCTAATTAAAAATTTAATTATTGTTCTCTTTTCAGGTTCACTAATGAGTTCTGGGTCTGATCATTCAAACGATTCCTTAGATAAAGTAAATAGAAAATCGTCGAAGATGGTCTAGCAGTTCAGCTGTTGTTTCTATAGGAATTAAAAAAATTGCTCCTTTAAGCCAAAGCTTAAAATTACTTTCAAATTTTACTTCTTTGTGTATGAGATGTATCTATTTTTTTATTGTATTGTTTTTTCCGTGTTAAGTACAAAAATTCAGTTACAATGGTAGTCTGATTTACATCAATAAGATAACGAGAATTTTAAAATAAAGAAGGTGTAGTATTTATTGTAGAAAAAAGATGCAGAGAAAATACAGGGATATGGATAAGCTATCTTTTAAGTTATACAAAAACCTATACCTACATTTTTTTCTTGAAGATTTATATATTTCTGTCCGTCGTCAATCAGTTCTTGTAATATTTTCTTTTCGAGTTTAATGTGTACTTGATTTCCTCAATGATTTTAAAGAAACGGTTCCCTAATGTCTTAAGGAATGTGGTTACTATATTCATATATTTTTATTACATCTAAAAACAGCCTATTATACTCAAAGAACAGCTTTAGTAACTATTGCTATTTGTTGAAATGCCTAAGAAATAGAACGTTGCTGTAATTTTTAGTTCATATTAGCTTTTCACTGGTAAACATGTCAGTATTTGCATTTTTTAGGTCGAACACTTTAAACATTTTCGTATACCATCTAATTCGAGCGATTTTTTGAGATTTGAAAGTCCAGAATGCATTTTTCACAGCTAAAGATTCATGCAAACTTGAATATATTGTAGTATGTGACTTTTATCTCATAGTAAGTCAAATGCATTGTATACTGTGTTTTTCCTTAAAAAACATTTTATCCATAAACAAATTTCAAAGGATTTCTGATGAGGTTTCTTAAACAAAACTTAAACAAATTAATGTTTAAATTACATCAAAGCATAAAACAAAAACCGTGCTTCAAAAATCACAATCAAATTCTGCTTTCTAAATTCTGGGTATACAGTTCCAATAAATTTCCAAATCGATATCTATTAGGCGTTTAATGCCGAAATAACAAATTGTTACTTAGTGTTGGTTCATCCAAGCTATTAAAAATATCTTATTTAGATTTCACTTTTTTTTTTCATTTCGCAGCTAAATATTTAAGGCAAGTTAAATGTATTGTAGTCTGCGACATGCCTTATTTCACGTTAAGTCAAATGCCTTTTATGATGATAAGAGTTTCTGCTCAGATGTTCCATAAAGCCAAAAAATTTGGTAAACTTAAAATTTAGATCGACTTAAAACGTAATCGCTCACCAACAAGTTTCATATATTTTCTGATGATATTTTGTTATAAAAAGCTATTTAATCCACTTTGTACCTTTATTACAATCATTACACATCATTCTATGGAAACGATGTTTTCTTTTACAATTTTTCATGTTATAGTGGGAAGCAATGTCATATGTGAAATATTGGAAACTAATGAAAAATTTCCACGTTGCCATCTAGTGAGCGTTCGTAAAATCTTTAAAGGTGCCGTTTCTGTACACAAACGCAAGGTTTTTTATTAAAAGAATAGTGTCTCAAATATTTAATAGTATTTTTACTATACACAACTTTGATAAGCCCAACAAATAAATAGTATTTTTCCTTACACCATCTTCTATTTTCAAACATCCAATATAATTGGATAACAGTAAAATATTTTAACTACTGTATCCGAATTATGTACTACTAGTAATTAAACTTAAATGAATACTAAGTATTTTTTAACGAGTTATGAGTTTGCTATACAGTATTGTTGAATATCTGCTTTATATTCAGATTGTTACAGGAGGGGTAATTTATCTTTTTAAAAATTTTAATAGCCAAATTTAAATGCAAAAATTTCTTACTTGTTTGTAAAGCCTGGTGTGTGAGGTAGTGATGTAACGAATATTCGCATTCGCATTCGCGAATATTCGCATATTTTTCATATTCGCATTTGCATTCGCATTTGCAAAATTTGTGCGAATGTTTTGCGAATATTACACAGCTTGCATTTAGCTCGTTCAGTATCGAAAAGTGGTGAAAAATAAGTCCATATTGCACTATAATTTGATTTACTCATAGTAATAAATCGCTAATCACACTTTAACTAAAAATTCACTTGTACTTGTGCACCAGCAGAGCAGGGCAAGTGGAGTGACTTGTGTCCCGTGAAATTTTTATTGGAACTATAACCAGAGAACTTAGTTCTCTGCTATAACTTTCTCTCTATAACAAGTCAAATTTGATTATAACAAGAGAAAATAAGATCGAAAAACGTGCTTTCTACGTTTTTGTCCCGGACGTGACTATAAATAAATACCTTTTTAAACTACCCCTCAATAAACTTAACCGCCTACAATAAACTTCTTTACAATAAATACAACTGTTTCACATCTTTACTTTAGCAAATATGATAGAATGATACTGGACAATTTAAAGCAGTTAAAAATGACAGAGTTTTTCCAATTGACTACACACCTCGCGGAAATGAGACTGCCGGCAGTGCCAGAGACAATTAAAATTGCCAAATTAAAAAAAAACTGAATATTCGCATTCGCATTCGCGAATGTCGGTGGCATATATTCGCATTCGCATTCGCATTCGCGAATGTTTAAAAAATGACATTTGTTACATCACTAGTGTGAGGATATTTGGTCTATCAGGTCTGGTATATTTGATTCCTTCGAGTATGTGTTATTTGGTATATAAACTGTAAAAATATGTAAAAAGTGTAAAAAGAATCGTTAATAAAAATATTGGTATATATAATTTGGTTTATTTTAATCCTATTTGATGTTGAAAAAGAAAAAGTGTAGTCAAGTATACGGAAAATTTGAGAAAACATTTCTGGCAAACTGTGAAATATATAACAGCTGAGTGGTAGTGGAGTGGAGTATAACACCTGACCTTGTTGTCAAGAGATAATCAGTAATTGCTGAAATACATAGTAGTGAAATATATAAGAATATGTGCTGAAATATACATTTCATACTATAAAACGCCGTTTGCACTCTCGAACGAAGTGTCGAAGTAAAGTTAATCGAGGCGAGGGGACTCTACATACTCGTGAAGTCGAGTAATGTAGTGTGACCCTTCGTATTCGAGCTTCGGGTCCTTTGACTCCGACGCGAGAAACCGACACAGAACGGAAGAAGAAGGAGGGGAAGCGAAGTCACATGAAATACCTGGATACACTCTCGTACTCGGTGAACTTCGATCAACTTCGCGAGTAGTATAGTGGCCGCTTAAGATTAACGGCTTGAGTTATGGCGAACCTACAAAATTTTTTAAGACAAATTAAATTTAAACGCACAGGTACATACTGCAGAAATAAGAGTCAGAATTGAAAAAGCACGTGCCAACTTCGTGAAAATGAAAAAGATTTTATGCAGCAAAGATCTGATATTGGCCCTCAGAATAAGGCTAATTAAAAGCTGTACTCTACTATGGAGCTGAATCATGGACATTAAATCTGAATACAATAAATCGACTGACGCGTTTGAAATGTTGACATTTAGTAGATTTTTAAGGATTCAATGGGTAGATAGAGTCACGAATATAGAAGTGTTAAGAAGAATAGGCAGAGAGCGGGAAATGGAAAATACAATTAAAGAAAGGAAATTGCAATATCTCTGACATGTGATGAGAGGCGAAAGATACATCTTGAGACTCATAATTCAAGGAAAAAATAGAGGGTAGGAGAAGCGTAGGAAGAAGACGCGTTTCCTAGTTGAAGAACATGAGAGTGGTTTGGTTGCTACTCAAGGCAATTGTTCAGAGCAGCTGCCTCGAAAATCAGAATAGCCATGATGATTGCCATCCTTCGTGGCGGAGATGGCACTTTAAGAAGGTACATTTGACAGTTATGTCCTGATATTTATGTTAGACCAGTAGATATAAACACATATTAATTTAATTTATTTATCGCATGACTACATACACATAAAGTTCTAAAGCATTAAAGAGTAAAATTCACAAACAAAAATTTAACTTATTTAGATATTCAATAGTTATTTTTTTGTAGTCAACAGGAAATCCTCGCTACTGCCTTCATAGGCTTTCATTTGGCACTCCTTGACTACATGTTAACCTATGTCTTGCATGGGAGATGGTAGCTTCACGGTTGTTTGTGGAATCTGTACATTTATCGTAGTGTGTACGAACACTATTTAGACGTATCCTTGTTTTCCTTGATAACTCAGTCATGTTGTCCTGTGTAATAAATACATGATACGTTCTGGGACTATTCTATCTGCCAGGAAGTGACAACATCGAACTTTATATCGAAAAATTGTTGGGCTGTTACTAAGTGCGGATGTCTAGAGTTTAGTCTTTGCGGCTCAAGGGTTTTAATGTCCTCATGCGCTAGGAACTTGGGGGCTCGCAAGAGCGAGTTTTCCTCGAAGATGTGCTGAAGGTATCTCGAGCAGTAGCTCGAATAGGTATCGCTCTCTATAGGTTATTATATTATCATAAGATTTACACGTTGCGAAAAAAGAAGTTGTAATGGCAAGAGTTAAAAGACAACGAAGTATATTAAAAATCATTCCGTATTCATCAAGCAGTGACAGTGATTTTTCTTCTGATGACAGATAGGCCCCCCTGTTTCAGACCACCGAATTCACCTATTTCTATGACACCAGATATCTCCAATTTATTAGATTCCGCTGAAGCTACAGAAATGAATACCAAAAAATGTACATTAACAAGAAGGCTAAAACGAAATGAAAAGAACTGGAAAGTAAACATCACTAAAGAGAAACGTTCCAAATCTGAGCCATATTATGACAAATTTAAACAATGCAATGCAAAGGGTTTCAAAATTGTTGCTTGTACAAATTGCAGATATACATGCTCATTAAATTTTAATGAAGAGAATAGGAAGACATTTTGTCAATCCCATTGATCTTTCAACGATTTTAAGAGATAAAAAGATTTTATAATCAAAAATATTCCACCAGTTAAACCAAAACGTTTAAAAAATAATGTTTCAAGTGTAACAGAACAGTTTCAAGATTGTACTTCCTTGAAAGTTTCTTGGGACGGCACAGAGTATGTACCAAGTTTTTTGAGAGAACTCTTTACATTTCTAATGACCCCATAAACACAGTCTTACAAGGAACTAATTCAGCTGGTTGTTTTTTCAGTGAAAATAAAAGAGGTCGCAAAATTCCTGCAAACGCTACTAATGAAGAGTCTATCCAATTGATAAAAAAACATATTGAGTAATTCCCTACTGTAGCAGGGAAAGTCTATCTGAAAATCAAAAGCCAGTCAACCAATGGACATAGAGGCAAATTTTTGGCAATGACTATAATGACTATTTTGTTCGTTCCTAAAAAGGATCAATGTGCAGCATGCAGTAAATATAACATGGCAGATGCAACAAAAAACAAGAGAATATTCAATACACATAATAAGGAAGAATGAATGCCATGAAGCAAAAAATACAGATAAACGTTACCTTAACATAACAGGATATTTAAAACAGCAACATTCGACCTTCAAAGTGAGCAACAAATCCCGCATTCCCCAGTATCCCCCATTTTACTACTCTCGAAAACTGTATGGAAGTGGTGAGCACTCATCTTGCTACTGCTGGAATGAAGTTCATAGAAAGCATGGCAGCAACGAAATTGAATTTATTCTGTTAAAGTATATTACAAACTTACGGCGACAGAGCATTCTAAAACACCGAACAGCTTTTATCATGAATGATTGGCTAGCAATATTTAGGTAAGCAGGGCAGAAAATATGACAGAAGGAGCCGTATGCAGTACGAGAACTTAAATATACAGATTTTTATGGTCTAAATAATTTGGCAATAATAAAACAATAATAAAAATAGAACGAAAGATGAAGACGGCTGCAGAGTATCCTGGCTAAAAATTTAAATGCTTCAAATTTTTTGTAAAAGAACATACCGATCTGATTTTTTTTTTAGAAACGACCATCGCCGTATAAAAAATTAATTATTTCTTGTGGTGCAGGAAGAAGGGTATTAACGATTTACGCCCAATTCCAACTTTGAATAAACGAGATCTAGTCAAACTTTGCAACGAAAATCTTATACCAGATAAAGTTCATCATTATTATAAAAATATTCCAACAAGTACCTATACAAATAACCTGCCAGAACAGTGTTCAATTTTACAGGAATTAATTATAATTTATAATAGTAATCAAAATAATAACATTTTTCATCACTTTCATCAAGTTACTATATCCCTAAGTAACAATCAGGAATATGATAATTTGAGGTAAAATTTATTACGTAGGTACATCTAGCTTAATAATTTCACAATTATTGACTTCTGATCATTTCTTTTAAAACAGAATATTAAAGTAATACCTAACCTCCATAAATAATGACACTTCTATCTATAATATTCATAAATAAAATTATAAAGTGAAAAACGAACAAAATGTTGATTATATCTGTTGTGCTTATTTAGTACAATTAACTTATATACTTATATTTATATATATATATATATATATATATATATATATATATATATATATATATATATATATATATATATATATATATATATATATATATTGCTATAATGTTTTGTTTGTGTATGAGCAATGAGTGTTTTTAAATAACATATATAAGTGTAGAGTTTTTATCGTGGGTCTCAAAGAATTAGTTTGTAAGTACTTTTTTAAATTATCTTTATTATAATTATTATGAAACACACATATATCTTGAATATAGACAATATAAATTTAGAACAACCTATCTTAAATTTGAAATTCTTACAATAATTAAATTATATTAACAAAATTTGGTACCTTTCTGTCACTGAATGCCTAAATCAAATTGTTTTCCAAAATAAAGGGCTTAATCACCACTCAATATCTTCGTTATGAGCCTTGGTTATCCTTCTTTTATGAAATTGTTTCTCCAAATACACCAAAATGTTTTAATTATCAGCTTCCACCATTTTAAAATATTTTCTTCTCAATAGCATTTATAAATCCGCAAAATATTCTTCTTTATTGATTTTTTGTTTATTCTTCTTTCTAATAATCTTATTTTTTCTTCTTCCAATCTCCAATCACCATATAAATATTATAATTTTAATTTCTTCTAATCTCCATATACATAATATAATTTTTAACCTCCAACTAATACTCTCTTGATACTATTTTTTCAATCTCCTTGTAATATACTTTCCAAAATATTATACAACTTTCATACTAAACCACTGTCTTCTGCATACTGACCTGACCAACAAATACTACTCATTGAATACTGTCCTTTATATTTATACACTAATACTGATCATACTGACTAATTAACTAACTAACTAATTGTCCAACTAACTAATAATGAATTATCATACTGTTCTCTCTCCTCCAAATTACCGAGTATTTATATCATTTCAATGTTCCAGAATCATCTTAAAAGAAAGCATATTCAAATTGTTCTATTTCATAGATATTTGAATATTCTCGAATATTCTACTAAGCAAATAAGGTTAACTTCCTTCTATTGACGTCTTATTTCAATTGTTCTAGATAATTCTTTACCCTTCTATCGAGAATGTTATGGAAATTTAGGCTTTTCAGATCAAAATGTAAACTTATATATAAATTAAACATCTTAAATTAATAAATAACACTTTTTTAAATCCCTAATTATCATTTTAAATGACTACTTTCTGTTCAAATTCACTCTTATTTACAAAAAATCATAACCCAAACTCACTTCCAGTGTATATTTGGTTGCCTATAAATATGGCGCACTCAAATATATTTATTATTAAAATAAAAATAAAAAAAACTTTTTTATTTAACATCATAATTTGCAAAATAAAAACTGTTTAAACTTAGTATTGTACTAATTTCTTAAGAATACCCATGATACTATGAATAACAAGATAGGATCTTCCCGTAGCTCAAAATCGGTCGGGTTCGCGCATGCCGTCATTGGAGACTAGAATTTGAATTCTTGTTAAAGTTAAATGGGATTTGTATGCATTCTGTGATGAAATTACTAGACGAAAATAAGTTAAGAGGTTTAATAATTACAATAATCGTACACATAAGGATATCTCCAAACTATTTATTAAAGATTATTTATTGATTTATACAATAACTGACATTTCGAACGTGTAAGTCTCCAATGACGTCACAAAAACATGCGCAATATCTTATCTTATAGTCATAGTATCATGAGAATACCCTAATATAATTACCTTTTATAATATTCTCTAGTATATAACTTATAAATTATCTCTTCAATCACTATTTAAGTTCAATTTAGATTACCTTGGTTTCTCCTATATTTAATATTTTTAATATTATCTCAATATATATATATATATATATATATATATATATATATATATATATATATATATCTAACGTATCTTCAACAATAGGTCTCAAAACGAATATCAGTAAGACCAAATTTATGACAAAGTTGGTTCCCATCGAACACCTAACTATCCAAAATCAAGTGGTAGATATCTCGCATATTCTGATATGAAATCAGAATAAGCAAGGATTATCATACCTGTGAATTTCAACGACGAATAACACTTTAACAGACATCTTTAAAAGCAACATCCCAATAGCTATGAAACGGAAGACATTTGACCAATGCGTTCTTCCTATTATGACATCTTCTTCTTTAGCTTTAAGTAATCCAACTTTGGACATAGGCCTCCTCCAAATTAACCCAGTGTCTTCTATTATGACATACGGAGCAGAAACCTCACAAAAACAACAGCACTAAAAATGCAAGTGGAACAAAGGCTGATTGAAAGATCGGTTCTCGGCGTGACAAAAAAAGACAAAATAAGGAACCAAGACCTAAGAAAAAGAACAGGTATCACTAATGTCGTCGAACGTATAGCCAAGCTGAAATGGAACTGGACAGGTCACATAGCAAGACTAAAAGACTCAAGAGGGACCAGAAATCTAATTAAATGGTGCCCAAAAGAATACAAACGTAGCAGATGACGACCATCAACAAACTGAATGGACGACATTAAACGAATATCCGAGAAATGGCAACATGACGCACAGAACCGTGAAGAGCGGCGGAGAATGGGAGAGACCTATGTTCAGCAGTGGACAGAAGGGGTTGCATGATGATGATCATATATCGGCATTACCTATTGGCCTTTAACGATGACGTCACATAAATGTAGTATTTTACATTTAAGAAAATAATATTGTTTTAACAATTTGTAATGAAAAACTGAATGGTTTTAACTGAAGTATTTACCACATTAGCGTACCTTGTCTAAAATATTTCTTATATGTATGTCACCATCCAATAGGTTAATAATAAATTGTAGGTACACTGTTTGGAGTTAATTGCCCGAGTCTTCTGTATTCATTTTCTACATTAACTAGGTACATGGTTTACTGCTTTTTTTCCAGTCGGCACATGTGATCTCTGGTAGTTCATATCGAATGAAATCAATAACTTTCGCGGCAAATTTTGGCAAAATATTTTTCCTCCGAATTCGTTTTTTTTTACTTGTCCTTAAATACTTTAGTACGAAACACTTCAAGTAATTGTTTCTTATTGTAATTTTCTTTAAAATACAAATCATTATCTGCTATGTAGTCATAATTTTTGCACTGCTGGATGCCATATTAAGAAGTAATGTATTGTTACGAACGTGCATTTAACGAGGCACGTATAACGGTTGCATCTCGAAATAGCACTTCATGCTTTCATGCGGTGGCGTCTCGAAAGCGACTCGATATTTCGAGTTCGAGAAAGATCAGTCGCGTACGCCTAGAGGTGCGAACTTTCTAGAAAATAGTAACTTTGGTATATATATGTAACGATCTTAGGAATGAGTTTAGTTGATAAGAGAATACCGAACTGTAAAGTTATAAATAAATATATTTATATAAATTCGAACCGCTCGTTTTATTTAATCTCGCTACAGTTGGTGTCACCGTGTGAGGACAATTGATTTGAATATAAATTCAACAGTGATTTTTGAAAAAGACTTTTAAACTTTTGAAAAGTATTGTTTGTCGGGAACATCCGCGTAGTTCAGTAGTGATCGTTGTACGAAAGAACATTTAAAAAGTACGTGTGTGCCTGACCAAAGATGCTGCTAGTAGAACTTTCAGTGAAACAGTTGCGTGAGAAACTAGAAGAACGCGATGAAGACTGCAGCGGGTCCAAGAAGATCCTCCAAGAACGACTGAAGACTGTTTTCAACAAGAATGGAGACGACCCAGAGACATTTCAGTTCCAGTCAGCAGAACAAGCCGTTTTAACTAAAATAATTGATGGAAAATTTGAGAATGTCTCACAAATGATCGAAGAGAGTTCTAGAAAAAATGATGAGAATGTTTCCAAAAGATCCGATGAAACATCTCAAATTATTAAAGAAGCAGCTAGACAAAACGACGAGAAATTTGAAAATGTTGCTAGAAGATTCGACGAGACTTCTCAAATAATTAAAGAAATATGTAATCAAAACAATGAGAAATTTGAAGAAGTCTGAAGAACATTTGAACAGATGCAGAAAAATGTAAACAACGTAGAAGAGAAGATCAAACAATTAGAGACCATGATAACTAATACGAAATTGCTACCACCCGTTAATACGGTAGCCTTAGATCCGGTAGTGAAAGAAGAATCACCGAGTGACGAAACGACACATCATATGAGATTCAAATTGCCACCATTTGATGGAAAGTCCTCTTGGTCCATATACTTTAGACAATTTGAAGCTATTGCGACAGCCAATCATTGGACAGAACAAGAAAAAGCCGTTTCCTTGACTGCTGCTTTACGAGGTGATGCTGCAGATATCCTAAGATCGATTCCTAAGGGTCAAGAAAAATGTTACCAGACCTTGTTTACTCGACTAGACAAACGTTACGGAGATGCCCATCTACAACAAGTCCACAAAGTACAAATAAGAAGTAGAATTCAACGAGCAAGTGAGAGTTTGCAAGAATTTGAAGCAGATATTGCTCGTATAGCGCTGTTGGCCTATTCAGAGGCACCAGACAACATTTTGGAAGAAATTGCTGTAGATGCCTTCGTTAATGGGTTGAGAGACAGTGAACTACAGAAAGCTTTACGACTAGCAAGACCAAAAGTTTTAGATGAAGCGCTCGCCATTGCCTTGGAACATGAGATAGCTAGTCGAGTTTCACGGAGCTATCAAGTACGAAACTCTGAAGAGAGTGACGAACGAAACGATAAACGTCTGGAGGAAATCGTACGGAAAGTAGTTTGTAACATGATGCCGAAGAGACGTGAACCCAGATGTTGGAATGGTAACAACGAAGGTTTCATTCGCCACAAAGTGCAAGAAAATAATACAACAGTCAGAAAGCTAGAACAGATCGAGCACGCTAGAAAAAGTCATTCAAATGCTGATGTTCAATCAAGACGGCCATACAGTGAAAATCGTAATCATTGTCTTAAATTAGAAGAACGACTTTGCCCCGTGAGGCGAACCACCATTATTAATGATCAATGGCAGCCTCAACAGCTACAAGACGCTCAAGCAGATGATCCATGTATAAAAAGAGTATTGGATTTGGGTGCGTCGAAGTGAAAGACCTTCTTGGCAAGACATTAGTGCATGTAGTCCCGAAGTCAAGTGTTACTGGAGCCAATGGAATTGCCTAGTGCTGAAAGATGATCTTCTGTATAGAACCTTTGAGAACGATGATGGTACAGAAACTAAGCTTCAGTTGATTGTACCTAAAAGTAAAGTGTCAGAAGTATTGCGTCAGTTGCATGACGGTGCATCAGGTGGACACTTTGGTATTACGAAGACTCTGCAAAAGGTTCGAGAACGGTTCTATTGGGTGAACTGTAAAGATGATTTAAGAAGATGGTGCCGGAAATGTGAACTGTGTGCAACTAGTAATGGTCCAGTTCATAAAAAGAGGGCACCCATGAAACAGCACAATGTTGGTAGTCCTATGGAAAGAGTCGCAATCGACATTGCAGGTCCACTTCCAGAGACAAACGATGGAAATAAATATATCCTGGTAGCCATGGATTATTTTACAAAATGGACTGAGGCCTATGCGATACCAAATCAGGAAGCTGCTACCGTTTGCAGAGGTGCTTGTTAAAGAATTCTTTAGCCGATTTGGTGTCCCCTTGGAGATCCACTTCGACCAAGGGCGAAACTTCGAGTCAAACCTTTCCCAAAACGTTTGTAAATTGATTGGTGTCAATAAGACCAGAACGACACCCCTGCATCCTCAATCAGATGGAATGGTCGAGAGGATGAACCGAACGATGGGTAAACACCTGTCCAAAGTTGTATCAAAACATGAAAGAGATTGGATCAGCACATTCATTTATTCTTAATGGCATACCGCTCGACCGTGAATGAAACTACATACCAGACTCCAACCTGCCTGATGTTAGGTCGTGAAGTTCGTTTGCCCTGCGACCTAGAGTTTGGCTGCAGACCTTCCGAAGAACATGTTGCAAGCGAAGATTATGTCGATTGCCTGAAGTTAAGAATGAACAGCATTCATGAACTTGCCCGACAGCACATCCAGTTAGCCAGTGACAGAATGAAAGATCAATACGATTCTCGATGCAAGAATGAAAGCTATGAAGTAGGTGATTTTGTATGGCTTTATAATCCACAACGTCGTCGTGGCTTGTCTCCTAAACTGCAAAGACAATGGGAGGGTCCGTATGAAATTAAAAAGAGAATAAATGACGTAATATACCGAGTTAAGAAGTTGCCGAAAGGTAAACCAAAAGTAGTTCACATAAATCGTCTTGCCCCTTATGCTGGCTCAAATGAAACCGAAGAAGTCCGAACCCTCCAACATAAGATCAAAGATAAACGGCGACCAAGCTTTAAGGAGTTTATGTCAAATTACGCAGAGAGAAAGAATGCTAGATTCGGCGTGACGACAGAAGTACAGCAGGATCTTTTTAGTGTTCCGCATAACGTCTCTCTAGCCCACTGTGTTGCCCAAGATCTTGAGATGACTAAAGGAATCTCATCCGTATTTTATAAGAAATCTGGTCGCTTGGACGAGTTAAAAAACCAGCAGCCTAAAGTTGAAAGAGTGCTGAGATTAGAAGATGGTTCTCGATCTTTGCTGTATATGGTGACCAGGAAGTCGTATACAGACAGGCAACCTACGAGGATATATGGTGTGCTCTAACTAATTTGAAGAAAATCGTCTGCAATTACGACATTAAGAATTTGGCCTTACCCAAGATAGGCCATGCACTAGATAATCTGGATTGGAAGATTGTCAGAAGCATGCTAGAAGTGATCTTCCAAGAAACCGGTGTAAGAATTACCGTGTGTAGCACTAATCCAAAGAGATTGTATCCTTCAAAGACAGTAGACTGTTATTTCTTTCTGAGGGGTTCATGCAGAGCTGAAGAGTCCTGTAGATTCCGCCATCCTGGGCCTACATATAGAGTTGCTGATCGGGACGCTCAGATCTAAGAGGGGAGCAGTGTTACGAACGTGAATTTAACGAGGCACGTATAACGGTTGCATCTCGAAATAGCACCTCATGCTTCCATGCATAGGCGTCTCGAAAGCGACTCGATATTTCGAGAAAGATCAGTCGCGTTTGCTTAGAGGTGGGAACTTTCTAGAAAATAGTAACTTTGGTATATATATGTAACGATCTTAGGAATGAGTTTAGTTGATAAGAGAATACCGAACTGTAAAGTTATAAATAAATATATTTATATAAATTCGAACCGCTCGTTTTATTTAATCTCGCTACAGTATTCGTAAGTCAGTCTTTGAATATATTAGAATTCATATTCTGATGATAATCTACACTATATTTTTCTATTTTTTTTTTCTGCAAAGTTTTAATTCATTTGGCAGTCAAACATTTAAAGATCCACAATGCACAATAATCATTCGAAAATCTTTATTCAAAGGTACGCCTTTCAGCTGACATCTAAGTGAACTATCAGTCCTTCCCTTCCGATCCCATACCATGTCTCATTTAAATAATAAATTATTCTCTTTTGGTCTCGATATTCTTGAATATTTCTCTAAATAATGTAAACGCCAATGTACTAGTGTCTTACTTTCTATAATAGCCACTCGTTTATTAACGATTTTGTATCCAAGCTTATTCAGTCGTCTGCGTAGTTTTATGGCATGTTTAGGTTTTCCAGCATCCGATCTTGTTTTTTTCTTTTTAACATCTTTTTTACAATTTTGCGCGTGCTAGAATATGAAATTCCTGTTAGAAAGGTCGCTTTTCTTATAATACAGACACATTTTCTTGGATGTTCATTCAAAACAATATATTTGTTTGGAAGTGGTATTAACGTTTATTATTACACTTTCTCTATTACTACTTTAACATAAGCATATTAATTCAATATTATTTGATTTACATCTAAAATTTGTATTTTCGCTATTCTTTTCAATTACAAGTACTGATATGACAAGCTTATTAGTTTACCATTAATTTGCAACCGGTTTGGGAGTAGTGCCAAAGTAAGGTTTTAAGGTATCAGTTTCTCCGAATGGTCAAAAATTCAAGCACAGGCTATGAGGGATTCAATGAATATCGACGCTTGTTTTAGTTCCTCAGAGCTCATTGACTAGAATCACATTAAATTTTAGGTAATAACTAATCTGATTGTAACAAATATTTAGCTGCTACATATAAAATAAAAATACGTTACTCTTAGATAGCAAAATGCTCTTCTATATAAAAAAATATAAGAGTATTTTTTTAGTTCAATTTAGAAATTACTTGTTTCATTTTTTCATTACTAGAGCAATTTACTTTCGTACTTATGCCGTAAGCATAAAATTTGTTTGACAAATTCCTGAAATATACTTTAGTCCGTAGCGATTGCGAAAACACTATCATAACAGAATACTAACTATCTCGGACTAATAACAGTATACTAAAAAATTAGCGAAAGTGATAGCAAGATAACGCTATAAACTAAAAAAAATTAAGTTTTACAGTTCGCTTAAGTAGGCTTCCACGGTTATCATTTTATTCTGTGTCATGAAATACTTTTTCGATGACATTTTGACTATTTTTTTACGAACATATATGTCAACCAAAGAAATAACACAAATATTGATATTTGATAAAATTTTATACTAATTAACAATAAAAATGAAAATTTGTAGTCCCTTTATATACGATCTGAAGAATAATAACACAAATTGACAACTTATTTTTGCCATTTTAGGAAAGTATTTCTGGTAAGTATTTAGGTAACAAAAAATTTATTTTTTAAACGAGGAAATATGAATTTAAATTAAACACACATAACAAGTAGGTAAGTCAAAATTGCGTTAGTTAATACTGGGATAAATAGTCCTGTCCCATTGTTTGAGTTTCCTATACGGAGTCCCATATTTTTCATTTTTTTATGTTTTATTTTTTTTTGTGTGTTTCCAGTTCCAAACTCTTGATGATATTCTTTTTTTGTTCATTAGTCTTAGGTGCCACTTTTGGATTATTGACAAAAAGTATTGTTTTAGTTGCGTGTACATATACAAAGTGGCCCAAAAGTCTGGAAACGGCTAATTATCTCGTAAATTACTAGACATAATTATACAAAATTTGAGATACGCCTATTTTGGGATACGGAGATTCCATATTTGGTATTTGTAATGTTGCCAGATTTTCAGTTTCTCTTATATTACTAGTAGCCTTGGTTTTTCTATTGCATCACCCTGTGTATTCAGTCATTATTGGAATCTCCTATTAAATACGAGTTCAACCATATGTAACACTTATGATTTTATGTAGTCTGAAAGGTCTTAAATACATAAAACAGAAATCTGGCAACGCCTAAATTGTTTCAATACATTTTTTAATACTAACTATTTTCAAATACATTAAAACGTATTTGAAAATTGATTGAACAATTGATAGTTTAGAATATTGTTTAACATAATAGTTACGTTATTAAGTGTTCAAAATGTGCTCTATTTGTGAGTTGACAGCACTCTAATCGATGGTAGAATGCGTCTAGCATATTTCTCCATGATTGTCTAGAAATTATTCGAGATTCATCGATAATTTATTGCCTTAGCTATGCAAGACTTGCTGGTTAAGTTTTGTAAACTGAATTTTTCAAGTATCTCTAATAAAAATAATCTTTAGGATTGAGATCGGGTGAACGTGGAGGTCATTCAATTCTACCTTGTCTACCAATTGATCGTCCGGGAAATATCTCATCTAAATAACGCCGAACATTTACACCAACTATCCTAACCATATGTTCACTTGATTTTATGTAGTCTGAAAGATCTTAAATACATAAAACAGTGCAAAATATGTAGATTTTAATAAATTTAAATATTTAAATGGAGAATTCTGTGATTTTGACATTTGTTCACCATTTAAATTATGAACTAAAATTGACAGTCGTTGTGGTTCAAAATGTTCTGCAATTTAAATTGCTTCTCTAAAATGCCGTTCTCTAAACAGTTCTCCTATTCATAAGACGACGGTACAAAAAACTGTAAGGCGATTTGAGGAATCTGGAGAAGTAAAAGATAGATACCGATCAGGTTGACCGAAACCAGTTATCAATAACAACAAAACTTCAGATATAAGCAAAGTTTTGTTGAAGATCCACATACATTCCCAGGCAGGGTTGCACAAGTACATGATGTAGGTCATTCTTCAGTCTTACGTTTATTACGTAAAAATAAATTTAAATCATACAAAATTAACTTATTGCCAGAATTAAGTGAAGATGATTTTGGTCGTATATTAGAGTTTACTTAGGTAATGATGGATAAAATTGAAAATTATTAAAATTTAGTTAACAGAATATGTTTTTCCGATGAAGCAACTTTTACCACTGTGTGGAAGTGTAAATCGACACAATTTAAGGTACTGGGTGTGACGTAAATTCACACTGAAGACTAAATGCGTGAAAACCATACTCAAAGACCACAAAAATAAATATATGGTCAGATATAGTAGTTACTTATTCAATTGGGTCATTTTTGTCGAAAGAAATTTAACGTCAGATAGTTGGTGTAAATGTTCGGCGATATTTAGATGAGAGATTTTTTGGACGATAAATTGGTAGACAAGGTAGAATTGAATGGCATCCACGTTCACCCGATTTCAATCCTAAAGATTATTTTTAATAGGGATACTTGAAAAATTCAGTTTACAAAACTTAACCAGCAAGTCTTGCAGAGCTAAGGCAACAAATTAGCAATGAATCTCGAATAATTTCTAGACCATCATGGAGAAATGTGGTAGACGCTTTCTACCATCGATTAGGGTGCTGTTAACTCACAAATTGAGCACATTTTGAACACTTAATAACGTAACTATTATGTTAAACAATATTCTAAACTATCAATTGTTACGTTTTAATGTATTTGAAAATAGTTAGTATTAAAAAATGTATTGAAACAATTTAGGCGTTGCCAGACTTCGGTTTTATGTATTTATGACCTTCCAGATTACATAAAATCATAAGTGTTACATATGGTTGAACTCGTATTGAATAGGAAATTCCAATAATGACTGAATATACAGGGTAATGTATTTGAAAAACCAAAGATACTAATAATATAAGAAAAACGGCAAATCTGGCAACATTGTAAATATCAAATATGAATCTCCGTATCCCAAAATAGGTGTACCTCAAATTTCGTACAATTATGATTAGCATTTTACGAGACAATTAGCCGTTTCCAGACTTTTGGGCCACTCTGTATATTCAAAAGTGTTAGTGGTAGAACTGTGATACATATTTGTGTATGTGCATTTATGTTGATTACTCTAATAGGGCTTTTTCAAAACTTATAAAAGCAATATGCATTTCAAGGTTAGTCTTTTCGTTTTTGGATCATTTGTTTTGTAAGGAAAATATTGCTGACAGTAGACACACCTTTTCGAAAATTGTGTTTTTCTTCTCCTATTATGTCTTTTAAATATTTTTATATATAATATTATACTAGGCAGTCTTCTACAGCTGACGCCGTTTCTCGCATCCTAATTTCCGGCGTTTTTTGTCGAAGCAATCTTTGATTTTTTAAATCTCTTGAGGTCTCTCCATGACTTTAAATCTCTCGCGGTCTACATAGTTTTCTTCTAGTGGGCGGAGTCCATTTTTCTATCTTTCTGATCATCTATTTTCAGGCATTCTCTGCAGGTGTCCATACCAGTTTAGTCTTTTGGTTTCTATAGTATATATTATGTCTAGGTCAATTTCCATTTCTCTCCTAATGACCACGTTCCTCACCCTATCAAGTCTAGTGTGCCATTGTCTCCAATAGTCCATTTCCATTGCCTTAATTTTTGATTGATTTCACAAAGTTCCCAATAAAATAAAACCCAATACTTTTTATTACTGTTTTATAAATTCTTCTTTTATTTTCTTTTGTCTAGTGGCTGATCTTGCTTGGCCAATCCTAGAAAGTATTTTTCCGTTACTCCCTGCTTTTGATGCTGTTTGGATTCACAAGTATTTAAAGATTTCAGTTGGTTTTATAGTTCCCATTTCAATTTATAGACTTTCTGTTTTTTCTCTTGTAACTAAATAAGTACTCGATAAATACTAGAATGGCTAGGTCGTCAGCAAAGTGTATCGTGTACAATCTCTTGTCTTCCATTGGAATGCCCATATTGCAGCATTTTCTTCTTCACACTGAGAGCGCCTCATTCAGATATATTTTGAAAAGTGTAGGTGCTATGCAGCAGCCATGCTTTAGACCCTTACTAATAGGAATTACTTTAGTTAATTTGTTTCCAGTTATAATGTTTACCGTTATATTTTTGTAAAGCTGTTGTACTGCTTTTATATATTTTTTTATTTATTCCTTGTTTTTCCATTACTACCTAGACCATTGAAAGTGCTACACTATCGTATGCCTTTGTCAGATCTATAAAGACTACAAAAGATGAAAGGTTGTGGGCTAATCTTTTATCAATAAACTGCTTTAGAGAAAATATGCTGTCTATACAGAATCAGCCTACACGAAAGCCATTTTGTTCTTCTATATCTCTTATCTCTTTTTAATAAAATAAGCTTCCTATGGAAAATGTCCATTATGGTCTGAATTTTTACAGATCCCGCCCAGTCTATAATGTAAGTTTTTGAACATGGGTTTATGAAGGTTAAACGGTTTATAAGCAAAATATTGCAATATTGGAAATAGTTTTATTTCACTTTTTGAAATTTTTTTGATAAAACCACTTTTAATTTTTTTCTGACATACTATTGCAAACATAGTTATTCGTGATAAATAATTTTAATATCTTTTAAACTAATCGATGAATTACTCTAAAATTTTGTGGATATGTTAACACTAAAAAAACCCAACTTTCCACGCAATATTAAGGTTCTAGGTTAATTTCTAGATATTAATCTTCTTCTTATGGTGCCCTATCCGATTAGTGGATGTTGGCAACAATTCTGGCATACTCCTCTCGATCTTGTGTGGCTCTAAAGAGTGAATGGAAATCGAGGTTTGTCCAATCCCTTATGTGTTTAAGCCATGAGTATTTCTTTCTTCCAATGCCGCGTTTTCCTTCTATCTTCTCTTCCATAATAAGCTTTATAAATTGGTACTTGGAATTTCGAAATATATGACCCAGATAAGCAGTTTTTCTTCTTTTTATTATTGGCAGCAATTCTCGTTCTCTGCCCATTCGATTTAATACTTCGAGATTTGTTGTGTTTTCTGTCCAGAGAATTTTAAGTAGTCTTCTAATAACCCACATTTCAAAGGTCTCCAATCGGTTCATCACATTGGCCTTTATGGTCCAGGTTTCTACACCATATAGCGGTATGGAGTAAATGTAACATTTTACGAATCTCTATGACTGGATCTAAATCTTCAGTTATCCAACTACCGAGATATCTAAACTTGAGGACTTTGTGGATGTTCTTATTGTTAACTTATATTTAGTAGCATATTTCGTGTTCTACTAACCACCATTACCTTCGTCTTGTCTATATTAATCTTCAAGCCCAGTCGTTCTCTTTCAGTGTTTGTTTTATCTATTAGTCGTTGTAGCGCTTTTTGGCTATCAGCTAATATGACTGTATCATCAGCATAGCGAAGATTACTAATAGTCTGTCCGTTGATTTTGATTGCGTCTTCAATGTCACTTAAGGCTCTATCGAAAATCGTTTCAGAGTAAAGATTAAAAAGGAGGGGTGACAGAACAAAACCCTGTCGTACCCTTTTTTTGATTGAGAAATATGGTGTAGATTCTAGTCCTACTTTCACAGATGCCACTTGATTCATATAAAGGTTCTTTATGATTTTAAGGTCATTCTCATCTATTGAACGTTCCTCGAGCAATCTTACAAATTCTGAATGATTAACACAATCGAACGCTTTCTGGTAATCTATAAAGCATAGAAAGACATATTTATGCTGATCTTTGCATTTCTGAAGTAGGGCTATAAAGTTAAGCTATAAAGTGCTTCTCTTGTGCCAAATCCTTGTCTGAAATCGAACTGTGTGGGGCTAATGTCTCTTTCACATCTGTTGTATATTCTTGTGTGAATTATCTTTAAGAAGAGTTTTAGGACCTGGCTCAATAAGCTGATTATTCGGAATTGGTCGTAACTATTAGCATTTGGCTTTTTTGGAATTGGTATAAAGGTTAATTGAAGCCAATCCTGTGGTATTTGACCGGACCCATAAATGACATTAAAACGATCTACCAAGGCGTCTATATTGTCCTTACTCAACATTGTTAGAACCTGTATGTATATGTCGTCTGGGTCTGGTGCTTTTCCCCATTTGCTCTGTTTGATTGCCCTTATAACTTCTGACTTCAATATTTTGGGGGAGGGCTCACTTTTATATTCTTTTTCAGAATTTCTTCTAGTTGTGTCTGAGTATAGTTGCTGTGTGTAATTTCTCCAATGTTGAAGTAGATCCTTAGGATCAGTAATTAATTCATTGTCCTTCGCAATACTGTTAAAACTGCAAGGTTTTGTATGACCTGTCACTTCTTTAACGAGTTTATGTATGTTAAAGTGGTCATGTTTTTCTTCCAATGCCTCCATTTCTGCACACCTGTCTAATAGCCACTGTTCTTTAGCTTTGCGACACTCTTTTCGTATTTGTCGTTTAATCTGCTGATGTTGATATCAATTTTCTTTATGGATTTTCTTTTAATTTTCTTAAGCTTAAATTTCAATTTTCCTGCTACAGGATTGTGATCAGATCCGATATCTGTTCCAGGGTACGTTTTTACTCCTTGCAATCCATTTCTGTATCTCTGATTAATCAATAAAAAATCAATTTGATTCCTTACGATGTTGTCATGCGTATGTTGTGCAGACTGTCAGGTGTAGATTCTCCGAGGTAGCAGTTTGTACCAGGTATTCGCAATGACTAATTTTTCTTCTTGACAGAACTAGAACAGCATATCACCTCTCTCGTTTCGATCTCCCAAACCAAAGTCACCCACGACATCTTCAACACGTCCTCGCTCTACCTTCGCATTGAAATATCCCATGATTATAAGAGTTTGGTTCTTCTTGATCAGTTTCATTAACTCCTTAATATCTCTATACAATTGTTTTACTTCATTTTCAGGCTTGTCCAAGGTTGGTGCATAGATTTGTATAATATTAACGTCAACAGGATCGGCTTGGACTTGTAGTAGTGCTGCCCTATCTGAGTATGCCACGAAGATTTTTACTGATTTGTTTAAGGCTGTGTTAACTAGAAATCCAACTCCATTATAACGATGGGGTAGGTTATTTCCTGAGTAATATAGTGTCGCTTTTTCTTTAGTACATTTACCACTGTTAGACTATCTGATTTCGCTAAGTCCTATGATGTCTAGGTCGCATCGTTCCATTTCTTGTATTATGTTGTCTAATTTACCGGCGGTGTAAAGACTTTTAACGTTCCAAGTACCCAGTTTTAGCTTTGGGGTTTTTCCCACTTTCAGGTGGTTTCTTAGCACCCCTTGCCCACTTAAGGCTTGCCACGGACTAGGGTCCGTTGCTGTCAATGTCTTTTCCATCCTTGTCTTTCTTGGGATATCCTTGGGGACCTTTAATACGGTGGTTTTCCATTGCCTTCCGTATTCCTATGCCATTGACTTTGTTCATCCGCCTTTTATAGACAGTTTCTCATCCTAAGGACAAAAGAGTGCCCTGTCTCACGTATGCTCATCCGCCCCCTATCCAGAGACCGTTGGCAAGGTGAGTGGAATCACTTATACCGGCGATCGTTCGGTCAAAATTAACTTTATACTAGCCCCAAAATCTGTGGTCGCCACTTCCGCCATCCTCGTCGTACCGAAGGTATCCTTCTCCTCCGTGATTGCCGTTGTGGTCTTTAGCTGTAAACCTGAACAAGGGACCCTAAACAGGTACTAGTTCCCCGGGCCAGGAACCACCTGGAATCTGTGGAGGGCAGGGACTGATTCATTTTTCCTGATAGGACTGTCTAAGGAAATCCAAGGAGATCCTACCCACTACCCATAGATGTTAATAACTAACATTTATTGCAAATTAAGAATTCTTAGGTTTTTTTACAGTTTTTCATGCAACAAATTAGAAAGTCAACATTCATAAATCGCCATTTTAAAGTTTTAAACGTGTTT
The DNA here is from genome assembly GCA_918026665.1 of Diabrotica balteata. Lineage (NCBI taxonomy): Eukaryota > Metazoa > Arthropoda > Insecta > Coleoptera > Chrysomelidae > Diabrotica > Diabrotica balteata. The sequence continues at coordinate 89,836,148 of OU898280.1, forward strand.
TATTAAATAGTAGACTACAAGCTCATGGAACATTTCATTCAGCATGAATCGCATATAAATCAATGCTACAATATGCAATAACAACTTTAGAAACTATGCCGCAAATTCATATCGATACACAAAGCATGGGGGTTCAAAATAATCGTTGCGCCTTAGGCCGGCTCCACACATGGGATCCAACGTTGGCGCCAACGTTAGAGCCAACGTTGAGTCAACTGTGTTCCCACGTTCGATGAACCATCCACACATTGGATTGATTATTGGGGCGATATCAGTCTGTTCCCTCCAAAACCAACGAATATGACATTGACCAACCAATGTCATATTCGACATGGAAATTGCTGCGACTGAATTATATTTTGTTACAAAAAAGGCGAATGTTACGTCATTTTGTCTATAGCGTCACTTAAAGCTACTAGATCTTTGGAGATGACGTGTTTGGCAACTGCAGACTGAATATATGAGTGTAAACCTGGCGTCGATGCTCTGAATCCCATTTATTCTTTTATTTATTCAATTCCCAAATTTATTAGCCTTTTATTTTGGCTATATTCTACATCAAACGTGACTTTAATTCACAGCCGATATATGGGAGTACATATTTTAAAAGGTACATGACTACACGAAGGTGGTATATTAGGACAAAATGATCTATATTTCAAAATTAACAGCATGTACTTTTGTGAAATATTTAGATAAGTACATTATTTTGGGTGCCTAAAAGATACTGAAAAAATCAGATATGTATATTATTTATGTATGTAAGAAATAGCCTCTAGAGCGTAAACCCCGTTCTGATAGACTGCCGAGGTGTATCGGAATGTTAATCCTAAACAACTCAACGGAGGTGGTTGAAGATCGATTTTTACATGTTGTAAATTTGTTTTTTAATGTCGTAATGGAATGAAAATTTTCTTCGATAAAGTTTAAAATTACGCTGTGTAAAATGGTAGCACAAGCATTTTAAAAGAAATAACAAATAAGCACTCTTGTTATAAACTGTGGCTTGTCATTGGTTTATTTTCTTTTGCTTTGCTAGATTGTGCAAAATTATTTACCGAGTTTTATAAAGAATGCGAAAATTATGCGCCAATAGCTAAAATATGTGTAAATAGCATAATTATACGCCAATTGGAATACTGCTATAGCGCCAATGTGTGGTCGGCATCAACGGCAACACTAGTATTGGCGCCAATCCCTTTTATGTGTACGCAAAAACTGACAGTACACGGAAAACGTTGGTGGCAACATTGGCTTCAACACAGTGTTGTCGGTACACACATTGGAAGAACACTGGTGGGGACAACGTTGGCCCCCCATGTATGGAGCCGGAGTTAGATTTCTCACCCCTGTCCCAGCCAAAATGTACGGCATTGCAAAAAAATTAATCTATATAATCATAAAACTTTATGAATGCTGTATTGTGTCAAATTACCGAAAATGGGGAAAAATTTTTCCGAAAATAAACAATTTTCCCTGCTCTTGGTATCAATATTTTTGTAACATAACTTGTCTTAATGGGTAGTGGGGGATGGAAAGAGAAGAAAAAAATCTAGGTGCAAGTTAGTTCACCTTGCAAACCGCCGCTCAGAGGTTTTGAAGGACACCATGGTGAGCTTTGGAACGTTGGTCTATAGGTTTGGGATAGTACATTTAAAAAAATTGGGAATTGAAATGTAACAATGAAAATGAGGGAATTTGGTACTAAAAGAAAGGGAGAAAATAAAAAGCGCCACCCACTCCTTTGTCGAGGGACGAGGAAATCTCCACACTTGTTCTATGAGAAGATCGGTTTAAGAAAGATCTAAAGAATAGGCTAAACCTTTAGAAAACCAATATGCATACATAGTCTAAAAAAAGTAAACACAATTACCTTATAATATCTCTCTATTTTTCTTTCAGATTTACTTTCTTTTAAGTTACCAGAAGAAAGAAGATTATAGGAGAGCGTTAAAGAAATAATAGCTACAAATTAACAATTTTTATTTTTCAAAAGTTCAACCAGATAAACTTATTATGGAAAGTTAACAAATTATCCAAGTAAACGTCAATAAAATAAAACAGATAGCAAAAAGACAAAAATAAAAATTTATATAAATCAGGTATTAAGTAAATAGTTCTAAAATTAGGCGGAATACCTTTATAACTGAGTAAAACTGCAAAATGAATTCAAATAGTAAAATTTTGCAAAAATATTTAGGCATTACCTCAGTTATAGCATACTATCATGGTATTTTAGATAATATATCTTACTATCTATAAAAAAATTTACATAATAATTAGCTGAACAAAAGGCAAAACGATGGATTCCCTTTCATCACCAGTGCACTGACATGCAAACTATTACACTGGCTCCACACATACGGGCCACCATTAGCCCCAACAACGTTCGTCCAATATGTGTACCGACAAAACTGTGTTGGAGCCAATGTTGGCGCCAACGTTTTTATGACTTGCTCCAACTTTGAGAGTTTTACGTGGAGTGTCAGTTTTTGCGTACACATCAAAGGGATTCGCGCTATTGGTGTTGCAGTTGATGCCTCAACCCAATGTGTGGATGCCTCACCGAACGTGGGAACACAGTTGACCCAATGTTGGCTCCAACGTTGGCGCCAATGTTGGATCCCATGTGTGGATTTGCAAACAAAGACTATTATGGAATACCATAAAAATTCAAAAAGTATACATTCTTACAGAAAAATTTTGCACTGTACTCCCATTAGATTTTTAGGCAATAAAAGTTAACAGGTGTATTTCTTCAGTTAACCAGAAAGAAGACATTTAGCGAAATTATCTCCAACATTTGGAGTTTTAAAATTAATTTTAACTTACATAATATTGCTGTAGACTTCACTAATTTTCAATTGAATTAAAATGTATCACTTTATTTTTAGTTGAACTATTGCACTTTATTCGTAGTACTGCACTACATTACCGATTTTCCCAGCTTTCTTATGGGCTACGTGCTCAATTGTGACAACAATTAAAAGCAAGCCAAGCCTGAGCGGAACTCTATCGTACTCTCACGGCTATCAATATTGAAGTCCTCTCATGACCAAATTCCTTCTCCCTGCGAGTATACATTTTCCGCATCAGATTAAGTGGAAAGATTCTTATTTATTTTCTGCGTAATTTGTTTATTATAAACAGACTCCAAAATATTTATTTATTATCAAGACGCAAAGGATTAAGAATCTTTTTCGGTTTTTTATGATATACGAGGTGAAACAAAAATACCACAAGGTCGCAGGTCATTATTTTTAAATTACCTACCTAAGTTTATAAATGTCGTACAAAAATGTTTGATCAAAAAAAACTTAACTTGAATGGTAAGTTTTCTTAACTCTGACTCACATGTACCGATAAGAATTGACGACATAGTTTCCAAAGTTGTTATTACATATTGTAGTATTGTTTTATACGTGATCCATGCCGGGTCACATAACCCATTAAAAATATCCCATGGGCTTTTAGACTATAGTTACCTAAAATTTTGTTTAAAATTATTTACTTTTTACTGGTAGATGAAGGTAGGTACTTCAAGGGTGCATTTTTGGTCTTAAATTGTTAATAATTTAAAAAAGCTGTCGAATCCACTGCAGGAAATATAAAAATTTTAGTTAGTGCTCCATAAAACTCAAAAATCTTGTCAGATACCTGCCACGTCAAAGTCCGATGAATAATTTAGTTCTATGGACTAAATAGGTTGAATATGGATATTGAAAAGAAGTATTTTATTCGTTTCGTTCTCGTTTCTTTCAAAAGTCCTCTAAATTTAAACAGAAGCATAGAAATTACGCTGCCTTGCCGCATTTAATTTGTTCCTGGTATAAGGCAACACTATTTTCGGCGGCTATTTATAACAAATAATTTATTTTTCTCCCGAAGCTATAACTTCTAGCGAAATATGGAATCAGGAGAGCGCATAAGGAAACATAGGCATAGAGAAAGCAATATTGAGGTAGATCACAAAAAAATCAAGGATAAAAAACGTCGGCATCACCGAAGAAAAACTGAAGAAAGAAATGTTGAAAATTCTAATGGTGTTTCCAAAAATAACCAACCAAATACTGAGAGTGCTAACTCAGTGAAAAAGAACAAAGATGAAATATATCTTAAATATAATATTCACGGGGACAATATCGTAGAAACTGGTAAGTAATTTGTGTAATAACTAGTTTTCTTAAAATAAATACAGGTAAATAATTACAGTTATAAATATGTTTTATGAGAATCGTAGCATACATTAACCTTCAAATTTTTGGGCGTCCCTTTCTTCATAATAGTCATTGATTTTCTTGGGTTTAAATAGTAAAAGCCGTTACCCAAAAAACCCGAATCACCAATCAATGCGTGTTAAAATGAGTCTCCTTCCTTTGCCCGCTGATGTTTTTAAACCCGATGATAATCCTTCAGTAAAGGTTTACAACGGTTTCTAACTTAAAAATATTACCACACCTTTTAGACTATATGGCCTTGATTTACGGCCGGTTTCCGAAACGTTATTCAAATCTCCGATTATCTAATCGAGCTGTTAGATTTGATTAACTGTTAACCAGTGACCAGTTTCTGAAACGTTAATTATCTTAAAATTACATGATCGTAGAAATTGTGACATACGATTTGGTTTCGATACTGTCACAATCGGCTGTCATCCTTCAAAATATTAATAAACAACCAAAAAATTTTAAGCTGTACCTACCGTTAAAAAAACAACATAATTTAAAAAATTAATATTAAAAATGAGTAATCCTCCACGCAAAAATTATACAGAGAGGGAGAAGTGTTTACTGTTGCATATAATTGAAAAGTAAGTACGAAATTGTCTAACTTATAGAACAAATTTCTAATTGTATCTTTGTTTTCAGATACAAGAAAATCATCGAAAACAAATGTACAAATGCTATGACCACCGCAAAAAAAGTGAAACCTGGGAAAAAATAGCGCTGGAATTTAATATCAGCGCTTTAATTTGAGAAAGTTTTATTATAAAGAAAAAACTATCTGGTGTATCTAAAAAAAAATGAAAGTTTTTTTATTTTTATAGTTGCACAAAATAGTCAAGTGAAAGTAGATTATCTACAATTGGAAGACACGGAACAGACATCCAATGTACCCTCTACTTCCACTGTGCTGCTCAGTACACCCTCGACATCTGCTGTCCTGCCCAAGAAAAAATCTAAAATGTCTAAGGCTTGTTTTAAAAATAAAAAATTAAAAAATGTAGGGAGCGAAACCAATAGACGTATTTATTCTAAAAAAAATTGAGTGTACAAATATAGAAAAAAGAAGCAAACTGGTATTTTTAAATAATGAAATCAGACAAAAAGAAATTTTAGAATTGGAACTTCAAATAAAAAAAATTGAAATGAATAAATAGCAGCTTCAACGTCTACCATATCATCAATGTTGTCATTGTGATCGATAGCTATATTGTGCAATACAGCACAGGCCACAACAATGTTCATGGCTGTATCTAGTTTTACCCTTAGTCCCATAGATAGGCAGGGAAAACGTCTCTTTAATGCCCCGAAACATCTCTCTATGGGATTTCTTGTTGATACTTGTGCTTTATTGTAAAGTTTCCTCACCATTTGTTCTAGGCTGCAAAAATGGAGTCAAAAGGTAACTTCTACAAGGGTATCCACTATCTCCCAAGAGAAAATCTTTCCCATATATATCACTCTCGAAATCGGCACGTATGTGGCTATCATTGAAAATAGTTGTGTCGTGCACAGAACCAGGCCATCTACAAATGATATCTTGAATCCTTAGCTGTGAATCACATATAGCTTGAGTATTCAAAGAGAAGTATCCTTTTCTATTCCTGAACAGTTCTGCTTGTGGGCCTCCAACTTATTGAATTTTGACGTGGGTACAATCAACAGCACCTATTACGTTTGGAAAATTAGCCAAAGCATAAAACCCAGATTTAACACTCAGGCGCTCCTCTGCTGTTGCTGGCATCTTTATAAAAACTGGCCTTAACCTAGCTATCGCTAGAGATATTCTCTTGATGATTCGACATTCTGTTGATTTGTGCACTCTCACACTATCAGCCACAGTTACTTGGAATCCTCCAGTAGCATAAAAGCTGATTGTCAGTAAAATCTGCTCAATGGTACTAATAGATTTTGTTTCGTTTGGTTGTTGGTTCCATACCATCTATTAGTCCCACTATTCTGTCACAACTTCCTTGGATACTCTGTAGCGTTGTTTAAATTCACTATCACTGTAGTGTGTCATTGGATTCATCCTGGTTCTGTGATTAACCCAGGGGATGTCATTTTCCTCATCGCTCGACAATGAAAGGTCAGAAATATCAGAGATGTATATTTAATTTTAAAAATCTAAATTATAATTAAATAACTAATAATTATAATTAAAAACTAAAAAACTCTTTATTTAATAACTATTTAACCTATATAATAACTATACAAACTCTATTTAATAACTAAAAACTCTATTTAATGACTAAAAACAACTCTTTATAAATATTAACAGCCCTTTAATCATCCAATAACTTCAAATTAGGTGACAGTCGATTTTGACAGTCGTTTGACATGCGAAACTAGTTAATCGGCGTTTCAGAATCTCAAAACACATATGATCAACTGTTAACTAACGATTAATCGTTTGTTTTGTTAAATTAGGTGATCGACTGTTGTTGAATGTAGTTTGATTGACGTTTCTGAAACTCAAAATGCGTTTGATCAACGATTAACCATCGATTACATAATTTTTGAGATGATCATCTTTTCGGAAACCGGCAGTTAGAGAAGTTCCTTTAATTAGTAGATTTCTCCTTCTTCACGACGATAGTCTTGGATTTTTTTAAGTAATATCTTCGCCACAAAATATCTTCTCCTTCTATAAGAATACTGTTCCTACTTCTTTTCATTTATTTACTGTTCATTTGACATAATGTTCTCAATAATACAAGTCGTAATATTTTGGGTATCGAATCGTGAGAATCTATTTTGGCAGCGACTATCTTTCTGTTTGTAATTTTATTTCGGAAAAAGAAAGCATGGAGTTTTCTCTGAATAGCATTCTTAATATTTTCTTCAAGCTGAATACGTTTTCTTTTTCAGGTTTTCAATTTTGTTAACAGACGTATTTGACTTACCTTCATGTTGTTTGAATTGTTTAAGAAATCTGTGAACATTTCTCATAGATACTTTAGTTAATTCACCACAGACAGTTTTTTTATTTTAAACAATAACAATACACCTAACATACAAGATTAATCAGCATTTTTTCTTTAACCTAATTTTCTTAAGATTGTTTATAAACTATGTATATGTCACCTGGTGCATCCTAGTACTAACTGCTCATGTCCTTGTTGTGGCTACAATGCCCAACACTAAGTAAGCATTGCACAACTTCACACATTACACAAACTCAAACGGTTAAGTCCTTTTGAGCCTTCGCATCTGAGGTTGGTTGACAAGAAGCTGAAGAACTTTATGGTTGGGATGCTTATGGAACCTCTCTTCGTGTCTCTTGGCGAATTTCTTAATTTCATTTGAAATAGATTCAACTTTAAGATTTCTACGTAAATCGTCATTCCGAATATACCAAGGAGCACATACAATATTCCTTGGTATTCGGTTCTAGAGCGTTTCTAAATTTCTAGAATTGCTTTTTAGAACAGTCTCGCAATTTTAGGCTATGAGTCCACAACGGATTTATTATTTGTTTGTAAATCAGTACTTTGTTCTGGATGGAAAGTTGAGAGTACCTACCTATCAGCCAGTACATATTTTTGTACTTTATCAACTGTTCAGATTTCTTTTTAACATGCCCCTTCCATTTGATGTAACAATAAAACACTGAAAACTTTGTTTTCAAACTTCCACAAAATTTCGTCAACAATTTTGTGGAAGTTTGAAAACAAAGTGTTCAGTGTTTTATTGTTACATAAAATAAATTTCCATCAACTAACGGTCGAATCCATTAATTATTCAAACCTTTTCTAATCCTAATCTTATATATTGTCTTTATTTATTATCAAAGGTTCTACATTTATAACACTTACAAGTGTATTAGAATCTTTATATATTTATTACATTACATTTTTTACACTTATCACTAATAACTAGAACACAACTCGTTTAATTTATATCTATTTACAATATTTATTTCGGACTGAAAACTGTTTACATAAAATGTCCCATACTAATCAACCGTTAGACTAGAATTCCGGCGATTCCCTTCGAACAGACGAGAAGATCAGCCGGACTGGTTTTCATTTCGAATTCGTCAGTTTTTAATTGAAGTTTCTGCCGGCTGGTGTATGATCCAAAAAAGACGAATGGGTTAGAAATAATATGTTTAAAGTTATGAGTCATATTTATCGTAACATGTGCCATTAATTGCCTTTTGTAGGTTAACCGTAATAGATTCTTTTATGTTTAAATGGCATTGGAGTTTTTAATTCTATAAATTTTATTTTTTGTCTGAAACACGGAAACCTTCAGCGACTATCATTTATTATTTTATACCTGATTTTTGAAGGTATTTCACCAGTAATATACACGTTTTTTATATGGTTTATATGGTATATTTTTTATAGCTGGGATGTTGCCTGATCCAGTTGCTTTCTTGATTTTGGCTGATTTTTTTGCATGAAGAACTTCAGATTTTAAAATTGTAGGTTCTTCTTGATTTAATGGTTCAAATATGTTTTCTTTATCAATAATATCTTTTCCTGCGGTATATTATAGGGTATTAGTGTTTTTCTGATTATACAGGTCAGCCACCTCACGAATTTTCTTTTGCATATTGAACATGTCATGTTTCTATTCACATGATCTGCCATCCACTATTCTTTAGCTGCTCTTAGGTTTTGTTTTATTTCTCTTTGTTTTCTTCTGTATTCGTCTGACTGGTTCTTGTATTTTCTTCTTTGTTCCATAAGGTCTAGTATTTATTCTATCATCCGTTGTTGTTTCTTGGATCTATTAGTTACATTATGTTCTTCTAGTATCTTGATCATATTTACGTTCACGAAATAATTTCCATGTTTACTGAACACTTTGTCTTTTTTTCATTTTGTTCATATAGTTGTTTATATCATTTTCGATTTTAATTTTGTTAACATCTGAAATAGTAAAATTTTGGCTGATGATTTTTCTCTATTCATTTTAGCCTGACTCTTGCATGGGCAATTAAAGGGTAAATGACTATAGTAGGAATATATCAGTTCTTTTATTCAGTCATCCTTTCTATAATTTAGCTTCCCATTTCGTTTTTTTAGTGATTCAATATCTAAAAACAGCGGCGCCCATTTTTTTGTAAACAATCATCCTTTTTATTTATTTTTTATTTTTTTTGCGTATTCCTCACCTTCCTAATTGACACTGCTCATTATGTACAATGACTGAGCAACGGTGCCCTCGAGTCACAATATATCAATGCCCTAATCGTACTTCTTAATATTTTAAGTCCGTCTGTATGGTGCAGTAGTATTGTAATGTTTTTATTAATTCTAATTTATTGTTCTTATCTTAATTTACTAAAATACGATAATTTATATCAATTTATTAAACCACTGTACAACAATGTACTAATTACATAATTTATTTATATGTGCGTTACATTTTAAAACGCGACTCGATTTATCTTCTCTGACTGCCTGTTTTCTCCAAAAAGGTCCTGTTTTATACCCAATACCGTTAGACTAGAAAAGTCGATGGCCTTCTAGTCTGGTATAGAGATTCTTGAAGCCCGTGTATGTTGACCTTGCGAAAATACTAGAAGGTTACGGGCTGGTTTCTTCATTCAACCTATTTTCGGACGTTCGAATGGACCGGTTTTTTAGTACTTGGAATTTATGCAGATAGTCGAAGGGGTCGTAAAATCTAGAACATATTAGTAAATAAACAACATGTTTACAGGTTTTTTAATATGACTCATTTTTACGTAACAGTATTAAAAAAAACCTAAATACCGGGTGGTGAATTGTCAAACGGGGCATAAAAACTGAATGTATCTTCCTAATTATTCTACGTCAAAAGTAATGAGAAACTATTTATATGGGACTAAAATCTGTATTTAAAACAAATTTTAAAATTATTTTACAAATTAAATAAATTTTAAACTTTTCCAAAAATACAATACATTTGCCAGAGTATCGTTGTAAAACTTAGGTCATACATAAAGCAGAATGTATGTAATGGGTTGCGTTTGGTCACAATCAAGTAAGCAATATTGGAATTATCAATATTTTTTGTTTATTATTTAATGTTAAAAAACAATAGTTGATAAAATATACTGAGTTGAGGAGAAAGGAGCAATAACAAAGAGGTTTTCTTCAGGTAATAGGGCGCGCACTGTCATTTCATTATCTAGCGTAAAATATTCTAACATACTAATAAGTCATTCAACAATTCAAACGATTTTTAAAAAGTTTGAAAATACTGGGTCCTTAATTTGTACCTGTGAAAATCCTACAATAATTATAATATATCCTACAATCGATGAGTTCTCAAACTATTGCAGACCAGTTTGACATTCATAATTCCACAGTCTTAAAAAATTTAAAAAGGAATAAATTCTGATCATATAAATTTCAATATACTGTCATTTAATTAAGAGGAGAAGATGCTGAAATACGAGAGAAATTTTATTATGAAATTTTAGGGAGTGCTAATGCAGACAGACAAATTTTAAAAAAGATTGACTTGTAGAAGTAACTCCAGATGAAGAAGAAATTTTATTTCAAATGTATGGGTGCCCTGCGCATAATAGCCGGGAGGTTAGTGAATTCCTTAAAAACAGTTTTAATAATTGTTTAATTGGACCTAACTGTAATATTAAATGGCCTCCGAGATCGGGCGATCGAGCTGCAATTATTTTATTTGGGGCATCTAAAATCCAAAATTTATTTTCAAGTATAGTCCTAAAATAAACAGATGGTAAAAAGAAAAAAAATCGGCTCTAATTATGCTAAATGAGACGAATCGTGTAGCAAATTCCTCGGTATAATGCATTAGGATCTGATTACCCATACTAAAAGTGCAAGTTAATAAAAGGAAAATACCACTATTAGTAAGTCGGTAACATATTGAGGATACATCATTTATATTTTTTAAAAAACATACATATAAAATCAGAGTTTGGTGTTTATTCGGAGTAAATTAAGGGCAAGGCCAAATAATTACCACGTCGAGATAGTATTATGAGGTTTTTTTCCTGTTTATTTCCCCATGATTTACTATGGAATCACGGACAGGAGAATTTTACTGTCATTATGGCATGTGGTTGTCTTTTAGGTCGTCTAGTTTTAGTCGTCTAAGACGAATCACACGCTATGATTTTTCTGACGGTTATTCTCAAGTAAAAGTTGATTTCATGTAATCGAATGAGATATCTTACAAGTCGTCCCATTAAAGCAACTCAGCAATATTGGCAATATTATCTTAAAGTTGTTTACTTTAAAATGTATACTATATTATGTCTGAATTGTCAATATAAATAAGTCACATAAAATTAAATTATTAAAAGAATTTTTCAACAAGAAACAAAAACAAAATTTGTTTAATTTATTAATTTTTATATTTCGAAAACGATTTCAGCTAAACCAAGAAAAAAGGAAATGGCACGGAAGACATAAAGAGAGTACTGCACTGTTGCAGTGAAGTCAAAAAAGAGCAGAGAGCAAAAGCAGGGTAGCCATTTTAATAAAAAATAAATGGAGAAAATCCATAAAGTCTTGGGAACTCATCAATGAAAGAATTATAAAAATGGAGTTGGAACTATGGGGAAGAAAGATTTTACGGAAAGAGTTTACGGATCAACAGATGATAGACCTGATGCAGAAAAAGAACAGTTCCTAGATGCCCTACAGGATCAAATAGAAAAGGTCAAACAAGACCAAGAACTTATTCTGACAGGGGATCTAAACGGTAGAACAGGAAAACAACAAAAAAGTCAAACAGCACGAACATATGGAGAAGAAGCGACAAATGGAAAATGAGAAAAAATAATGGAAATATGTGAACTAAACAGATTGAAAATTACGAACGGATTCTACCGCCACAAGGATATCCACAAGTTCACCTGTTCCTCAAGAAACAAGAAACCTCCGAGCTATAATGGACTACTTCATAATGAAAATCGAAACATCGATCAGAGTTACAGATGTCAGAGTTAAAAGGGGAGAGGAATGTGGTTCTGACCACAAATTACTGAGAGCAAACATGCGATTCCCTTGGAAAACCACAAATAAATCAAAAAGAACAGTGGTAAATGAAACTCAAACGCAGGCCGAAACGAAGTACAAACTACACTTGCTAAGGGAAGAATCTGTGAAAGACTTGTACCTACAGACAAAGATTAGACCAAAAACTGGAGGAGTTTAGTTTTGAGAACATAGACGAAACATATGAATATATAAAATCCTGCATAATGGAAGCAGCAGCGGAAGCCTTAGGTTGCGAAAAGAGAAGAACAAATAGATATCGACAACGTCTATCAGAAAGCACGGAAGAATGTATTAAGTAAAAGAAACAGTTATATCTTAAATGGTTAAGCTCAAAAGAACACGTGGAACTAGAAAGATAAAGAGAGAAGAACAGAGAGGTAAAAAGAATAATAACAAAAGATAAAAATGTTAATTGGAAATCAACATGTATGAACATCGAACAATACATAGGAGGTACAAAGAACTCAGAATTCTGGAAAGTGATAAAGAGTCTGAAAAAAAACCACACAGGAAAAACCACCTTTTACTTTCATAAGCGAAAAACCATGTAATGATTATTACCAAGAACTCCTGACAGCAAAGCGAACAAAATTCATGGAAAAAGAACAACAAACAACAAATACAAAGGAACAACTAAATTTATTATTGGAAGAAGTAAAAAAGAACATAAAACAAATAAAAAATAATAAGTCTGCAGGCCCCGGAGGGATAGCACCCGAGCTCATTAAATACGGCTCTGAAAAATTGTTCCGTATGATACATACCATGTTTCAGAGAGCCTTGGACACCGAACAACAACCTGAAGAATGGTCGACAGCCATATTATCTCTATTTTCAAGAAAGAGGATAGAAGAAAATGTGAAAAATTACAGAGGCTTAAGCATTTTATCATCTATAGGAATATTGTGTAGAAAAATAATAAAGAAAAAATAGAAAAACAAATCCAAAATAAAATAGAGGACGACCAGGCAGGTTTTACAGCTGGGAAATCATGTGTTGACCACATCTATACTATACAACAGCTAGTAGAGAAGAAGATGGCAAAGAACAGACCAGTCCATCTAGCCTTTATTGACCTAAAAAAGGCATACGACTCTGTACCCAGACAACGACTGTGGGTAGCCATGCAACATATAGGAGTAGAAGATAAGCTGATCCATGAAGTGAACTCCACATAATAATGTTACAGTCAAGGTAGGTAACAAGTTTGGAAAACCATTTAAAACTACGACAGGTCTCCTACAGGGCTGCTCGACTTCACCTACACTCTTTAAAATATTTCTTCAAAACGCCCTAAAGCCATGGAAAAAGAAATGTGAGGGAATGGGAGTTCCCATAAAAAACGACCATCTGTATACCCTCAGTTTCGCCGACGATCAAGTCATAATAGCACAAGACGAGGAAGATCTAAGTTATATGGTTCGAAAACTAGAAGAAGAATATAATATAAATGGCCTGGAAATAAACATTAACAAAATAGGATATCTGAACACAACACAAGAACCAACAAGAAACCTGGAATTGGATGATGGGCGTGAAATAAAGGGACCGATAAATTTAAATACCTGGGGTTCATTACATCAAATAAAGGTACTACAGAAGAAGAAATTAAAAATAGAGTGGTCAAATCAGAAACTCTATAAGACAACTGAATCCAATCGTATGGGACAGACCACAGCCACCTTTACTTCCAAGCCATGAAGTAGAAATTTGGCAACAACGCGTGGTAGTCCGACTGTGGTTTGTTTTGGTTTAACATTTCATATAGGAAGGCTTGTAAAGTTTGTTGAATTTATTGTTTTTTAACTTTATTCGAATGTTTTATTTGTAAATTGTGTTTAAATCAATTAGAAAAATATTAATATAAGTGAAATTTCATTAAATTTAGAACTTTTAGAAGATTCTTAACGACAATTTTATGGGCAAGTATAAATATAACCTACAAAACAAACTGAAAATAATTATACTTTTGCTTCTTGTTACAAAATATGTAAACTAAAAACAACAATAATAATACTTTTGTTTTCTGTTACAGATGCTCTGGCATTGTTGTGTACCTAGTTGCAAAACCAATTATGCCAGTACTTTAAAAACGAAACAGGCAGAAAGTATGTTTTTGTTTCCCAAAGATCCCCAAAGAAGGTATACTGGGTTATGCTCTATTCATAGAGAAGGCTGTACAATTACCAAATCTTCCGTAGTATGTGCCAAACATTTTCATGAAGATGATATTCAGCGGACTGAACAATGAGAAGATAAAGATGGAAATGTACACATTGAAAAGTTAATATTTCCCAAATTAAAAGGCAATGCAGTTTCTAATATATTTCCTGAAGTACCATCATATGTAACTGTTCATCGTACTAAAGAAAGAAGAAATCCTGAAGACAGAAGAAACTTTTTGCATAAGAAGAGGGAACAAGAGATAACATAATTATGTCAATTAGACTTAGACAATAATATCCCATTGAAAAACTGGACAAGTAAAATTACAAGTGACTGTGTATATTTCTATGTATTAAACATTAATCAGTTGGGACACAAGTGTGATAATATTTGTGTAATATGTAGTGTAATAGTTAGCAGTAATTTTAGTGTAATCGTCAATGTAGGTAAGAATAGATTAAGTGGTAATGATTTGAAATGGATTTTACAATATAGTAAATTAACAAGATGGTCACAATTAGAGAACTTACTTTCTCATTTAGATCTGCTTTTTAGATAAGTGATAACAAATTTGAGTATTACATTCAAAAATCTTTTGAGAATATAGGCTATTTTAAATCGATATACAAGTTATAAATGGTATGTTACATTCAACACATTTTTCATGTATACCTCTTTTAACTTGGTCTATATAACAACAAACCTATTCATATTTAAAATTGCTACTTTTGTATATCTAAGTATGAAAATTCAACAAAAGTTATAAGTAAATAGTAAAATATTTAATTTTCAATTAGATTAATTTAGAACCATATTTATATTGTGTCTGATTTCTTAGGATGAATTTTTTAATCATAATAGTTACACTAAGTTTTTACTTAGCACAAATTTTATATCTTTTGTATTTTTAATAATCTTTTTAAATATCGTGTTAATGTATTATTTATATGCTTAAGTACTTAATATTTAAAATTTCTAGAGATTCTTGACTGCATTTGATTGTAAGATTAACTGTTTGACACTGTATTTTAAGTGCAATACATTTTACTCTAGTGATTATTTTATTGATAATATAACCTAAATAATAATAAAACTTTATATATATTTACTAGGTATATATAAGGTTTTATTAATTTAGTTTCCCTAAAAATATTTCTGTAATGAATTGAAGTTTTCAAAATATCAGTTTCCTAAAATTCAAATTAGTTTAATATTCTGGTAGACCTTACAGCTGATTATCGGACTACCGACGTCATAGAATGCGGTGTTGCCTTTTTTACTTCATGGCTTGGAAGTAAAGGTGGCTGTGGACAGACACATAACAAAAAATAACAAAAAAAGAATTTATAACACGATAATTCGCAGCATCCTAACATATCGAGCAGAAAATTGGGTCTTAAACAAAAGCAGCAGAAACAAAAGAAACGCCACAGAAATGGACTACTGGACAAGAAGCTGCAGAGTTTCCAGGACAGACAAAATAACTAACGACGAAATCAAAACACGAATGGAGATAAAGAAAGACACCTTAAATTACATTGAAGAAAAAAGATTAACGTGGTACGGACATGTCAGACGAACAGATCCAAACCTATGGATAGCAAAAATAACAGAGTGGAGGCCCATGGAAAACGCAAAAGAGGCAGACCAAGAAGATCATTCAGAGATGACGTAGGTGAAGCCATGGAAAGAAGAGGATTGGAAGACGGAGAATGGGAGGATAAAGAAGAATGGAGAAAATGGTTGAGAGAAGGGAAACAGAGGAACCCCTTTCATATATATATATATATATATATATATATATATATAAATATATATATATATATATAATATATATATATATAGGAAGAATGATCACAGCTGTCCAATTATTAATAAGTATAATGGTAAGGTTAATTGGGTTAGCAGCTGAAGAATAATGAAAGCCAAAGTGTGCTCTTTTCAACGACTTCGTTATATTTCGTTAAATTTCTTTAACATCTTCAGACGAATGCTACAATATGTTACAAAATGGTGAAATTGTGTATTTTACATAAGATGTAGTGAAACACTTACTTGTGTGAGGTTGCAGGCAAAAGTGGTATTTGAAAGTTCCATGTTGAAAAACTTTTTTGAAGATTTTTTATAGCAAAAAAAGGAATAAGTTATATGTGTTATATGGTGGCTTGAAAACTCAAACAATACAAGTGCGTACAATACAAATATTAAAAAACATTGAACATTTAAGAAACAAAACAGTTAAAACACAACTACATATCACATTGTCATTTTTTGGACCAGGTCGAGTCAACCTATGCACAAAAGGAGGTGGAAATCTAGTATGTACCTCAAGGTTAATGTGTCTTGTCAGCTATCATATTAGTAGATGTCAGCCAGAAAACTAAAGCTGTGTTCAGTTTATGTGTAAAGTTACATTTAATTGAAAATTATGTTATGTTAATTTAAGACAATTAAATTCTGTTATTAATAAATACATATAGAATTTATTTATTTCTTTGTGATTATTCCTTTTAAAGTTATTTTAATTATTGTTATTACTCTTAAGAATTTGATTTCTTGGAAAAATGCAACAATTGCAGTAATAATGATTAAGTTTCTACTTCAATTGGATGGTCAGAAGAGTTTTATAGACAATATTATACTATTCAGAATATTACAGTTCGTTGACTTGATTATTTTTTGTTTCCAACTGCAGTAGAAAGGAATAAATTTCACTAAGGTGTTGTATATCTGATTTTGTGTTGATTATATTATCTGTTGTTGCTATGTGGGTCATTTCTAAAAAAAGTCTTCTCTTATAAGCTGTTTCTTTTTCGAGGATTTTGACATCTGCAAAATTCATTCTGTGGTTGTGGGTGTGAACGTGGTTGGCTAGGGTGCATCTATCTGGGTAAAGTCTACAGTCACTTTTGTGAGTGGTAACACGGTCTTTAAGACGTCTAGAGGTTTGGCCGATGTACTTGCCATTGCAGTCCATACAAGGGATACTGTAAACAACATTAGATATTTGGTCATGCGGAGTACGATCTTTCATTTTTGAGAAAATAGAGTTTACTGTTAAAACTATTTTATTGGCTATTTTGATGTTATCATATGATTTAAAGATTCTAGTTAGTTTTGGTGTTAGTTCCCGTATGTAGGGCAGCACACAATATGTTGGAAGGGTTTGACTGGTAACCGTATTCTGTGAATTCGTACTTGCTATGTTAGAATGTTGGGAGGTAGTTAGATTGATAGATGTTACTGATGTAGTATTATATAAAAGTGTTTTTAAAAGAAGAGGTGGATAGGAATTATCTATAAAGAGATCATAAAGTATTTTGAGATTATTTTGATTGAATGATATATCTGAAATTTGTAGAACCCTATTTTTCATTTGTTTTACTAAGTTTAGTTTGGTGGAGTGTTTATGATAGGACATGTAGTTAATGTACCTGCCTGAACTTATTGATTTTGTGTACCAATCAACTATAATGATGTTATCATTTGAGCGGATTAGTTTAGTGTCTAAGAAAGGAATAGATTGATTTTCATCTTCGACTTCCATGGTAAACTGTATGTAAGGATCGTAGCTATTGAATATAAATAGTAGTTCATCTATCATATTGTTGGGTACAGCTAAGATCATGTCATCTACATATTTCTTTAAAAAGAAAAGGTTGAAAGGTAGTACTGGAATGATTGTGTCTAACAGGTCATCCATTACATATGCAGCAAGAATGGGGCTAATTTTTGCTCCCATTGGTGTTCCAAAAGTTTGTTTGTAATATGTATTGTCAAAAGAAAAATAGGTATTATTGAATAAGAAGGTGATTAAGTTTATGAACATATCTTTATCTATTGTACAATGTCTACTAATTTCTGACCAATGTTTATTTAATGATCTGATGCAAGCTTCAAGATAAACGTTACTAAATAGGGAAACCACATCCAAGCTAACCAACACATAACCTTGAGGTAGTTGTAAT
This sequence comes from Diabrotica balteata, assembly GCA_918026665.1. NCBI lineage: Eukaryota > Metazoa > Arthropoda > Insecta > Coleoptera > Chrysomelidae > Diabrotica > Diabrotica balteata. The sequence continues at coordinate 89,854,493 of OU898280.1, forward strand.
CTATTAAATTTATTGTGAACTTCAAAAGAATCTTTTATGTAGTAATCATTATTACAGTCATAAGCAGAGGTTAGGATTTCAGTAATAAAACCAGCAATATTCTCAGTAGGAGCTCCTATTGACGATACTATAGGTCTAACAGATAATTTTGGTTTGTGTATTTTAGGCAGAGAATAGTATTTAGGTGAAATGCTATTATATGAATTAAGTTTTTTCTTTGCAGTGTCATCAATTTGTTTGTTGTCAAATAACATCTTGACTAACTTGTTACTTTGTCTTTGTATAGACTGAGTAGGATCAGACCTCAATGTGTGATATGAATCATTGCTATTAATAAGTTGTTTAGACAGTTCTAGATAATCAGTTTTGTTCATAACTACTGTAACATTACCTTTGTCTGATTTAGTGACTATAAGTTCAGAGTGATTTTTTAAGAATTTTTTAGTTTTATCTAATAAATGATGAAAATAGTTGGAAGATTTTTTATTGTGTGAGATGTAGTTAGTCAAAACATTAGTTACCCTAGCTCGAGCTATGTTTTTATCTGACAAATTTGATATTGATGATGCCACTAATTCTATATCAGTTAAAATACTTCTGATTGAAATGTCATATCCTACTCTGGATTCTATACTAAACTTAGGACCTAGTGCTAACAGTTGTTCTATATCTTTAGAGATGTCAACATTACTAAGATTTTTTATCCAATTTGGTTTGGTTTTTAAAAAATTGTTATGGAATTCTTTTTTAAGAAATTCAAGCTTTTTTAATTGGATTGCTTTAGTATTGTGAAATATTTTGTTATATACTTTTAATTGTCTATTTTAATTGTCTATTTTAATTTTCTAGTAGACAATTAAAAGTATATAACAAAATATTTCACAATACTAAAGCAATCCAACTAAAAAAGCTTGAATTTCTTAAAAAAGAATTCCATAACAATTTTTTAAAAACCAAACCAAATTGGATAAAAAATCTTAGTAATGTTGACATCCCTAAAGATATAGAACAACTGTTAGCACTAGGTCCTAAGTTTAGTATAGAACCCAGAGTAGGATATGACATTTCAATCAGAAGTATTTTAACTGATATAGAATTAGTGGCATCATCAATATCAAATTTGTCAGATAAAAACATAGCTCGAGCTAGGGTAACTAATGTTTTGACTAACTACATCTCACACAATAAAAAATCTTCCAACTATTTTCATCATTTATTAGATAAAACTAAAAAATTCTTAAAAAATCACTCTGAACTTATAGTCACTAAATCAGACAAAGGTAATGTTACAGTAGTTATGAACAAAACTGATTATCTAGAACTGTCTAAACAACTTATTAATAACAATGATTCATATCACACATTGAGGTCTGATCCTACTCAGTCTATACAAAGACAAAGTAACAAGTTAGTCAAGATGTTATTTGACAACAAACAAATTGATGACACTGCAAAGAAAAAACTTAATTCATATAATAGCATTTCACCTAAATACTATTCTCTGCCTAAAATACACAAACCAACATTATCTGTTAGACCTATAGTATCGTCAATAGGAGCTCCTACTGAGAATATTGCTGGTTTTATTACTGAAATCCTAACCTCTGCTTATGACTGTAATAATGATTACTACATAAAAGATTCTTTGAAGTTCACAATAAATTTAATAGATTACAACTACCTCAAGGTTATGTGTTGGTTAGCTTGGATGTGGTTTCCCTATTTAGTAACGTTTATCTTGAAGCTTGCATCAGATCATTAAATAAACATTGGTCAGAAATTAGTAGACATTGTACAATAGATAAAGATATGTTCATAAACCTAATCACCTTCTTATTCAATAATACCTATTTTTCTTTTGACAATACATATTACAAACAAACTTTTGGAACACCAATGGAGCAAAAATTAGCCCCATTCTTGCTGCATATGTAATGGATGACCTGTTAGACACAATCATTCCAGTACTACCTTTCAACCTTTTCTTTTTAAAGAAATATGTAGATGACATGATCTTAGCTGTACCCAACAATATGATAGATGAACTACTATTTATATTCAATAGCTACGATCCTTACATACAGTTTACCATGGAAGTCGAAGATGAAAATCAATCTATTCCTTTCTTAGACACTAAACTAATCCGCTCAAATGATAACATCATTATAGTTGATTGGTACACAAAATCAATAAGTTCAGGCAGGTACATTAACTACATGTCCTATCATAAACACTCCACCAAACTAAACTTAGTAAAACAAATGAAAAATAGGGTTCTACAAATTTCAGATATATCATTCAATCAAAATAATCTCAAAATACTTTATGATCTCTTTATAGATAATTCCTATCCACCTCTTCTTTTAAAAACACTTTTATATAATACTACATCAGTAACATCTATCAATCTAACTACCTCCCAACATTCTAACATAGCAAGTACAAATTCACAGAATACGGTTACCAGTCAAACCCTTCCAACATATTGTGTGCTGCCCTACATACGGGAACTAACACCAAAACTAACTAGAATCTTTAAATCATATGATAACATCAAAATAGCCAATAAAATAGTTTTAACAGTAAACTCTATTTTCTCAAAAATGAAAGATCGTACTCCGCATGACCAAATATCTAATGTTGTTTACAGTATCCCTTGTATGGACTGCAATGGGAAGTACATCGGCCAAACCTCTAGACGTCTTAAAGACCGTGTTACCACTCACAAAAGTGACTGTAGACTTTACCCAGATAGATGCACCCTAGCCAACCACGTTCACACCCACAACCACAGAATGAATTTTGCAGATGTCAAAATCCTCGAAAAAGAAACAGCTTATAAGAGAAGACTTTTTTTAGAAATGACCCACATAGCAACAACAGATAATATAATCAACACAAAATCAGATATACAACACCTTAGTGAAATTGATTCCTTTCTACTGCAGTTGGAAACAAAAAATAATCAAGTCAACGAACTGTAATATTCTGAATAGTATAATATTGTCTATAAAACTCTTCTGACCATCCAATTGAAGTAGAAACTTAATCATTATTACTGCAATTGTTGCATTTTTCCAAGAAATTAAATTCTTAAGAGTAATAACAATAATTAAAATAACTTTAAAAGGAATAATCACAAAGAAATAAATAAATTCTATATGTATTTATTAATAACAGAATTTAATTGTCTTAAATTAACATAACATAATTTTCAATTAAATGTAACTTTACACATAAACTGAACACAGCTTTAGTTTTCTGGCTGACATCTACTAATATGATAGCTGACAAGACACATTAACCTTGAGGTACATACTAGATTTCCACCTCCTTTTGTGCATAGGTTGACTCGACCTGGTCCAAAAAATGACAATGTGATATGTAGTTGTGTTTTAACTGTTTTGTTTCTTAAATGTTCAATGTTTTTTAATATTTGTATTGTACTAGCACACTGGAGGAAAATAACAAAAACGCACTTGTATTGTTTGAGTTTTCAAGCCACCATATAACACATATAACTTATTCCTTTTTTTTGCTATAAAAAATCTTCAAAAAAGTTTTTCAACATGGAACTTTCAAATACCACTTTTGCCTGCAACCTCACACAAGTAAGTGTTTCACTACATCTTATGTAAAATACACAATTTCACCATTTTGTAACATATTGTAGCATTCGTCTGAAGATGTTAAAGAAATTTAACGAAATATAACGAAGTCGTTGAAAAGAGCACACTTTGGCTTTCATTATTCAGCTGCTAACCCAATTAACCTTACCATTATACTATATATATATATATATATATATATATATATATATATATATATATATATATATATATATATATATATATATGAAACGTCAATAAACTTATTTTAAACTTCAATTATGGCTTAAAATAGTGATTGCTTTAAGATGCCATAAGAAAATAGCTAACATTTTTTTATTTCCTTTATTCTAACTTGCTTGGATAGGATGCTAGGAAGTGGGGAAATAAAAGAGAAATAGAAAATCCAGGTGCAGGTACGTTCACCTTGCACACCGGTGCTGAGGTGTTTTGAAGGACACAATGCTGAACTTTGGGACGTAGACCTACAGATCTGGGATAGGGTATATTTAGAACAAAGAATGGGGAATTGAAATGTAACAATTAAAATGACAGAATTTGTTACTAAAAGAAAGGAGGAAATAAAGGATGCCATCTAGTCCTGTGTCGAGTAACGAGGAAAACTTTGCACTTAACCTTTTCAGAAGATTGGTTTATGGAAGATTTAAAAAAATGTCTAATCATCCAAGTGGCTCTAAGAGGCTAATCCTCTCAGCATACATAGTCAGAAAGAAGGACAAGCAAACACACTTACCTTATACTGTCGCTCTACATTCCTGGCAAATTTACCTTCATATTAGTTACCAAAAGAAAGAAAGATTATGATACAGTGTTAAATAATTAATTGCTACAAATTAACAATTTTTATTTTTTAAATCTTCAGTCAGGAAAATTATTATATAATGTGAACACATTGGCAAAGTAAACATAAATTAAACAAGGCAAATAGCAAAAAAATGCAAATTTAGACAAATTAAGTATTAAATAAATATTTCTAAAATTAGACAAAATACATTTACAACTGGCTAACGCTGAAAGGTGAAGTTAAATAGCAAATATTTATCAAAACTACTTTAACATTACCTCAGTTATAGCATCATTATTATGATATTATTGGTATTATAACTTACTTTTTAATACAAAAATACCCATAAATTAGCTGAACAAAAAGTATTACTGAACCTACAAACTTTTAGGTTATACACAAAAAATAAAGATTATTACAGAATACAAAAATTAAGGTACAAACCCTATACAGAAAAACAACACTGCATTGCACTAAATACGTATATAATAAAAGTTATACATGCAATCAGGTGTCTTTTATTAGGTAACCAGATAGAAAACATGATGTGATTATATGTCAAAACATTCTGACGATATGTTTTAAATTCTAATAAACTTAAATAGGGCTTAGCTTACTTTTCTCTACACAGCACTTAACTTTTTACTAAATTAAAATTCATCACTTCATATCATCTTTGTTTAGCTGATTCATATCTCTAGAAATATGAGATCTTATTATTCTATACTTAGGTATATACTAGCCGTACTGCGTTCCAATATCGAGTTTTTTATTTTTCTTACGGACCACATACCCAACTGCGGCAATACAAACAGCCCAAACTGAGCTGGACTCCAAATATCGTAGTCAACATGGAAGTAAAGAGATGACAAAATTCATTCTTCCGCGAGCATTCATTCTCCCACCAGCTAAAAGTTCTCCACCCAAACTCCAATCTTTGATCGACTGCTAATTATTTTCTTTTTCTCGCCAAGTGGAAAAATCCATATTTATTTTATGCGTAAATAGCCTATATGATAAATCAGTATTTTATTTTAAACTCTGTAGGCGGAACAGAGATCAAACGAAAGAGCAATTTGTTTATTATAGACAGACTCCAAAATGCTACAACTTTATTGCATTTTAAACAATAAATCATAAAATAAAAATATTGACAATTAGAATATTGTTAATATCTAACTTCATTGTAACCGAACGTACAGTGGCACACACAGGGGTTTTTTGGGGATTAACCCCCCAGAGCTTGTCTTTCACACACAATACAAAAAATCCAAAATGCTAATTTAATAATTAAATTACCACTTTAAATATGTAGAATACAATAATTATTGTATAAATACACAGTAAGTAATAATTATTGTTGTGTGCTTTTATATTGTTAGAAAGAAAGCTTAAATTATAAGATTTGGCAACATTGCCAGCCGAATAATTAGACAGCAACAAAGAATTGACACGTGCCTTTGTGTTTTGGATAAAAAACTTCGGGAAATCACCTAATTCTCATTTAATTTTATGTTTTATCCATTTGTCTAAAAATGCGTCTGCGTTGTCTGGTGCAAGTAGTATGTGCCTACAGGATTGTATCTGCGGCGGCTTGTGGAAAATCACGGATTGTGTTCCTCTTTATGTGTTAGCGGTGAAAAGGAGACATCTCTATGAGAGAAGAGAGAATTCGACAACAGCCATAGAAAAAAAGAAAAAAGGCAAAGGTCAATGGAAATATGGCAAAAAGAGTGGAACAACACGGAAGATGTTGCTTAGTGGACCAAGATGCTGATCCCGAGCCTAAGGGACTGGGTCGATTGTCTGTTTTAAGGCATATCTTCGTAGGTTCAGAAAGACAGATACAGATTAATGCCTATAGAGCGACTATTCCTACACTGTTATTCACACAATGCTGGAGTGTAATAGATGTACAGTGGAGAAACAGAATATATGGAGAAATAGGTATGAACCTTGTGACTGAGAGAGAGATGATCATGAAGATGACGGAAAGTAATCCGAACAGTCATCAAAAATAAATAAAAAAAAAATGGGAAACACCAACCGGACCAACGACGGTGATAAGATCTAGATAAGAAAAGGAAGTGTTCCAAAAATATCGTCAGCCTTTCAGCGGCATCCCAATTTCGGTGTACGGTACGTGCGACAGTCAACTACAAACAAGTAGGAGAGGTAAACAGAGATAGTTTAGTTGGTAGACAGGATAACAGATACTTGAATTTTTGGCACTGCTATCTTTAGTAATTTAAATTAAAATAAAACCCAAATTATAAGGACACAAAATGGAGGTAGCATACAAAAAATCGGTGTCCAACCAAACCCCAACTCAGAAATATTCTAGGTGCGCCACTGCGAAAGCAATCCGGTATACTCATTCTTCACCACTTGTAGCCTAATTTTTACAACAATACTGTGGCAGGTGTGTCATATTTTTGCAAAATTTAAGAATGTAAAATAATTAGGCAAGCAGAAATTCAACGATTCACCACCCAATACAAATAGGCAAATGCATAAATAAATCAAACTGGCAGCAGGTGTATGTTCTCAAAAACCTGTTGCCAGTTTGACCTATATTTTAGTTAAAGCTTTTAACTGTTTTGTTTCCAATTTCAGAAAACGTTAAAAAGGAGATAAAGGATCACAAACACAGAAAACATAAAGTATCAAAAGAAAACAGGTCTACAGACAGACAAATCGTAGAAAAATATTCTGAATGTAAAAGCAAATCTAACAAAAAACAATTTGCACAGTCAAAAGAAGATAATACCCCTTCAGTAAAAGGATCATTACAAAAATGTAAGACATTTCATTTGGGAGAAAATTGCCAACATAGACCACGTTCATCAATGCCTACAAAGCTAAAAGAAAAGGAAGAAAGAAAACCGCGAGCCAAAAGTGATAAACGTAGTACAGAAAATAAAGTGTCCGAAATTTGGTACTGCCATATAGATAATACGGAACCATTTAAAGAGTGTGCTAAGAATCAAGAATGTCTTAAAACCATACGTGGAAAAGTGAGACAAAATGACAAACAATATGTTAAAGAAAGAGCTAAATCTTCTCCAGAAAACATACGCTGTAGTAATCATCAACATAGGCATTTATCTAATGTAACAAAGTTTAAAAATGCCCCTCTTAAAGAGCACACTAAATCTGTCTTAAATATGACTAACAAACATGTTGATAAACATAGTAATGTGGAAGAAATGATAGGAAAAGAATGCTCAAAAACTATAGAACACAATCTTAAAAGCTATTTTGTTAAAATTGAAAAACTAATAGATCAAAAACTCAACACTTACCTCCAACAAAAAAACACAACAGTTATAGAATCTCTTGAAGGAAAACAGGGACAGAGCGAAAAAGAAAGAAAAAAGCACAAACGTAATCGAGAATCAATTATAAAGAAAAGAAATATGTCTGTATCTTCTGAATCTTCTCGAAATGATAATGGAAGTAGAAAACTATCTGTATCTCCTGCTAAACTACATCAACGTTCCAGATCAATGTTTGCCGCTAATGTAGAAATTTCTCCAAGCAAAATCGAAAAGGAGACGAAAAAGCAAAAGTAAGTGGTTACTTAGAATAATCATTACACTTGTTTGACAGTAAGTAGAAAATAGCTCAACGATAAATATATACCAATATGATCTTTTTTCTGTAGGGGTAGTTACCACCCCAACTCAGGGGATGAAAAAAGTTGATAAAAAAATCATGGTAGTCGCTAGAATAGTGCATTTTAAGATAAAAATGTTCATTAGAGTTTTTCCGAAAAGTCAATATTTTCAAAAGATTTATTCATGACTAAAAATTCACAAATTAGACGTCAAAAAAATCACGTTTGTTAAACGGTTTTTCGCGAATAACTCAAAAATTTAGATTTTATCGGGAGAACTGTTTCGATATAAACTAAAGTTTATAAAACGAGATTCATTGTTTCACTGTTGACTTCATGTTTGTTCCATCACATTCAGGTATACAAGAAAATGAAGACGCAGATCTAGCCCGCTTAGCATCCTTCAGCCGGGACTCCATTCTTAATAATGAGGTTTCTTTAGATGACTTCAACTCAGAAATAAAATATAAAGTGTTAAGTGCGTGGTAAAATAAGTGGAGTGCATCACAAAATAAACTTAAGGAAATTAAACAATTAGTGAAACCGTGGGTCCAACCCACAGCGAATAGATACGACCAAGTGAGAATAACACGTTTGCGACTAGGATACAGTAACTTAACACATAAACACCTCTTTAGAGCTCTTGTTAATGACAACGGTCAACGGGTCGTTTTTGACACCGTCCCGTTGGCCGTTGCTCAGTGTCTTTCAAGTTCTTATGAATGCTTGTTCACGAAACGGCAACCAACCCGTTAGTTAACTTTTCACCGTCTACGTATCCAGTCCCCCTCGGCAAGACGTTCGACGGGACGGTGCCGTGAACCCTCAGTCACCCTCAGTGAACCATTTTAGTTTATGCAAGTGTGTTAACGGCGTAGGACGAGCATCCGTTGTTTCAATAAATTTCTTTCTTTGTTGCCGCTAAAATATGGATTTTGATATAGAGATTTTAATGTTATTTCACCAATAATTTTTATTTTATATATAGATTGTATATTCTTAAATGATAATTTTTTTTTAGTTTTTTTATAACCAAAAGTTTTTATTTTGTTATAATAATAGCATAATTCATATATACGTAACTGCTAGTCGATCAGCAGGTGCAAGGGATAGCCTCATATTAGTGTCAGCACGTTTTAATTTATCATGTATTATTCCTAACAATTTGCGGAAAGTTTCTTGACCTATTCGGAAGTAATTGAAGAATTTTGTTTCGTCTTTTTTCAATTCTTCGTAAAGTGTATGAAAAGCACCATACTTTTCTCTTTCTAACAAAATAGGATGTATCCATATTTTTCTTTTACGCTTCTCCCGTTGCTTCTGCATTTTTTATACAAATAATAGACTAGTATAATTTTTTTCTTTGACGACAACATGATATAACATGTATTGCGCGCACTTGTTACTTTTGTATATTTTGATCATGAAGTACCTATCTTGCACATTCGCTTCCAGTTAACCCAACCAGCCTGTATCCTGTGGGCAATTTCTTGATCCAGTGTCCCATTGTCCGTTATGTTGAAGCCAAGGTATTTAAATTCTCCTACTCGTCCTAGCTTTTCTACAAGCAATTCTACGCCCCCAACCGTTCCTCTTTCTCCCAACCACATATACTCTATTTTCGACCTGCTAACCTTGAGTACTTACTCTTGAATAGCTCTTATCTAACACTCCAACTTGTCCTCCAACATTTCTTTGTTATCCTCTATTTACACGTTATCAGGAAAGAGCATTGATTCTTTTCGCAGTATTTCTCTATATATTGTCTCAACGCAAACAAGGCATCCATTGTCCTCCTTCCTAGTATAAACCCAAATTGTTCTCCTATCGATGTCTCTCTTCTTAACCTTTGTGCTACAATTTTCTCCCAAATTTTCATTGTGTGCGACATTACTTTATCCTGCTATAGTTCTTACAGTCCTGAATATCCCCTTTATCTTTATACAATGATACCATCACACACTCTCTCCATACATTGAGCATCTTTCTTCCTCATATATCCTACTTATTATTTGCCATAAAATATCTACCCCTTTATCTCCTAGAACCTTCCAAACTTCCACATGTATTTCATCAGATCATACTGCGTTACCGTTCTTCGTCCTATTTAACGCTTCGATAACTTCATCTCTCGCTATCCCCAATATTACATTCTCATTTGAGATCCCGCAAAATCTGTCTCTCCTGTGATGTTTTTTATCTTTGTTATATTTTAACATCGGTTCTTAACACTCTTCCGTCCGCACTTCTTAATTAGCCCCACGTGAGTCAAGTCCTTTGATCACTTGTCCTTTGCTTTAGCAATGCTGTATATCCTTTTACCGTCGGATGTCTTCAACTCTTAACCTTTATCTCCGTATCCGCTACCACCGGCCAATGTTGGCTAGCTACACACCCACCCTTTACCTCTTTACAGTTCGTAACCTCTTTTAGCTGACTTCTTCTACACAACATCTATCTGACTTTCTCTTCCCCCTCTACTATAGGTAACATGCTGGTCTTCACTCTTCATAAATAACGTATTAATGACAGCCAAATCTCATGCCACTGCAAAGTCAATCACACTATTTCCTTCATAATTTCTTATTCCCATCCCCAACAACCTTTAAACAATCACATCTCGGTTAATTTTTAGTTTATAGAAAAAAAATTAAAATCTTCAGTAGTAAAAAAGCTGTTTTTGAATTGTCAAATTTTTTCTGTTCTTTTTAGTTGTTGAGTCATTTTGAAAAAGATTGGATTTTTTTGAAATACTGAGATAATAGTGTTTTCATTTTAAACTCAGATTTTTTAAAAAATAAACCTTTTAAACCAGTTAAACTTCAAGAATATAATGTTTGTATATAAATGAAGTAAATTAGTAAATGGTAAATGAACAACGAATAGTTTCGACCAGGATGGTTTTGGTGGAAGTGAGTTTGTTACTTTCTGCGTCACAAAAAATATAAGCGAACTTTATTTTAGTTGTAACTTACCATTTTAAAGGTTTTTTTTAATCATGTAAAAAAGTTTCTTTAACTTTTCGATGAAAAACTTACCATTTTCTGCTTATTCTAGAACTCTCGTGAACTTTAAGTCACGAATAACTCCAAAAATATTGACTTTTCGAACAAATTCTGAAGAACAATTTTGTCTTAGAATTCACGATTCTAGTGACCACGATATTTTTTTTGATAAACTTTTTCCACCACTGATATGGGATGGAAACCACCCCCAGAGTGAGGTAAATCTGCCAAAGTATAAAGCAAATTGATAATTAAATAAAATTCAAAGGTTTTCAACTATTTTTATCGTCATATCCTTTACAAAATCGCTGAAATTTTGTGGATGATAATCAAAAATGTGAAGGGATATTCGTGGCAAAAATAATTCAGAACGATATGAATAAATCAATGGTATTTTGTCTAAGAGTGTATATTTAAATCATCATTATTCTGTTTACGTTTTTCGATATGAAATATCGGCTTCCCTAATTACACTTCTTAACAAGATTCTATCTTGGGTCATACCAATATTAATATCGTTTACAGATATGTCCTAAAGCTGAAGTGTAAAATCCAACTATGGGTATCAGCGTCGGGGCATAATATAGATATCTTAAAGAAATTCTAATCAAAAACCTTCTACATCATTACAAATGGATCTTGGTGAAGTTAAAAGTTTTTTTTAATGATGAAACAATAGGAATTTGTCATCGGACGGTTTCCTACAAGATACCTCTAGATAAACAAACTATTTACTTATTATAGTTAAATGATATCTAGAAAAAAGATTAAGAAATGTTGTTGAAAAAACATTAAAAGATAATCAATGCGACTTCAGGCCATTAAGGGGTACAACAGATTTAATATTCACACTACGACAGCTAGCAGAGAAAGCACTACATAATATACTATACTTCGGTTTTGTATATCTTAAAACAGCCTTTGATCTACCATAACAGGAGGGAAAATGGAAAGCTGTTTAAGAGAGAAGGATTAATAACAAGCTACTCCTAGCTCCCAAAAGTATATACAGTTGTATAAGAAATGTGATCAGAATGAACAACCTAAAATCGAAAGTATTTGTTAAGAAAATCGCATACTAGGAGGGGTATTAAGTCCTTTGTTGTTTGCTACATTACTTGATAAAATAGCCAAAGAAGTGTCAAATACGTAACAGTTGCTGTAAGAAAATTACGACAAATATTCATATCAGAATTAATCTATGCTAATGATTTAGTTATTGAGGCAAATACCCAAAAAGACCTAAAAAAAAGTTTGCAAATTTGAAATGAATATTTTAATAAATACAAAATGAAGATTAACCTTGACAAAACTGAGATTATTAAAGTTTCGAAGAAGGCTGAAAAAAGGGATGTCAGAATAGATCAAAGACAGATTAAGCAAACAGATAATTTCAAATATTTGGGTTGGATTTTAAATGCGGAGGGGAAAATGAAACTTCTTCTTAACGTGCCCTATCAAGTCCCCTTGACGTTGGCGATTAACATGGCGAAACTGTCTCTGTCTCGAGCTATTCTAAACAGTTGCCCAGCTTTCTTTATTCCTGTCCACTCCCTGATATTCTTCAAACAAGAGGCCTGCTTTCTACCAATTCCTCTTTGTCCTTAGATTTTACCCATCATAATAAGTTGAAGTATATCGGTCTCCCCTTACTACGTGTCCAAAATAGGCCATCTTTCTACATGAAAGATGGCCTATTGACACAATTGTGTATTCACAAACAAAAAAATAGATGACTATTGTGTATTCACAAAATGAAACTAGAAACCAATATTAGTATCTGCACCAAAATAAAAACATTTAACGAATATACGTGCCCGTGCTACTATACGGATTAGAGACAGATATAAGGAGATAGGGACAAAAGTTTAAAAAAAATCAAAGAATGAGTAGGAGTAGCTCTTTTGATATGTAACTGGATCTGACCTATCTAACCTCCAATTAGGAGACGGGACTTAAAGAAGAAGATAGTCTTATTGCTTATTATTTGTTTATGATAATATATATACTTAAGGCGAAGAGGAGAAAGCACCGGGTTCTAGATTGAACGTATGTCCTCTTATTTTATATAGAGTTCATGGTATGTGCAGAAAGCAACAACGAGAAGCGATAGATTAAGAAACGATTTTATACGGGAACAATGTAATGTTGTATCGGTCTTAGACAAAGTGGAATAAAGACAACTTTCGTGGTTTGGTCATATGGTCCGTATAAATGATAATAGATAAATGAAAAGCAAGTGTAACAAGCAGGAGTAGACATAAAACGAAAAAAGCAGACCAGAAAGAACAGGGAATACCGAGATTGGAAAGACGCTGAAGAGACGAGGAAAAAGTTGGGAGTGAAGTTGGAGTTGGAGTCGATGGCCAAGAACCGTGACATTTGAAAAGGCTTTTACTCCAAACCTTGAATGCCTTACACCTGTAAAGGTAAATAAGGCTTAATGATTAGAAAAGTAATTGAATTACAAATTGTAAATAAATACGAGAAAAGATTATTGGTTATAGGTGTTAATATCACAAAGACAATGCATATCTTAAACGTTGGGAAAAAGTTGGGAGTGAAGTTGGAGTTGGAGTCGATGGCAAAGAACCGTGACATTTGAAAAGGCTTTTACTCCAAACCTTGAATGCCTTACACCTGTAAAGGTAAATAAGGCTTAATGATTAGAAAAGTAATTGAATTACAAATTGTAAATAAATACGAGAAAAGATTATTGGTTATAGGTGTTAATATCACAAAGACAATGCATATCTTAAACGTAAATAACATTGCAAAATAAAAGCAGGAACGCAAACAACAAGAAGGAATCAGACAAAGTGAACGCCTAAGTCTATTTCTTTTTAATGAATGAATGGATATAATATTAGAAGGTATAGCCGCTCTTAAAATGGGATATATAATTAACAACAAACAAATCAGTATGATCTGCTTACCAAGTACGCGAAACCTAGCACATTCTAAAGTTAGACTATACAAAACTTATATTAGACATACTATTTTACTACTGCTGCAGGCAGGATCGCCATGTAATACTGCCGAAATAAAATCTTTGTTTGGGAGCAGGTGTTGGTTGCTTTCAATATTAAGTAGTTAAGAGACAGTACGTTTATTCTGATTTTTCAATTAAATGTAAAAGTGTATTCTTGCAATCACATAAATTGCTTACACAGTAGCGCATGCTTTTAAGGATCATAATACTTTTCAAGTTACATAACAATTTATTAGTAAATTGCATTAAGACACCACAAGAAAATAGCTTTAACACATTATTTAATAAACAATTATCTGATATTTTTATAATACACAATCTTGATCCAAATAAGGATTAAGTACGTAATATTTTAAATTATTAAATACTGATCTACTTTTGATATAAAAATCTAAATAACAATTCTCATCACTCTATACTACGCATAGAAACTAAAAGGGACCACGTTAAAGCACAATTTAAGTGCAAGGTGTAATAAGATAAGGAAGACAAAAACGACTCCGTTATCTCTATATTAAATCGATAATGGTATGAATATAGATTTTATTTATTTATCGTATGGCAATTACAACACATTTAGAACAAAATTACAAACACTAGTAATATAGGTATATGACAAACTTTAAATAATTACAAACAAACATCAAGTGTATTAACATAATCAATTGACTCTGAAGTTGCAAACAGGAAGTCTTCAGGGCTACCGTTATAGGATCTTGAGGGACACTCTTCAATAATGTGGTCGATCGTTTGGTCCTTCCCACAGTCACATTGGGGAGACAGATTCTTTCCCCATTTATGTAGCATGTATGCACATCTGTCATGTCTGGTTCGGATCCTGTTTAGAGTGGACCATGTTTTACGTGGAAGATCAAAACCTGGTGGCTTGTGGGTAATACAGGGCATGTTATTTTGCCATGCATTCCATTCTTGGGACCATGCATTCGTGATGTTGAACTCCTCATGTATCATTCTTGCCGTTTTCATTGGTGGTTTTCTAGAACGTAGATGGGTATTTCGTGCATCCTCGGTATCTTGGTGGATCGGCAGGTTTATATTGTTCATGATCTTTTTGTATTCACGTGTAAGTGCATCAACTCGTCGTAAATTTGGAGGTGGAATGTGACTTAATACTGGAAGCCATTGGGTGGGAGTTGATTTAATTGTACCAGCTATCATCCTCATAGTGCTGTGTAGCTGAGTGTCGACCTTTTTTACATGTGGACTGTGTAGCCAAACTGGGGCACAATATTCAGCGGTCGAGAAAACAAGGGCTAAAGCAGTAGAGCGGAGAGTGGAATGCTCCCCAGGTGGTACCGCAGAGCTTCTGTATAATGTTATTTCTTGTACTCAACTTTTGGGCAGATTTTGTTAAATGCTCTTTAAATGATAGCGTTCTGTCTAGTGTTACGCCCAGGTACTTCGGTGTTTTGTTATGAGAAAGTGTGGTATTTTAAGTTCCTTTCCAGCAAGTTTATTGTTCAGGTGAAAGCAACTTACTTCTGTTTTGGATGCATTTGGTTGAAGCCGCCACTTGCGAAAATATTTGCTCAATATATATAAGTCTGCCGTCAGACCGTCGCCCGTAATGGAGAGAGCACTGACCCCTGTGGTAGGCTATTCTTAAGTTTCTTTGGTGGGCTGATATTTGTGCACATCACTACTTGAAACATTCGGTCGTTAAGCATGCTATCTATTAAACGTGCTATTTGTTTACAGGGAATTTCACGGAGAATTTTGTATATAAGGCCCTCTCTCCATACTGTATCGTACGCTGCCGAGAGATCAATAAATGCCGCTGAAGTTTTAAGTCTTCTTTGGAAACCCGCTTCGATGTAGGTGGTGAGTGACATGACCTGGTCCGCGCAGCTTCGTTCTGGTCGAAAACCCGCTTGTTCGACTGGGACTAATGAATATAGAGATAAGCCAATAATGGGACCTCTCCTGAATATTCCCTTGATATATTCTGTCGTTGTTATAGGTACAATAAATTCTTCTATATATTCCTTTCATCTTTAACCTTTATACATTTAAACCTGCTATCTTTAAACCATAACTAAATACAACCAAGAATTAATCTAATAAATCTTTTCTCATCTAGGACAAAAGTTAAAGAACAGATAAAATCCAAGGAACGTAGTAAGTCTGGAAAGCAAGAAAACCTTTATTGTGAGAAAAAAATTGAAAATGCCGAAGAAGATTACAAGAATATTAATTTTGAAAAGGTTTTTATAAGACCTGATATTCGACCAGAAGAAAAAGAAAATAAGGTTCGCAAGAACAAAATGAAGACAGAATTAGCAGTACCGATACAAAATGGTGAACGTCATGTTGCTGCTACGAAGTATATAGAAGACGTTCAGGAAATGTGTCGATATGATCCTGATAAACATTCTAAAATAAGGGTAAAGACATTTTTTTTAATAATATGTTTATTAGCAATGAAAACGAATAATTATAGATACTAGTCTCATGCTATCTTCTTTAAGTGTAATCTTTATTGGGGAGTTTGGCAATCATGTTGGCCACAATCATAACTTTCAAAGTGACTGATCTATGTTGCTCGAGATAACCCTGAACAATGGACGCAGATAATAACAAACTTAGAGACCCAAGGAGAACAGGAGGGGAATGGGTAAAAGGCAGAAGAGGCGGGCTAGGATATAAAACATATCGTCGGAAAACAATGGATGAGAACTACTCAGAGAAGACATTAGAAGAAGAAGAACATTATATGTTCTTATATATACATTTGAAACTATTTTTTTGACGTCCTTAGGTTAATTTCTGAAAAAAAAAATAAAGTAAAAAATATACTTCTTCTTCTTAACATGCCATACACCAAAGTGCGTAGGCGACTATCTCATTACTAGAATTCTGTTCTTGGCGACGTGACACAGCTCACCTGTATTATGTATTCCTGTCCATTCTTTAATATTCCTTAACCAGGATAATTGTTTGCGGCCGGCTCCTCTCCTACCTTCGATCTTCCCTTATAGGATTAACTGTGGTATTTCATATTTTGCTCCTCTCAATATGTGCCCAAGGTAACCAATCTTGCGTTTTTTAATTAATTCAAAGAGTTCTCTTTCCACGCCGGCTCTTTAAGGACGTCATCGTTTCGAACTCTATCCACCCAAGGTATGCGCATCATTCTTCTCAATGACCACATTTCAAATGCTTCAAGTTTGTTGATAGATGTTTTTTTCAAAGTCCACGTTTCCATGCCATAAAGCAAGATGGACCATATGTAGCACTTGACCATTCTGTAGCGTATTTCGAAGTTTAGGTGTTGATTACATAGGAGCGGTCTGAATTTCACAAAAGCTTGTCTTGCCATTTGTATTCGGGTTTTCATCTCGTGTTGTGGATCCGATTGGTCATTGATTGTGGTGCCAAGGTATTTAAAAGTTTTCACGCGATTTATACGATTGTCACCTATGCATATTATCGGGTTTTCTGGAGGGTTATTGCTAATGACCATATATTTCGTTTTCAAAATGTTGATTTTGAGGCCATATTTTTTACCTATGCTATTCACCCTATCAAGTATAACTGCTGATCTTCCAAATTATCAGTTATAATCACTGTGTCGTCCGCATAGCGTAGGTTGCTAATTGGTATGCCGTTCACCTTAATGCCTAATTCCGTATCGTCTAATGCTTCCGCAAATATATTTTCAACATATTAATTAAAAAGCATAGGAGAGAGTATGCAGCCTTGGCGGACACCTTTCCGGATTTCAAATTCATCCGTATATTGGTCTTGATCAATCCTCACCTTTGCCATTTGGTTCCAGTATAGATTATGAATAATTCTGATCTCCTTCTGGTCAATGTTGGCCCTATGTAGTAGTTCCATCATGATGTCATGTTTAACATTGTCATATGCCTTCTCGTAGTCGATGAAGGTGAGGTAGACATCTTTTCGTTGATCTAAGCAGTTTTGTATTAAGGTGTTCAAACATAAAATTGTCTCTCTTGTTCCTAGTCCTCCGTTAAAACCGAATTGTGTTGACCCGCTAAGTTCTTCTAGTATCTTGTACATTCTTGAGTGTAATATCCTAAGGAAGAGTTTCAACAAGTGACTCATTAAACTGATTAAGCGGTGTTCATTGCATTTTGTGGCATTAGCTGTTTTTGGGATCATCACAAAGGATGACTGCAGCCATTCTCGCGGAATGTAACCAGTATCATAAATTCTATTGAACAGCCTTACCAAGATTTCGATATTCTCCTCGTCTAGTAGTTTTATTGCTTCTATATTAATTTCATCTGGACCTGTTGCTTTATGCATCTTTGTGGTTCTAACTGCATATTCTATTTCACTTCGCATTATTGATGGCCCTGATAAGTTTTCGGAAGGAAGTTTGCGCGTTGGTTGTGTTGGTCTTTCGTCATTAAAAAGGCTTTCTGCGTATTCTTTCCACGCCATTGCTATCTTCTCTTCTGACTCTATGTATTCGTTTCTGTCGTTGCGTATTATTGTTCTGTGGTGGCTTTTGTGTATATTCGATATTTCTTTGATTTTCTTATGTAGTCCAAAACTATCTCCTTTTTCCTGCAATTGTTCTATTTCGTTGCACCTCTCCACCATCCAACGTTCTTTTGCTTTTTTAATTTTCTGACGGATTTCTTTGTGTATCTGTTTGTATTTGTCTTGATTACGTTGTTGTTTATGTTGCCTTCGCTTTTCCATTAAGTCCATAATTTCGTCCGTCCATCCATTCGTTATGCTTTCTCTTTCTGATCTGTGTTTTTACTTCCCTGTTTACTGCCAGAATCGTTCCTTTAATATCATTGACCATCTCTTCGATATCATCATTTTGTTCTATTACTCGCATTCTTTCATTAATTTGATTCGCGTAACTCTTCTTCAGATTTTCGTCTCTCATCAGTTCTCTTGTATTTATAGGTGTGCTGGTATCTGTATTTGTTCTCTTAATTTTTGCTAGTTTTAACCTCACATCTGCTATTAGCGGATTATGATCGGATGCAATATCAGCACCTGGATATGCTGCGATTCTTTTAATAGCTTTACGAAATCTTCTGTTTATTAAAACGTAGTCTATTTGGTTTCTAATTATTTGATTTGGACGGTCTCCTGGTGATCTCCAAGTATATAACTTACGAGGTGGGAGCTGAAACCATGTGTTCATGACGACAAAACCGTTCTTCTGGCAGAATTCACACAGCAGGTCGCCTCTTTCATTTCTAACTCCAAGGCCGTACTCTCCATTTATGTCTTCATATCTTCCTTTACCCACCTTGGCGTTAAAGTCGCCCATTATTATGTTTATGTCCTCTTTCTTTGTTAGTCTTATTGCTTTTTCCAGATCTTTATAGAACTTAGTTATTTCTTCTTCTGACTTATCTGCTGTTGGTGCATATGCTGGTGTCACATTTATGTTTACTGGTTTGCCTGTCATTTTGATCAACATGACTCGTTCGGAAATTGGAACAAAATCTGTCACCGATTTACTGGTCTTCCTGTCAAGAGCAATAGCCACTCCATGTCGGTGATGTTTATCTGTTGGGTCACTACACGAGTAATACATAGTAATCTTATCTTTCGTAAACTGTCCAGATCCAGACCATCGGACTTCACTGACTCCCATTATATTTATTTTCAGCCGATTCATTTCCTTTATAAGGTTGTGTAGTTTTCCTGGTTCATAAAGACTATTAACATTCCATGTTGAAGTTCGTTGGATATCATCTATTTGACACCGGGAGATTCTTCGCACCCTCTGACCATCTAAGGACTGCCCGGGACTGAGGGCCATCTGAGTTTTGTTTTGTTCTGCCATAATGAGATGAGTTATCCTGGGGAAAAGGTAGTGTTGTAGTATCCCGTTCCTTTCAACACCGCAGTACCACAGCCATTCAAACTGTCCTAGTCATGCCTGTGGAATTCCAATAACAAGCCGGTCCAAGATAATTTCTTTTGCGCCTTGCGTTGGTACTGGTGATCACTGCTGCCCTTCACCAGGGTTGAGGACTAGGAGGGATAAATATGGAGGGTGTGGGATAAAGGCTCTGGGACATGAGATTCCACGGTGTGAGATGGTGGAATATCATGAGCTAGCGTGGGCAGGGTCGCTAATCCCTGAAGTAGGTATGTTTCCACCGGGATCGTGAAAAGTACCTATCCGCTACCCCCTTAAAATATACTTAATAACAATAAATAATATTACAATTATATTATTCTTTTCAAAATCAATTTATATACACACTTTTTTCATGAATTTTATTATTAGTTAGTTACTAGTATTTATTTAGGAAAGAAGGTTAAAATCTAGGCACAGAAGTAAAAGAGAAGACTCTCTACATTTACCAACACAACAAGATCTTGCACCATCAAAGACTTATACAAGGGACAGGCAATACGATGACTCAAAACATAACAGACGAAAATTATCGCCAACAAATAATAACAAAAATGCTTCTATTTATATTCTTAAACAAAAATACCGTGTAACACCAACTGATCCCACAAATTTGGTTGAACCTACAAGAAATAGAGACTCTATTGAAAAACCACCAACTTCCATTGTATATTTTAAACCATCATTCTATAGTGAAAATATTCCTAGTTTATCCCTCGATAGTCAAGACGCTAGCAGAATAAACTATTTTTTAAAGCAACCTGAAGAAGATAATATGCCCTGTCAAAGGTAAATAAAATATTTATACATATTTGCCTATAAATCTACAATTTTCTTTTAAAAATTAGCTGTTTCTGTTTTGTATAATATTTAAGATAGAAGATAAGTATATATATTTTTTTAAATTCTATTTAATTCAGAACGCAGTCATTTTTATACGCTCCCTGTATAACTGAGTTGCATTTCAAATTGAACATTAAAATTTGTTTTGATCATGTCGATTCTTGAAAGATGATGTAAGCCTATTCTGAAACTTTTTTCTATTGGTCAAATTTAATCAGACGATCGCCTTTTGGCTTAACCCATCTTTTACCAAGGGTAAGAAAAACGAATGCAATTTCACAAAATTAGTTTTATTCGTTAAAGTAAAGCTCATTTAAGAAGAAATATAAAAAAAATTTCCCGTTCCAAACTTATGCCAACAATGGTATTGCGAAAAACAATTGGTGTGCAAATGAAAATTGCGTTTTGTGGAGGTAAATTTGTTACGGCTTATGGAGTCTGTTACAATCATAAATCAATGCTCGTTGACGTTACGGCTGGAACCCCACAGAGATCAGCCTTGGTTCCGACGCTATGGAAACTTATAGGACGGGGTTATCAACTGCCAATATGGAGAAGGTATGATCCCCTTCACTTTTAAGGATGATCTCGCTGTGCTGATAGTAGCGGGGGACGAACCAGATCTCGGATCACGGACTAGAACTCGCAGCAGTGAAGACCGAAGCCATCATTCTAAAGAGTAAATAGAAGAGACTAAGGATTGAACTCCAAAAGAGGTACAGCTAACATCAAAGAAATGCGTCAAATACCTGGGAGTTACACTACGTCAATATGGCGGTTGGGGGAGCATAATTATACGGGTGGTAGCCCAGCGAAGAGTGCGGCTGCGATGGGGAGGGGATACCTAACATTGGAGGACTCAAATTAGAAAAGAGATGCGCCTTACACAGTGTTGTGCAGCCAATCATTCTTTACGCGGTACCAGTCTGGACTCAGGCGGTAGATACCAACCTACAAGGAGCTTATGATAGAAGTAGACAGAACAAGTTTGTTGCGAGTAGCATGCGCCTACAGGACTGTATCGGTGGCGGTCTTGTGGACTATCACGGGTTCTGTTTCCCTCCATGTGTTAGCGGTAGAAAGGAGACACCTCTATTTGAGAAGAGACCATTTTCACAACACCCATAAAAAAAGAAGAAAGAGAAAGATGAATGGAAAGATGACAAAAAGAGAGGAAAAAGACGGAAGATGTTGATCCTGAGTATAAGGCACTGGGTGGAGTGTGGTCACAGGCGACTTGATTACTTGATGACCCAAGTGCTGACAGTCCATTTTTTTTTAGCGTATCTTCATAGGTTCAGAAAGACAGATACAAATAATTACTGAGGAAATAAGTATCAACCCTGTGACTGTGAGAGAGATGATCGTAAAGATGACGGGAACGGGAAGAAAGGATGGAACGGTGTACATGATTACATCCGAACAGTAATTAAAAAGAAAAAAGAAGAGAAACATCAGCCGGAACAACGACAGAGATAAGATCTAGATAAGAGAAATGAGTGCTCTGAAAGTGTCATCAACATTACAGCAGCCATCCCACTTTCAGAGTACAGCACCTGCGACAGTCAACTGCGCACAACTAGGAGAGGGTGGTTTTAGTTGGTAAGCAGGATAATAGGAAGGCATCCGTTTACAGATCTCTTTCTTTTATCGAGAAATGGCCTCGGATGGACTTCTCTACCCTGAATCCAACACGTCAGCCATTTCATGGGATGGGAATAAAAAAGTTTTAAAACTCAGTGTTGTATAACATTTTTCTGGTTATATGGCAAGTTTTATGTTATCAAACAGTTGTCGGTAAACATCAAAGAAAGTTATAAAACATTGTAAAACCGCATCGTGACTAATCTATACTTAAAAACATGTTATTGAAGCATTTCTTTGGCAGAGTACACGAGCAGAAACAGTCTGAGTCATATCGCCCTGTTCATTCTAATTCTTGAGTGATTTTACTAAACTAATCTTTGCTCTGTTCACGTGGGGTTATTTCTTATTTACGCGATGAAATGGTCGAAAGAACTGACTACTCATTTAATTGAGCTATTTCGGGAACAACGAGTATTATGGGATACTACATTCATGGGTTCTGAAAACCGATATAAAAAACCCGATGCATGGACTGAAATAGCCGGAGAAGTGAAAGCAGATATAAGCGAAGTTGACAAAAAAATCTACGTATGACGCCATTTTATATACTGCCTAAAAGTTATGCGCATTTTGTTGTGTTGTTTCTAGTTATATAGCCTGGATGCTATGTTATATTATAACAAGTTACAAAACAAAGTCGTAAAACAAATTTGTTGTACAACTTTGTTATTTAACATGTTTTGTTACATAGTTTGGACCCGGCTTAATGGGAAGGTAATGAGAGGTGAAGAGCCGTCGTTCGAGGTGTCGGGTTTGTAGAAACGCACTCGGGATGGTTAGTCATCTCGGTCATCGGTTTAAATTCCTAGAATATGGTTTACATTCTAGTATACGAGACGAACATCTCGTGGGATCACTCTACTCTCATTCCACAAGAGACTGAACGAGCTGGGCCTCTATATACCTCTCAGGGCCTTACACCACCAAGAGTGGTGTCGGTGTCCCGGCACGTACCCACCTGTATGATTTAAGAGTGGTTGAGAAGTGATTCTCGGCGGCGATCTGTCTACGTGCGAGGTGGAATTCCTCGGCCTGCGTCATCTTTCCGCCCCCCGTGGCGGGGGGGGGGGGGGATCCCGGACGGGTGACGTACCCGCAACACAGTGTAATATGGGTAAGGTGGAACCCCACGATGTTTCGGCATAGTGCCGCCTTATTTGGTGTCTGACTCGTAGGGGCAGTGGAGTCGCTAACGGTCGTATGCCAAAAGGCCAGGTACACCAGGGTTCTGCCCTGGTCTACCTGGGTCTATTTATATTTGGACGGGCACAACTCACGCTGTGTACCCTCTTTTCTCGTACACGTTTGGTAAGTTTTTTTTTTAATTAGTCAACAACAAAGGAAAAAGTATGTAGTTTAATAAATTAATTAATTTATAACAAATATAAAGTATCTTTGGGATATGGTATAGCGTTATTTCGATCTCTATTCGAGTTCAACGGTTTAAAAAAAAAAAGAAAAAATTGCTTCATTGAAAGCCGAGAAAATACATTTTTTTACGTAAACCGATTTTGAACTTTGAAATTCAATTTTCTTCAACCTAGTTTTTAGTAGGTATTTTTTACAAGCAATACCGATCATTTTTTGTTATTATTATAATATGCGTTATAAATATCTTACAGATATGAAAATGTTTATTAAGAAAGAGCTCCAAAAGAAAAAGATAATGGTTCAAAAATTACCATCATATTGTTGATATCTTCGTCGCAAATGCCGGTCAACTTTGACGTTCTATCACAAGAATTACGAGTATTATTTGTAATTCAACTTTTTTTCTTTCAAAAGAAGTCTTGCAAAATGATTATGTAAAATCTATTAAATCGATTTTAATTAAATTTAGTGGACTTTGTTGGTTTTATTATATTATAAAGATTTTCTAGGCGAATAATAAAGGCCCTCAGTGTAATCCAATTGGTTGAAAAACATTGCATTTTTAAATATTTTAATTTTTTATTAATATTCTTGGCCTATTTGAGAGGGAGGAGGGAGAGGGAGAATAAGTCGCTTATTATTACTGAATCACACAACTTTTTCTGTAAAAATCAGAATTCCACCTCTCGCATCCAAATGTAGTCGTTTTTTACAGATCCGCTCTGGTCTAATCAACTTTCTTTCTTTTAATTACAATGATTTTCTTTTTAACCAGTAATACATATTAATACAATATTAACTTTCAGATATTCTCAACGGCCAGGAAGTTATTGTCAAAGAAAAACTAACTTTATTGTAGAAGGTATAGAACCAGCAAAAAGATTAAACGCGACAAAAGCTGCAGCAAAGAATACCTCATTGAAGAAGAATTTTGAATGTAAAACGGTATCTGTTATAACAATTCCACCGCACAATCAAAGTAATAAATATATTCCGTTAGAAGAAGAAGGAGGAAATTTGATGGAAAGCTCAAATAAAATGAAACGTTTAAAACTTTACTATCAATGTTCTTTGGACAGTAATAAATGTTCAGGTAGCAATTTTTCTGAAGATCACAGCATTTTCAATGAAAGTCTTAAAATTTTATCTGATTTCTCAGACCCAAATAGAGATCTCAATGAAACTCAAACTGTTAACAAGCTACCAGTTAAACATAAAGATAGTGCAGTAAAAGACTCATCCAGTATGATGCCACCAACACGTTATGAACGACGCAATAAATTTAACGACAATGAAGTTAGCCATGGTTTTAACAGTTACCATAGCACCTTTTCGCAGAGCAATTGCAAAAAAGCTCACATTAAACAGTCAATATCTCCTTATCGTTTGTATAGTCCTGATCGAGATATCAAAAGCCAACAGGGAAAAAGAAAAATTAAAAAACATTTACAAAATGATGCTAATTTGAAATCAAAATCAGACATAAATCTGTTTTGTAAAAGTTCTAAAGACAATAGTGACCTACAAAAAAAACTTATACTACTCGACGAGCTCAAAGATAATAAAGACTTGAAACTACAAGAAGATACAGCACTTTTCAATCTCAAGGTTTTAAAGAATGCTTTAGAAACACAAAATATGCTTTCTAAAGAGCAATTTCCCAACAACAATAATCAAATATTACAACATCTGGAAAATATGTACCATATATATTTAGCAACACTTTCTCAGGCTAATAATGAGGTGAATAACAAAAATCTTAACGGACCTGATGATCAAGTTGTAACTACTCAACAAGACGTAACCAAGTTACATAAAAAAGTTGAAAAACTTGTTGAGAAAGCGGACAAAATTGACGAACGACTCAATAGAGATATAGCTGATAAACAACTACATCCAGATGGTAATCATTTATCGCATCACGACGATAAAAATATTCTAGTAGATTTGGAAAATTGTAAATACAAAACTGTAGATACATCATATCATAATTTAAATGAAGGTAAATTTACTAATTTTTTGCTCTACCATAAGTTTTACTATTACTTTGATTAAGGTACAGTCGCCAATTAAGGCCACCTTAAGGTTTAAATATCTGTAATATAATATGTTCCTGTATTATTCAGGAACAATATGGGGGAAAACTCTTGTATACGTATTGCCTAACACTTTAGCTATCAAATTTCAGGATAAAATAGTTACTAAATAAATAAAGAAATATAAAATTTTAACATTGAATAAATCTGGAATATTTGGCCTTATTAGGAATTGGTAGCTTAATAAGGCCAGTTTCATGTTTTACACAAATTGAGGTGGATAATAAATTGTAAACCTAAGAATTAAAGAACAAATACAAAATTTAGTGAAAGAAACTTTTATTCATATTAAAAAAAAAGTGTCAATACATTAAGCACACATATCGCACATTTATACACATCTGGGACATACAAACATGTCCTTATCCTTTTTTGTTAACCCTATACATTCCTCGTGGATGTACTTATTACACCGAACACACTTGCGCATGTCAGCCACTCTATCCTCATCACACAAGAAGCAGTACCATGAGTCTTTTTTTAAATTTGGTTTTGGATCTTTTTTTAAATTAGGTTTAGGTTTGGCTGAGCTATGAGATTGTCCTTTAAATAGATCCCTGGTAACTTCTTGTGCTTTCGCATTAATGGCTTGTCGACGCTTTTTTGTTAATACTTTCAACTCCGGTGTAGTCAGCAAACCACTGGAACTAAAACTTGCATTCAGCTCTTCACATGGCTCTGTTTCACTTAGTTTTGCCACCATATTATTGTCATGATTATCTGTGTAAACTACATCACTCTTCTCATAATTCTCGCTGGAAGCTGTATCGCTTGTATAAGACCCATATGAGTCGCTGTCTTCATCTGAGATGTTCATCTGAGTTTGAAAAACTTTATAAGTTCTGTTTCTTTAAATTTTCCTTTTTTCACTATTCGACAATGCTTTGCTTTTAGATTTTTGGTTTACACCACTGCCATTGCTGCAGGATGGCTGTTCTTCGAAATGTGTATTGGTTTGTGCAGTCGGTACAATTTCTGGTCTGGTTATAGGACTTTCTTGAGCATCTTCGGTCATTGGTTCAATCTCTCGGTGTGTTAGACAGCTAGGTGCAAAGGCAGCATCCGGAATAGCATTTGGATTGAATGGCCATATCCCAGTTGCTTCAAATCCAGAACAAATATTTTTTGTGTCATTGACTTTCTCCAAGCCGGCGTAAAGATTTGCCCAAATCGTGCTCGGTTGATGGTTCTTTCATTTTTATGGTTCACCCAAAAATTTAACACCTCTTCATCCCAGTACGACTCAAAACTTCTGAAAACTGCTTTATCGAGTGGTTGAAGCTCGTGGGTGGTGTTGGACGGTAGACAAAACAGAGTTACATTTTTTTTTCATTGCAGCTTCTACAATTCTATGTCTAAGTGGGATGAAGCTCCATCAAAAATTTAAAGGGCTGGTCCAGGATTTTTGAATCCGCAGAAGTGATCTAACCACTCTATAAATGCATCTGTTTTCATGCTTCCTTTCTTGGTCATTATAATTTTTGATTCTGCTGGAAGATTATAATACCATTCTGACTTAACTCGTTTCTCTTTCATAATGATAAGTGGAGGAATGCTGTTGCCTATGCCGTTATTACATCCCACGATTGTTACATTTTCGCCGTGCTCTGGTGCAACAATATGGACCCTTTTAGCACCTTTACTAGCCAACACAGTTTGTTGGTGATGCAGCGTAAGCTGGCATCCTTTTTCGTCTATGTTGTAAATTTGAGCAGGTTTTCCTGCGAAACCCTTCTCATATAAAATCTGTCGAAGTTTCTCGAAATAGTCACTGATAACTACGCGATTCTTGTGCTCTGGCCAAATTGAGTTTTTGAGCCCGACGCTTTGCAATGTCAGGATGCCTTGAGAAAAACAATTTCATCCATTTTTTTCCAGTTATCTCCTTTTTAGCTGAGAATGGGTGCCTTATTCCTGCCTCTTTTACAAAAGCATACACATTTTTTCGTAATATTTTGGGGGTTAATGGCATACCGACGTCACACAATCTTCCTATACGTCTAACCAATTCTTGTTCCTGGAGTTTTATAAGTACTGGACGCCGACAAGTTTTTGTGAACTGCCACTAGCTAGATGGTTACGTAACGTACGCTGAGGAATATTAAATGTAACTGCTGCCTTATAAACAGCCATTCCATCTCGTACGGCATTCATTGCAGCTTCAATGGCCTCTTCGGTCCACTGTGCCCTTTTCCTGGTGGACATATCTGCAAAGAAAAAATAATTTAAGTCACTATGTACAGAAATATATGTAAAGTCCACCAGCTCTTAATAAGGCCAGTCCACTCCTAATAAGGCCAGTCAATTGGCTTTATTAGGACACTGTCTACTTTTTTTATTTAACATAAAAAAAAATAATAAAAAGCAATATAGCGAAAAAACAGTTCCAGTTCCTTAAAAAGTATTAATTTACTATCGCTTTACAAAGAAAAAATAATTGGCATATATTCATTAAGTACCATTTTAGTAATTTTATAACTTACCTAAAATTTATAAACGAACTTCGGCACCATAACAAACAAGTGTCTATTTAGTCTACTTGACGCTGCTATGTGATACTACCGACTGAATAGCGTGGACGATTTTGACTGAAAACGATTTACCGTGACCTCTAAAAATATAATATCTATATTTAAGAAAATATTTGCTATTGGCCTAATTAAGACACTGGCCTTAATTGGCGACACTACCTTATATGTATTATTTATAAACAGTTATCAATTTTTATTTTTCAACTTCATGTAATTCTTTATAGTTACCGCTTACTTTTTGGTGACCTTATAATTTTGAAGATCTGTCCCCGACCATCATCATTATACTGACTATGTAGGTCCCAGCCTCCTCAAGAATTTCTCTCCAGTCGTCCCTATTGATCGCCTTCCACCGCCAAGCACATATTACCATATTTCTCATCTCTACATTGAGGTTACCTTGAAGGAACCTTATTCTGAGTGTTCCTCTTCATCTTTGACCACTAGGTCTATCAAGGAGCATTTTTTAGTTGGGTTGTTTTGTTCCATCCGCATTACATGTTCTATCCACCTCAGACGTCCTACCTTAATATATTTTACGGTATCTGGTTCTTGGTATATTCTATAAAGTTCGAAATCGTAACGTCTTCTCCACACCTAATTGTCATTCATCGCTTCATAGATTCGCCTTAGGACGTTTCTTTCGAAACAACATGTTTATTACGTTTTGTTTGAGTCCAGGTCTGAACCATATGGTAGGACTTGGCGTATTATTGTTATGTAGCTTTTTACCTTTGTATTTCTCGATATAATTGAGAATTTAAAAAGGAGATTAAGCCAAAAATAGCACCTGTTGGCCGTGCAAATTCCGCGGTTCATCTCTGTGGTAGTGTTAATTTAGTAATGACGAGACCTCCCATGTATACAAATGGCATTGACATCGATGACATTGTTCATAACAAGTGGTCTTAGGATTTGTGGTTGCGTGCTTATTTTCATGTATTTAGTTCTATTCGTGTTTATTAAACCCATTTTTGTAGCCGATTCTTTTAGTTCTACATATACCTCTCGTACAACGTTTTTCGCTCTCCCAGAAATATTGATATCATCAGCATTGTCAAGGATTGCACTGATTTGTTATAGATTGAACTGGTGGTTGTAATTTGTGACATACGTATTACTTTTCCATAACTAGATTAAACAGTATACAGAAACAGAGTCTTCTTGGCGCAGCCCGTTATTTCTTGTAAAAGGTCTAGCTATTTCATTGCTTTGAACGTTTCTCTTTTATTTACAGAGTCGTAGGCTACCTTATATCTTAATATCCTGATAAGTATTTATGCTATATTCTGATATTTTCTAATTGTAGATTTACCACATCTGAAACCAGCTTGATATTTTCTTATTATTTGTTCTGCATATGGTGCCAGACGATGGCATAGTATAGTGAAGAAAATTTTATACGCTGCGTTTAGAAGCGTAACTCTTCTGTGGTTAGAGAATTCAAAAATATCTCCTCTTATGTATGGTATAAGTTATTCCAATATTTCAATATTTCTTTCTTTGCTTGCTTTATGCAGTCTATGCCGCATTAACTATAGCTCCCCATCTTCGACGACCTTGCTCTTCCATTTCCCATTGTTGTATCCAATCCTAGATAAATCGGCTTCAACATTATATTTCCATCTTTTTATAGGACTGCCTACTAATCTACTGTCTAGTCTCTCAAAAAACACTGCTTTTAGCACTCTGTCTTCCTCTAATCTTACCATACGACATGTCTATCTTACTAAGTTAGCTTATATATACCTGACGATTTTTTCAGTGCCGTACAGAGTCACCAATTCAACATTGTAGTGGCTTCTCCACTCTCCTATCAGCAGCTTATTTATTTCCCGCTGATGTAGAGTCCATGTTTCACTTCCATATGTAACAACTGGGCGAATAATTGACTTATTGGCATGACTAGATGGTACAGTCTTATTATTCCATTATAAAACAAAAAATTTTAATTTGTTGAAAACAAAACCATAGAAATATAAAGTATTTTTCACAGTAAAATCATTTCACGTCACGATTTACACAAAATAACGTTAGTTGTTTTAAAACTTCCATAACATCAACCTTAAAGTTCAAATTTTCCATTCAAAGTCAAAACACATCTAAAAATATGACACCCATACCACAGAATAAATAACAATCAGAATGCCCACTCTCAGATGACGCCTGTGAAGTTTGTCAGCACGCAAACGTAATACCAAAGAATATAGACGCTTAATTAGACGCAAAGAATATAAGCGCCTATATTCTTTGGTAATACTTTAGACAGAAACATAGACTCGAATTTAGAAATTTGTGACAAGCTGCGACAGAACTGTTATTTAAATTTTTAGATATTAATAATGTAGTACATTTGAAATAATTTAATCTATTCTTCAACTAAAAGTACGAATAAAATAGTGCATATTTTGTCTGTAGTTGTCGTAAATAAATTAAACCGGGTTAATTTGTTTATGCACACCAGATAAAATGTCACTGAGCACTGGTTCCGAATAAAACATGACTGATTCCGTCTGCGCGAGCGAGATGCGCGTACTTATTTTTTCAAGCAGAGTGATCATTCTGATTGATTATTATTCTGTGCCCATCTTCTTCTTCGCGTGCCATATCAGAATTATCAGACGTTGGCGATCACCATTGCGAACGCTTCTCGATCTTCTGCAATATGGAATAATTGTCCTGCATTTGGTATATGTGTTCATTCACGAATGTTTTTTTAACCAAGAAACTTGTTTTATTCCTACACCTCTACGGCCCTCTATTTTGCCTTTAAAGATCAGTTGTAAATTTTATATCGACTTCCCCTTACTATATATTCCAGATAAGACATTTTTTCGATGTTTAACAGTATTTAGCAGTTCTCTGTCTTTGTTGACGCTCCTTAGTACTTCTTCATTAGTTTTTCTTGCTGTCCAAGGTATCTTCAGCATTCGTCTATGAACCCACATTTCCAATGCTTCAATTTTGTTCATGATCGATACTTTTAGCGTCCACACTTCTGCACTATACAAAAGTACAGACCAACATAGCACTTAACCATTCTTTGCCTTAGTTCTAAACTGAGATGGTTATTGCAAAGAAATGATTTCAGTTTCATAAAAGTAGTTGTAGTCATTGCTATTCTCCGTTTTATTTCTATATCTGGATCTAGTTGGTCCGTTATAACAGTTGCCAAATATGTCATTTTGTAAACTTTCTTAACTTGGACTCCGTTCAATTGAAGCTTTGCATCGGGATGTGGGTCACGACTTAACACTAAACATTTGGATTTGTTCGAGTTTATTTTAATGCCCATTTCCTCTCCTATTTCGTGAATATGATCAAGCAGAATTTGAAGACCTTCAATATTTATTTACTTACTTACTCCGTGGCGTTACAACCCTTCGTGGGTTTTAGCCGACTCGACAACATGCCTCCACTGTTTTCTGTCTTGAGAAACCTCCATCCAATTCTCCACGCCCATAGTGCTTAGGTCTCCTGCTATATTATCTCGCCACCGGAGGCGAGGGCGTCCGCGTGGTCTCCTTCCAGTTAGCACTTCCTCCCACACCAGTCTTACTGTTCGTTCGTCAGAATGTCTTCTGAGGTGTCCTGCCCATTGGAGTCTTCTGGACTTTATTTCTTTTATGATGTTGGCGTCTGGGTAAAGTTCTTCAAGCTCTTTATTAGTTCTTATCCTATATTGTCCTGATGCTTCATCAAGCACCGGACCAAAGATCTTCCTTAGGATTTTTCTTTCCCAAACACGTAGTCTCTCTTCATTTGCCTTTGTTATCGTCCACTTTTCGCTTCCATACATCACAACGGGTCGTATGATTGTTTTATAGACCTGTATCTTCGTACATCGTGTTAGTTGTTTTGATTTTATAAGGTTTTGGAGGTCAAAAATACATCTGTTGCCGGCCTGAATCCTGTTGTTTATTTCTTGTAATCCGTTATTGTCTTCAGTTATTGTTGTTCCAAGATACTTGAATTCTCTAACGCGCTCAAAGTTAAAGTCATCGATGGTAATGTTCTGACCAATTCTGTCTCTGCTTTGGTTATTGCGGCTCATATACATATATTTCGTCTTCTTTTCGTTGATTTGGAGCCCCATCTTCTCTGCTTCCTTCTCAAACCTTACGAAAGTCTCCTTCATCCTTAATCACGTGTTTCCTATTAGATCTATATCGTCTGCAAATGCCAGTAGTAAGTTTGGTCCTTCTCGATGAAATACTGTATTCGGTTTTTCGATTCTTGCACTTCTGATTATATGCTCCAGAGCTAAGTTTAAGAGTTGTGGTGAAAGTGTATCTCCCTGTTTTAGTCCATTGTTGATTTCAAATGTCTCCGAGTATTGTTGTCCAACTCTCACCTTACATCGTAACCGTTCCATATACATCCGTATCAACCGGACTAGTTTTTTGGGAAAGCCAAGTTCTGCATCGCTGTCCACAGTCTGTCCCTACATACTCTATCAAATGCTTGTTTAAAATCTATGAACATCTGATGAGCTCACGATCAAACTCCCAGCATTTTTCCATTATCTGTTTTATTGTGAATATCTGGTCAATTGTAGAGCGGCCCGGTCTAAATCCGCATTGATAATCTCCAACGATTTCTTCTGTGTATGTTTTGGTTCTTTCTAGCAGGATGTTTGCAAGGATTTTGTAGGTGGTGTTTAGGAGTGTTATTCCCCTGTAGTTAATACATTGCTTTTTGTTTCCTTTTTTGTGTATTGGTACAATAACCCCTTCTTTCCATTCATCTGGCATTGTTTCTTCTTGCCAAATGTCTTGAATTAGCTTGTATATCGAACTGTACAACGCTTCTCCTCCATGTTTTTAAGCACTCTGCGGGTATACCATCGCTACGTGGTGTCTTATTATTTTTGAGTTTTTTAATTGCCTGTATTACTTCTTCGTATGTCGGGTATTGGTCTTCTATTTCAGCTGTATGTACCTCTATGTTTGATGTACTTCTGCTAGATTGGTCATTCAATAGTTGATAGAAGTATTCCTTCCAGGTTTTTAAGATTTCCTTGTCATCAGTGATAAGCTGTCCACTGTCGTTTTGAAGAAAGTTTCCTGTTCTTGCTTGGTACCGGTCTTGATATCTGAAACTCCTTTTTTAAAAGAACTGCCTCGCTTGTTTGTTCTTTCTTTTTTCTTCTATATCTCTGATTATTTGTTCCTGATACTCTCTCTTCTTCCTTTTCATTAGTTTTCTTGTCTCTGTTCTTCTTTGTCTATACATTTCATTGTTGTTGTGCAAGGGGTTTTGTAGCATGTTCTTTCTAGCCATATTTCTTGCTAATATGGAGTTCAGGCAATCATCATCGAACCATTTTTTTGTTGTTTTCTTTTTGTGTCCTAGTATTTCATCTGATACGCTTGTCAGAGCTACTTTGATATTTTTCCAAGCTGAGTCTATGTTGTTATAGTCTTCTGTCTGTGCTAGAGCGATTTTTATAGCCTTTGAAATTTCTGTTTTGTCTCCTTATTACGTAGAACTTCGGTATTCCATAATTGTGTTGGTGTATTCTTGTATGTTTTTTTGGACGCTATTCTTGTCCTTATCTTCGCTTTTACAAGAAAATGATCCGTGTCTCCATCAGCTCCTCTTAGGCTTCTTACGTCTAGACAGTTACTACCCCTCCTGGCATCTACTAGAACATGATCAATCTGATTTCTTGTGACGCCGTCGTTGGAGACCCATGTTTGTTTGTGTATATTCTTGTGTTCAAACATTGTCGATTTTATTAGTAGATTGTGGGATGCTGCAAAGTCTATTAGCCTTGTTCCATTATCGTTGCTAACATCGTGAAGACTATGGTTACCTATTGTTCGTTTGTACGCTGCTTCCTTCCCAATCTTTGCATTGAAATCTCCTAAGATAATATGCATGTCCTGTTTAGGTAAATTATTTATCAGTTCCTCTAGTTTCTCGTAGAAGTTATCTTTTACATGCTCTTCCTTTTCCTCTTTCGGTGCATTCACCTTCAATATTATCTGATAGAATTACTGTATCGTCTGAATATTAAGTAGTTACCCGTTGATTTGTTTTCATATGGTTGTCTCTCAAGTGCCTTTTTAAATAACTGGTCCGAGTAAACATTCGACAATGTTGGCGACAAAATGCAACCTTGTCTGACTCCTCGTTGTATGGGGATTTCATCGGTGTATTTATCTCCAATTTTTACGATAGCAGTTTGATTTCAGTACAAATTTTTAATGACACGAATAGCCTTGTCATCTATTCCGATATTTTTTATCATTTGTATTAATTTTACATGCTGTACTTTATCGAATGCCTTTTCGAAGTCCATGAAACATCCAAATACATATTTTCTTTGGTCACGGCATTTTTGTAATAGGATGTTAAGCGCAAAAAATGCCTCCCTGGTTACCATAGCATTTCTAAAACCAAATTGGGTATTTTCAAGATCTTCTTCGCATTTGCGTCTAATTCTGTTGTGAAGTATTCTTAGGAAAATTTTAAGAGTGTGGCTCATTAGGCTAATTAATTGATATTCTGAGCATTTTCTCGCATTGTATTTTTTAGGTATTGCAATAAATATGGATTTGAGCCAATCTGCGGGAATCACTGCGGTGTTATATATTGAATTAAAAAGTCTTACCACTACTTTTATGTTATCATTCTTTATTAGTTTCAGCAACTCAGTTGGTGTATGATTTGGACCACAAGCTTTTCTAATTTTAGCATTATATATAACATGTTCTACTTCGAATTTCATAATTTCTGGGCCGTCAGTACAGTTTTGGTAGAATTCGGCAATATTATTCCTGTCACCTTCAAACAACTCTGATATATACAGCTGCTATTCTTTTCTTATTTCTTGCTCATTTACAATAATTTTGTTATTAGTGTCAACAAGTACAGAGGGAACTGGTTTTTTAAATATATTACTCATTTCTTTCAGTTTTTTGTGCACAATAAATAAGTCGTGTTTAGATATTACATTCTCCATTTCGTCGCACCTTTCTCTCATCCATTTTTCTTTGGCTAATTTGATCTCCTTTTTTATTCTTCTCTGCAGGTTTCTATATTCTGTTACATTAGATTTTATCAGTCGACGTTGTTCCATTAATTTCTAGGTGTCGTTTGTCATTCAGTAATTTTTCTTAATTAAGTTTTTTCTATAATCATTGTTTGTGGAGATTTCGTTAACTTTGTTTTTAAATGTACTCCATAGTTCTTCTAGATATTCTAGTTGTTCTCCGATGTTTTTTATTCTATTGTTAAATTGTTTTTTAATGTTATGTTTTGTGTTTACCTATATTGTCAAAGTTAAGTACATTGGTTTTTGGATTTTGTCGCTGAATTCGTTTAAACCTTAGTTTAATATCTGCTACGAGTGGTTGATGATCAGATCCAATATCTGCCCCAGGATATGTAGTGACTTTTTTGACGTCATTTCGGAAACGCTCATTTACAAGTATGTAATCTATTTGATTTCTTGAAGACTCAGGGATATTGCCATCATCAAATGAGGCTTTCCAAGTCGTCGCTTAGGTAGTTTATACTAGGTGTTTGCAATGATCATATCGTTTTCTTTACAGAATTCTTACAATATCTGTCCTCGATCGTTAGGTTGTCTTTCTTCCACCATAAAGACCTACAATCTGACCTCGTCGGCCTTCCCCAATTTTTGCATTGAAGTCGCCTATAATATATAAAATTTTGTATTTATTAAGTTTCTGTAAGATGTCTTGGATCTGATCATACAACTTCTCGACTTCATCGTCATATTTTTTATCTGCAGTCGGGGCATAGATTTGAAATATGTTAGTTTTAATTGGTTGAGTATTCACTTGGAGTAATATTATTCTATCCGAGACTGGTACGAAATTGGTCACATATTTACTCAGTTCTGATGTTATTAATATACCTACATCATTTTTTTTATTCGGTTCTTCTGTGCTGTTACCGGAATATTATAGTACACTTCCGTCCTCTTTACATGACGTTATTTTACGTTATTTATTCTGTACCCATACCACAGAATAAATAACAATATGCCCACTCTCAGCTGCCGCCTTTGAAGTGTGTCAGCACGCGATCGTCATATTTTAAACGGAAACACAGATTCGGAATAAATAATTTGTGACAAGCTATGACAGAACCATAATTTAATTTTTTAGAGATTATTAATTTAGTAAATTTTAAATACTTTAATCTATTCTTCAACTAAAAGTACAACATAAATTATTGCATATTTATGTCTATGGTTGCCGTAAATTAATTAAACCGCGTTAATTTTTTTATGCACACCAGATAAAATTTCACTGAACACCTTTGGTTCCGTTTCGGTATCAGCTGATTCCGTCTACGCGAACGAGATGCGCATATCTTTACAAGCAAAGTGTGCATTCTGATTGTTATTTATTCTGTGCCCATACAAATCAGCTCGATCTTTCATAGACGTCAATATTTAATTTTAATAAGGGTATTTTAAACAAGAAAGATGTAATTGTGGTTACATTGAGAATTTTATAATTATGTTGATTTTAAATATACAAAAATATTTCTTATAATTAGTAGTATAAATTTTACGCAACAATTGTTTAATTTTAATAATTCAAAAAATAACAATTTTTAAATAATTGTAAATAGTAATTATCAAATATTGCTTAATAGCTTTAAAAACTAATTATTGTGTATTGTAATTGTGTTTTGAAAAATGAAAAAACGACTGAATAGTCACTGTATAAGAGATGGTGGCTAAATTATGTCCTTTATGTGATCTTTTTAAAAATTTTTAAAAAGTGAAAATAGAAATTTTGAAACTGTAAATATTTTTTTCGTTTTAAAACCCAGTTGACTAGTTATTCTTAACTAGTTGACATTTTAAAAATTCCTCATTTTTTACCTGTTCAGATGTTTTGGCAACACTGCGAGTGTGGTATTATCCCTAAAATATTACAATTTATAAAAAGAATAAGTTAAAAGAAACGTGTAACACATTTTGCATTTGTTTATATAAAATATGTTTTTAATAAATCAAACCGAGGACATATACAAGAAACAGCCTCGGTTGGAATG
Source organism: Diabrotica balteata (assembly GCA_918026665.1). Lineage (NCBI taxonomy): Eukaryota > Metazoa > Arthropoda > Insecta > Coleoptera > Chrysomelidae > Diabrotica > Diabrotica balteata. Next base: position 89,891,942 of record OU898280.1, read on the forward strand.
TGTGACACACCAGAATCGTGGATCAGGACCTTGTTGTTGTCGTAGGCTGATAAAACAAACTTAACCCACTTATGAACGACTGCTGATATAGCAAGGACTATTATAAAAGAGACAACAAATATTATCTGAAAGATTAGAACTAAATTAACGTCAAGATGGCAAGTCGATATACACGTATGTGTAATTATGAAGTAGTCTCAGAGCAACGTGAACTTAGTACTAATTACATTTAAAGATAAGTAACATTGTAAGAGTATACAGTAGTGTTTTAAATAAATGTATCATACGATACCATAAGCGAAGCCTTATTTATTACATGGCAATCCTACCTTTTGAATAAGGAATCTTCTGATCCGAAGAAACTAATGAAAAATGTCAACTATATACTGAAAATTTAAATGAAAAATGGGGTAAAGTATCCACTACCATTCTAGATATGGAACCCACTAGTTTCGAAATAGAAAATGCATCAACAGCTAAGAAAATTCCCTCCAAATTCCGGACCAAACCCGCCAGGAGCTCCACGAAAACACCTTTGAACCCAGCTTTATTACAGCTCATGACAATGAAAAAAAAACATATTTAAAATATAGTATATAAGTAAATTTATTTTTTATCCTTTATATACCTAAATTATACAGTCTAACAGAAATTATTAAGTATTAGTTGAATATAATAATTTAACTAGGTCAAGTTCAGAATGTTGAGTACACAATTTTTATTGCTTTTAAAAGTAGGGTATATAATTTATTTTTAAGTTATCCCTAAATAACTGTTTATATAACAAATTCTATATGATCCGCATATTTAAATTTTTACTTACGATCCAAGAAGAACTAACAAGTATGGAGTTTTTTTGACAGAAAAAAAAAATCGATGAACAGAAATATATTCATGTTTTCCAGAAGAGGAAAATAGATATGTCTCAGGACATAAGATTTCGAATAAACAATATCTTACACCTCAGAATGCAAAAGAAACAAAGCGATTGTAACATTTGAAAAGTATTATAGAAAACATGTTATCAATTTTGCGGAAATAGTCGCACCACGTAAAAGATTATCTAGGAAGACAGTAAAGTTTAATAGACTACTGAATGTCAAGAAGCATTTAATAATCCCAAGACATATCTAATAAGCCCCCGTTATGAAATTCCCCGATTTATCGAACGAAAACAAATTTATTTTAAGGATTTATGCTTCAGAAATAGCATTAAGAGACTTGGTGAGATTTTGGCTCACAAATGTGAGTGCAGAAGATTATATAAAAAAGATAATATTGAAAAAAAAAGAATAAGAAGGGATGAAAAATAAGATTCAACCAATTCTTAATGAAATATGAAAATATTAAAAAAATAATAATTTTTTTAAGGAAAAAATATAAAAATTTGTATAGTACAAGATAAACATAATACAATCAATACATATAGTACAAGATAAACAAGACAAGAAGAGTTATAATTAACAACTTACACATGTTACAGGAAGGATATGGAAGAATAGATAGGATGCGAAACGTCTTTAATAAATAGATGAAGTAGCCATCATTTTTGTCTTTTTTCTCCACCTTTTGACCGAAAAAAACCCACCATTCATCTGAGTGATCCTTTATATATATATATATATATATATATATATATATATATATATATATATATATATATATATATATATATATATATATATATATACTTCATCTAATTTAGATAACGACTTACGTCATTATTTACGTCAGAGATCGAAATTGACATAGTTGCCAAAGTATAAAAAAATCCTGACTCCATTTTAAATCAAATAGATTACATAATTATTGCAAAAGTATTACCATCTCTTTACAACAACTATTTAAATTCTTACGTGACATTTTTGAAATAAAACACACTAATTTTGTTCTAAAAAGAACAGATTTTATTAGATAGTTAAAAATATAAAACAAGAGATATTCACTTTAAAATTTAAAATAATGAAGTACAAAAAGTGTCAACACCGCAACTGTCAAATAAGTGTTACCAATTTGTGCCAAAATTTTACCTTCGTTCGATTACAGTTACAGTGTGTTCCGAACAAATGTTCTTGATAAAAACGCTTTATAATGCATTTATACAAATTAAATGAAACATATTATTGTGTATTTCTTCAGGTTAACATTAATAGAAATTTTTAAATATGATTTCTACGCGTATATAATAAAATATGTCTAGTGGCTGTAATGTCAGTGTACTCAGTAAAGTGGTTCTAAAAAAGAACACACCTACACCCTAAATATTTTGTGTTGGTATCATGTGACGCCACAGGCTATGACGCCGATGACGTGCATCGTTATATAATTTAAAAGAAGTGTATATATATATATATATATATATATATATATATACATTACAGAAATATAAGGAAATACTATTTGTTGAGAAATATGTGAAATGTAAAGAGATGCGACGATTGCCAAAGGCATAAGCACTCAATCATAAACAAGGAATCCATGAACATGTACATGGATGAAAATGGAAACAGATATATATTGAACACATATATACATATATATATATATATATATATATATATATATATATATATATATATATATATATATATATGTATTTATATATATATATATATATATATATATATATATATATTTATATATATATATATATATATATATATATATATATATATTTATATACATTACAGAAATATAAGGAAATACTATTTGTTGAGAAATATGTGAAATGTAAAGAGATGCGACGATTGCCAAAGACGTAAGCACTCAATCATAAACAAGGAACCCATGAACATGTACATGGATGAAAATGGAAACAGATATATATTGACGTACAATTCGAATCAAGCAACTACGTAGAAGGATATGTAATACAGAATAAAATAAGCCGAAACAGTAGCCAAATCATTGGTAGAAAAATTTATCTTGAGGTATAAAGTACTCAGAAAAATTGTAGCAGACCAAAGCACGGAGTTTATGGATAGAATAACTATTAAGGAAGCAATACTTGGCATTGCTGCAAAAAGAATCAATGAATATACTCGTAATATATAAATGTACTTTTTTGTGTTTTCGTACAATATATTAAACAAAAGAAATAGGGATAAATGAATATATGGATAAAACGGTAAAACTTTATTGTGAGATGTCGAAGTGATTAACCGTGTATACAAAAAGTGAAAACAGAACTATTACTTAGTACCAATAATTAATATAAGATTTTATCATTGTAATTTTTATTAATTATGTAAAATATGTAAATATTGTAAATATTATGTGCACATAATCATAATAGTGGGTAATATGTAATATAATCTAAATCTAATCTAATAAATAACATAAGGCATAATGAAGAATAATAGATAGCATATTACAAGAAAACAATCAGGGTAACCTTATAATATGCTGATATTAGGTTAGGTAAGGTTACTACATCTAAAAAAATAAAGAAAAATTTTTTACTAAATATAGGGAAATATTTACCAAAATTTGTATAAATATGTATACGGTACCATAGATAAACAGTATTTATTTGAGGTTGAAAATTTCTCTTCTTCTAAAGGGAAAAATATAGAGAAATGAGACAGTTGCAAGAGAGAAATTTTTTTCGTAAATGGGATGGTGTGGTATTATCCCTAAAATATTACAATTTATATAAAGAATAAGTTAAAAGAATCGTGTAACACATTTCGCATTTGTTTATATATAAAATATGTTTTTAATAAATCAAAACGAGGACATATACAAGAAACAACCTCAGTTGGAATGTGCGAGTCAGCAGAATCGTGGATCGCGTTGAGTTTGTCGTAGGCTGATAAAACAAACGACCCACTTATGAACGACTTCTGATATAGCAAGGACTATTATAAAAGAGACAACAAATATTATCTACAAGATCAGCTAAATTAACGTCAAGATGGCAACGTCAACTAAGTACTAATTACATTTAAGATTAGTAACATTGTAAGAGTGTAGAGTAGTGTTTTAAATAAATGTACAATACAATACCATAAGCTTTATTTATTACACGGGGTTCTAACCTCATAAATCTTGAATTATGTGAAATGATTTTTGTATGAAAAATTCTATAATACAAATATACTAAGTGCTACAATACAGTAACGTTCCCCCAGTGCGACAATGAAAACTGACGAAAAGTAGTCCCTGTATCTCTTTCTAATGTGCCACGTTTATAATAATGTTCAAATGAATCGAACCTTACCCTATCAAACTTTAGACAGTTGCACAAAGTGTTTTTCCGTTGCAATTGTGTTTATTTCACATAATTTTCTGTTAAATTAATATTTGATTAATTATTTTAGATAATCAAGCAGGACATTTGACCAAAATTACGTATTGTCAGACTGAAATAAATAATCCGAGCACTAAAGAGAAATTAATTACTACCAGTGACAAGGTCACATCCTACCACGAACTAATTGGTATCGTAAGAAAAGAAGATTCCAATAATAATAGCACAGATGCTTCTTATTACATTTCCCATAATTCTATAGCAACTTCCACTGAAACTACAAAAGAAAAAGACAAGATCTTCAAATCTAACGATAATTCAGTTAAGGTGGTAAAAACTGTTATGACGGCCAAAGGATTGAAAGGTAAAGAAAACAAAGCAAACTGTGCATCAAATGTTACTCCAGAAGAATTGGTTCCTAGATCAAATATTGTTGTTGAAAAAGTGGATAACCAGATTGAAGAAGATCATTACATATCATATCCCACTAATGTTAATATCACCAGCAAAATAACTGAAACGAAAGAAATGCCACATATTAATACTGTTTGTACAATTGAAGTTCAAACCAATGACGACTTTATAATGTCAGAGGTTCCTTGTTCAGAAAAAAAGGAAATTGGAGTAAAATCTTTGATAAAACATAAAAAACCTCTGACACGAAGACCTGGCTATATTGAGGAAACACCTAAAACTCCTAAAAAGACTTCTAGAATACCTCAGTGTCTTAATAAATTACCCAAGGACGCTCAGGAATTAAATACAGTTGACAACAAACGCCTAGACATACAAGACATTGCAAAGGACGAACAATCATTATACAAATTAAAGGATAAACCTGGAGATATTGCTATTACGAATTTGAGTCAACACAACAAAGATATAAATATAAAGAATGAACCAAAAGAAGAAGTTAAAGATCCAGCAATACATTATCCAAGAAAACAAAAAGAAAACAGTTCCAATGTAGTTCCTTCTACGAGAATACCACGAAAAATAAAGCAGCATAGTGCTCCTCCTACTAAAGAAATAAAAACTACAGACAACCACGGAGGAGAGTATCTTCTTAAGAAGTCTCAATCAGAAATTAGCCTAAGAAAGCTGAATTCTGGTAGAGAAAAGGGAAGAACATCAAGTCTTATATGTCTACATAGATATGTTAACAACCCAAATTTAGCAGATAGCTCAAATTCTGGCATGGATAGCTTCTATTTAGGCAGATCTGTGGTAATTGAGCCGAATATAACAAGCCGACTTCTATTGACTAAGGACTATAGGCCACCTCAAATGAGTTCTTACCAGAGAAGGAAAATATACGATAAGAATATAAGAAGCAAACTGAAGAAGAAGATGTATCTTCATGAAAAGAAAGTAAGACAAATCTTTGAAGTAAGATATCTGACATTAGGTAAGAACATGGAGGCAAGCAATCCTAAGATTTTGAACAAAATACCCGAAAATTCAACAGGAGAAAGTATAGAGCGATCCGTTGATGAATTTATGGAAGAAACTCTTCGATTGTTAGTAAAAAAGAACTCTGAGAATCTTTTAACCTTCATCCAGGAAAACATAGATATAGTAAAGCGTCTAAATGTGGTTGAACTATTACGAAGATTGGCAGATTCAGCGGAATGTTCAAAATTACAATCGAAAGTAAACAAAGACACTTCTAAAGAAGTTATCAACTTTTTTATAGCTTTAAATCATTGCTTAAGAGCATTCTCCAACTTTGAAACGTTTGAAAATGCAGCAACGCACGTTAAAGAAGCAGTATCATCCAACGATAGTACTATAGTACCAAGTTCAGAAACGTACAGCATAAGCAAACAATCTGGTATTACTCGGAATTGCAGCTGCCGCACAATTGAACCTTCAAATTCTTCATTTGATTTCTTATACCAAGATGACGATAATCAAAATCTAGTAGAACAAAAAATTAATTTTAACCCCATTCTAGGATTTACCTTCAAACACAACTCTAATATAAAGCAGAACGAAACTGGTAGTTTTGTGGAGTCATATAATTCCGAAGAGAGCGGTTATGTCAGTTCGGAAAAGTCAAAACATGACCCTTTAACTTTCTTCAAAAGGCCAATCATGGCAGAATTGTTACGACCTCGTGCAGAATTGTTTGGAAACACTTCTTCGTGTTATGAAATGAAAAATGAATCGATAGATACAATAAAAGAGGATATTGCTCCAAGTACCACTAGTTATTATCCTTATGTAGAACTTTGTGATTCCATTCACGTTAATGCACATTCAAATAATGCAAAAGATGGAAAATATATGATCGATGTGAATGACAAAGACGATAATCTAATATTAGAAACAGTCCAAATGTCCACAAACATTAGTTTAAAGAGATATTCATACCCACAATACTATAAAAATGAAGATACTGATAAATTACTGAAATTGGTCACACAAAAAAGGAACTCTCGTGGATTGAAATTAAAAAAAAGTATCAGCGATGTAGATTTTACTCAAAGAAAAGAAGAGTTTACTATTCCCAAACGAACTCAAAGTGAAATGGCATTCCCTAAATACTCCCAAATTGGTGGTACATTACATTATGATGACAAATGTAAGCATGTTTTTCAATATATGCCTCTGTTTAAAGAAATAATTGAAAATGATTGTCTAGAAGACATCGTAGTATTAAAAAAGCTTCTGGATCCTGAAGTTTACTTGATATCTACCAACTTCAATAGTGACTACATCACACTACATATTGACACGGAAGAACAGAACACCACAAACATAAATAGTTCACTTTTTGACAAAAATCTACTAATAAAATATGATTCAAAAGCTTGCAGTTGTATTTCTGATGTGAAAAAGCTAACGACAATGAAGTTTTTTGAAAATTTATTGCACGTTTATGAAAAAGAAGCAGCTTTTAGCTATAAACTCTTTGGTGACAAAATCTTTTTGGAGAATGAATTGTTTTCAGTTGTACCAAAGATCAAACAAGGAAAAGGCAAAGGAAAGTTCAGTAGAAAAATGAGATTCTTTTTCAAAAATATTTTTTTCGGTAAACCAAAAGTAAAGAGTAAACAGTCTTTGGATAATGATAACGAAGTGGTAAGTATCATAATATATCATTTCTACAATAGTTCTGCAAAATATGATCTTTTTGGAAGATAGTAATGTGATTAAAATTTTGAAGGTCTTTTCAAAGCACTTTATCAGATTTTGTTTTTTTACTTTCCATTGGGCATTATAATATCTATCGGAATATTTGTAAAAAGTATATACAGCAAACTAACATTATAACTACACAAACTGTCGTAAAATAGATCAATAATCGTAATTAATTTTAAAAGTTATATCTGACACACCCCTTATAATAATAGACATATAATTAGCATGCATTTTAAGATGACAACTTTGTACAGAGTATTCCAAGCAATTTATATATATCAAGAAAAAAATTGGTCCTAATGTTGTCACAGTCGTAGTCTGCTTCAGCTGGAATAATATAGCAGTGACATTTAGTCACGTTTTATTCTGCTGCACCCACAGACCACTAATAATCACTTCGGTCCGCTACCCAAAACGTTGCGCTGGTCCATGGATCGTATTTGTGAAAGTGGCAGAAAGTAAAGCATTTTCGACAGAGCGTTATTAAAATAATGGAGCAGTCGCTATCATATAATAATGGTCATTATTATTTGCTATTTGTAACATAAGGAACGACGAAAATAGCAGTGTTAAAAAGGCCATAGTAGTGCGAACTTCTTCCTCCAATTTCAAAACTCTATCTAACATGTAAAAAGTGGCATATAAAGTACTGCTTGCTTTATGAGCAAAGAGCGAATAAGAAGAATCTTACGGTGCCTTATCCTTAAGGACGTTGGCCATTACATTTGCCCATTTAATCTTATTTGTAGCAGCCCTGAATAGTTCATGTTCGTCCATTGCCGTAGGTTTTTAAGCCAAGAGTTGCGTCTTCTTCCTGGTCCTCTTTTGCTATTGAGTTTGCCTTCGATTATAAGTTGGAGCAGTTCATACTTTTGATTTCTTATGATGTGACCAAAATATTGTGTTTTCCTTTCTTTTATTATAAGCATAAGCTCTCTTTCCTTATTCATCCTCCGCAAGACTTCCGCATTTGTCGTATGGCTCATGTAGGATATTCTGAGCATTTTACGGTAACACCAGAGTTCGAATGCTTGGATTCTTTTTTGTGTTGCTTCTGTCATTGTCCAGGCTTCAACACCATAGAGCAAGGTGGAGAAAACATAGCACTTAAGTATTCTAGTTCTCAATGAGATGCCCAGCTGGCGGTTGCATAGAACTTTTTGCATTTTGTAAAACATTGTACGTGCCTTTTCCCAGCGTATTCTTATCTCTAGTGAGTGGTCTTAAGTTTCATCAAGATTACTTCCAAGGTACGTTGTTCTTGTTACTCTTTCCAGATCTGTTCCGTCGACATTGACCTTCACCCTTCTGTTTTGGTGCTTGCTAATGACCATCGTTTGTGTCTTCTTTGTATTCAATTTCATTCCAAATTCTCTACAGGCTGTCGTTACTCGGTCCATTAAGCGTTGCAGGCCTTCAGCCAGTATCTGCCTTATCTGCCAGTATGACAGTATCATCAGCATATCGCAGGTTATTTATACATTGCCCGTTTATAATTATACCATCCGAGGTGCCTTCCAAAGCTTTCTGAAATATCTTCTCAGAGTAAACATTGAACAGCAAAGGTGATAGGACACATCCCTGTCTTACTCCCTTCTCGATATTGATTTTTCCAGATGTTTCGCTTTTTATTCTGATTTTAGCCTTTTGTTCTTGGTAGAGGTTTGAAATGATCCTTAATTCTTTATCGTCGATATTACATGACCTTAAAATATCTATTAGTTTATCATATTTCACCAGGTCAAACGCCTTCTGAAAGTCTATAAAATACAAGTATACATCAGAATCGACATCTCTACATCTTTCATCTAGCACACGTATTGAAAAAAGTGCTTCTCTTGTTCCGAACTCATTCTTAAAAGCAAACTGAGTTTGACCAGTGTGTTCGTCTAGTTTATTGTATACTCTATTGTGTATTACTCGTAGGAAAAGCTTCAATATATGATTCATCAGGCTAATAATCCTATGGTCTTCATATTTTTTGGAGTTTCTCTTCTTTGGTAGTGGTATAAACACCGATGTCAGCCAATCATTTGGTATTATGCCTGTTTCGTATATTTTGTTAAATATATCTTCCATTACTTCGATGTGTTCGTCTAGTAATATCTTTATTATTTAAATTGGGATAATATCTTCCCCAACAGCTTTTCCGTTCTTTAACTGATTTGCCGCTTTGATAATTTCTTGTTTTGTGATATAAGGTCCAGTCGATGCCACCTGCATGTAAATGTTCGTCCTCTCTCGGTCTTGAAACATCTCTTCCACGTATTCTCTCCATCTACCTATTTGATCTTCTATGTTCAGTGGCGGGTTCCCATGTTTATCTTCGATGAAAGACGTAGGAGTTTGTTTAAATATTCCAGCGGCTTCTTTTACTTTTTTCTGTAGATTGAAAGTATCATGTCTGTGTTTCAACTCTTCAATTTCTTGGCATCTTTCACTTAGCCAGGTTTCTTTGGCTTGTTGGATCTTTATTCCGATATTCTTGTGTATTTGCTTGTATGTTGTTTCATTTTTACCTCTGTATTTTCTTCTTTCGTCCATCATGTTTAGAATTTCTTCTGTCATCCATGGTTTGTTCTTTTTTCGTGTATCTTATTTGAGGTAGTCTTCTGTTACTCTTGTAAGTGTTTTCTCAATATAGTGCCATTCTTCCTCGCGAGTCTGTGTCGATTGTACTGTTCTGTTACTCAAGTGTCTATGTATTTCTTCCCGTATTTTATTACTAGTGGATTCTTCTTTAAGCTTATCTAGGTTAATAGCTATTATTTGCTTATTTATTTTTGTTCTTTTAAATTATATCCTAATTGTTGAAAGAAGAAGATTGTGGTCGGTGGGTATGTCAGCTCCAGGGTATGTCTTGCATGCTTTTACTGCGTTTTGTATCTTTTGTTGACCATTATGTAATCGATTTGATTTCTTGTGATGCGTCCTTCTATTCCATCTGCTGGAGATTTCCACGTGTAGAGACGTCTCGGTGGTAACTTGAAAAAGCTGTTTATTATACTGTACTGATTTTCTTTACAGAACTGAAGCAGTCTATCTCCCCTCTCATTTCTTATTCCGAGCCAAACTCCCACACCGTGTCATCTTCTCTTCCTTTTCCAATCTTGGCGTTAAAATCTCCTAATATTATGTTAGTTTCATACTTCTTTGTCTGCAGTAGAGTTTTGTTTAGGTCTTTGTAGAATTGTTCTATTTCTTCTTCTGTGATTTGACTAGTTGGGGCATATACCTGGATAATATTCATATTGACTGGTTTGCTGTCTATTTTTATTAGTATTATTCTATTTGATGTTGGTAATAATCCAGAAACTAATTTTGCAATTTCATTAGATGTAATTATTGCTACACCGTTTTTATTTTGAGTGCCTTCATCTCCATAATAGAATACTGTATAGTTGCCCATCACACAGGTACCTGTATTTGGCCATCTTACCTCACTGCATCCCAGTATATCGATATCAAGTCTTTCCATTTCTTGAATTAAATTTGCGGCCTTTCCCGCTTCATATAGACTTCTCTCATTCCATGTGCCTATTCTTTTTGTTTTCTTCCGGGGGATTCTTAGCACCCTCTCCTCATTTAAGAGGTGCCCGGGACTGAGGGCCGTTGTTTTAGGTTCCATGAGCATTATGTAATTTTGCTGGGGAAATATTAGTGTAGTGGTTTCCCGTTGCCTTCTACACCGCTGTACATGTGCCGCTTCTGTGAATGTCACCACGCCACATGTTGTCTAATTCACAGCCATTTCAGTCTGCCTGTGGTTAGTGTTGGATTAGCCAGCTGCCACTTTCCAGTGCTAGTTTTATACAATCCCTAAAACCATTGGGTTGCCACCTCCGCTCTCCAGACCGTTGTGAAGACCTTCTCCTCCGCCCTGGATACCATTGTGGACTTCATCCGTGACTCTGGACAAGGGACCCTTAGCAGGTTCTAGTTTCCCGGGTCAGGAAACACCTGGAATCTGCGGAAGGCAAGAATTGATTCACTTCCCCTGATAGGACTATCCGAAAGGAGTTCCTATCCGCTACCTATATAAGAAGAATAGGTATTATTTAATAATTCTTTTTAATAAATATTTCTTCGAATACGAATTCGAATTCGAATTGGGGGGATTCCCGTAAGTTCCCGTAATCTGACGAAGTTTCGATCAGTATTTATCTGCGACGCAAGCAACGTTTATTGACTCTCACCGATAGCAGCTAAGATTAAACTGCTCCAAAAAATCACTACTTTTTGTCACCGTAACAATACTGGAGCATTCACATATTGTTGCAGCTACACAAAAATCGCAGATTCGCCCACCACTACTCAAAATTGATTCTTCAGTGGAAAAAATGCAAAGGCTACGGACACAGAAGGCACTATTGTGCTAAACCGCCTAATTATGTCAAATGTGCTGGTAAACACCCCATAAGCTAATGTACAAAACACGCAAACCAGAAGCATAAATGCGTTCACTACGGAGAGCCAAGGAACTACAAAAAATTTAAATGAATTGCTCATAAAAATCAGGTTCTACCCAATATGTTCAGAGGGACGAGCTAAAAGAAATACAAATAATAACTTCGAAAGAACTAGAAACCAGTGGGAAGAAGCTAGAATAAATACTAATAAAATATACTAATATAATATAAATACTTCGAGAAAAACCAAAATACAAAGTCCTTAGTAGTAAGCGCTAATAAGACATATGCACATACTGCTAAAGGTATCTACTAAGACTAGAAGGGTAGCAAAATCTAATAATCAATAAGACTCGACTGTAAAAACCAGTATTTAAGTGCTTATGGAAAGACTGACTGACCAGGAAAGGTCATTTAAAAGAATTGAGGAAAGATTGACTAGAAGCCATCCTAAAAAAGAAAATAAAATGGCCAGCGATCCTAAAATAATGAGTTCAAATATCGACGGATTATTGCAAAGACAACAAGAATTGCAACCAACCATGAATATGAAGAAATTGATATGAACACTCCTCACTAAACAATCATTCATTAGATTTAAGGGATACAAAGATTACCACACCATACATTCTAAAGATAATGCAAGTGGAGGTAGTGCGGTAATCAGAGAAAATCTTCAATATAACAAAGAAGTAAAATTTAAAGCTGAAGATCTTCAGGCAACGGTTTTAAACGTTAGGACCAAGAACTATGACGTGGCAGTTATTGGTTTATATAGTCCTAAAAAATACAACATCAAAGCTGAAAGATATACTACACTTTTTGAAATCGCGGGCGATCAGTTCATCATGGAAGGAGATTTTACCGCGAAACACACACAACGGGGTTCAAGAGTCATAACAACAAAGGGTAAAGAATTGCTCAAAGCGATAAATGAGAATAAGTGTGAAGACTCAACAGGAAAGCCTACGTATTGGCCCACAATATCTAATTTCTGATTTAATAGACTTTTACATGATTAAGAACATATCGAGCAACTATATACAAATTGAAGAGGAAACTCGGATCATACTATCATTGAATTTACTATTAGTGTAAATATCATTCAAAAGCCTACAACCCTGGGTTGATTAACATTAAAACGGACTGGGACAACTTTAGAATTACACTTGAAGCAAGAATTTATTTGGCAGTGCCATTCAAAACTAAAAAAAAAGACTTAGATGCTGAGGTGGAAAAACTCAAAACCAATATTTACCAAGCGGCCTGTGAAAATACCACTGAATTACTAAAATGATTGAAAGGAAAAAACTATCCTAAGAAAATCTTGGAATTAGTATATGAAAAAAGAAGAGCAAGAAAAAATTGCAACTAACCCGAGCACCACAACATGGAATAAAAGTAAACCAACTTGCCTTACAACTAAAAAGAGAGATTAGGTAACTTAGCAATGAATCCATTAGCGAATTACTGATACGTTTGACAAATGATGCTAGTACTGCATACCCACTATGGAAAATCATCAAGAAATTAGGGAGACCAAGTATGCAAACACCTCCTATAAATATCCTCTTATAGCCTCCTATAACTATGCAAACTATCTCGAAAGTGTTTTCCAACCATATATAGTAGACATAGATTAATCTCTCCCAGAAGTTGTTCGACAAGATGATGTGGTTATTTCTTTAATCACTCCAAAAGAGATTAAAAATGAAATCATCACAAACGTTAATCCAAAAAGGCCACCAGCTACGATCTGATAACTGGGCAAGTCCTTAAGGAGCTACCTAGAAAGGCCCTGGTTAAACTTACCAATCTTATTAATACATCGCTTCGTTTATATTATGTTCCACGACTATGTAAAGTAGCTAAGATCATCATGATTCCAAAACCAAGTAAACGTGAAATGTCGTATCGGCCAATATTCTTGCTACCGATTATGTCTAAACTGTTCTACAAGCTCTTGCTCAAGGGGCTAAAACCTATTATCGAAAGAAAGATTACTCATGCCCGATCACCAATTCGTATTCCGAAATCAGCATTCTACAATTTTTGGATCAAGTCCATCGGATAACGGACGTGATCGGAAGATCACTTGAAGAAAAAAAGATTTACTCAGCATTACTTTTGGATGTATCACAGGCCTTCGACAAGGTCTGACACGAAGGATTGGAGCATAATATAAAATGGCCCTTCCTGTGGAATACTCAAAGATCTTAATTTCGTATTTGTTACAGAAATAATTCAGGATTAAACAGGAAAATGCTTATCCTGAACTAAGAAAAATTAGTCCAAGGGTACCACAGGTAAGTGTACTGGGACCCGTCTTATATCTCCTGTATACCAAAGACCTGCCAGTTTCTGACTGATATTATACTAGCTGCACAGCAGTGAGCTCTTGTGTTTTGATATACGCCTCCTTATTTCGTTGTTTAATACGATTGAAAATAACCATTCTTCTTCTTCTTTAAGTTCCATCTTCTATCGAAGGTTGGAAATCATCATGGCTATGCGGACTCTGTTGACTGCCGCTCTAAAAAGTTCTGCACTACTGCATTCAAACCATTCCCTTAAGTTCTTAAGCCAGGATATTCTTCGTCTTCGTCTGCATAATAAGTTGTAATAATGCATATTTTTGCCCTCTCATCACATGTTCCAAGTACTCAAGTTTTCGTCTTTTAATAGTTAATATTATTTCCGCCTCATTTCCTATCCTTCTAGTTACTTCCATGTTTGACATTCTTTGAATCCATGATATTCGTAGGATTCTTCTGTAACACCAAAATTCAAAGGCGGCCAGCTTATTCAGATGAACTTGTTTGAGTGTCCAAGCTTCCAGACCATAAAGAAGAGTAGAGAACACGTAACATCGAAGCATTCTCAGGCGTAGTTCTAACCTTATATCCCGACAACAAAGAAACTTTTTAAGTTTAATAAATGATGTACGTGCTATTTCAGTACGTGTCTTAATTTCTTTGGTTTGGTCTACATCTGATGTTATCCATGTTCCTAAATATTTATAATTATTAACCTTCTCAATTGCAGTATCTTCAATAGTCAATTGGATATTTGCATGTGCAGATTTAGTCATGATCATGCATTTAGTTTTCTTTAAATTTATCTTCAGTCCGTACTCATGACAGCGTTCATTAAGGCGTTACATTAGGTTCTGTAAATCAAGTCATAAAATAACCATACACGAATGTTTTAGATATACCCACTGGATGAATCATTCCAAAAAAGTTTTCAAATATTAGCAGACTATGCAGTTAAACAGTTTTCCCAATTGTCTGCAGCAGTATGGACTAACTTTGAGAAAAACGACGAGTACAACATTTATGGTTTTTTAACATTGTTACATAAGATCAAAAGTGGCCATTTTACCTTTATAAAGGTAACCAATTTAAACTTTTTATCAGTTGTATTTCTGTGAATAATTTGGGTCTTTAAACTTTACCCCATTATCGCCCATTATTATATTTTTTGTTTTTTTTTTATTATTAAATTTTTTATTAACTACTAATAGTTATGGAAAGCTAAATGAAAATACTGAACTATTTTTATTAATTCTAATTTATTGTTCTTAATTTAATTTACTAAAGGTTCTATTTATAACACTCTCGAATTTATTAAAGTCTTTATTTGTACTAATTTATTTTACAATAAATTATTACGACCGTACCTTTAAATACGCGAGCGCGAATTTATCTTCTTACCAACTGGCCACAATAAAAAATCCTGTTATTTATATCCAAACACTGTTATCTAGAAAAGTCTGGGGAGTCATTCCGATTATACCAGAAAGTAAATTGGCTTGGTTATCGTTCGACCGGTTTCTGGAAGCTTCAAACGACCGTTTCAGGTATATTTCTACCAGCTAATCGAAGGGTCTCGTCGAATCTACAACATATGAGTAAATAAACAACATGTTTACCAGTTTTTTTAATATGACTAATTTTTACGTAACAATACTTTAATCTTTCGTAAAAGTATCATTTCAGTACTTATCTGTAATTGTTCTTTTATTGTCTGTTTTTCGTTTGTTCTTCATGTGATTCTAAATATCTTTCAATTCATTCATCAATCTTATCACATTAAGCCGTTAAAAGTCACCACTACTATTGTGTTTTCTCCTTTGTTATTTAATTATAATTCCATTAGAATATTTTTTTTTTATTTTCCTTTAGATTGCTTTTGTCATTTTCATTATTTCCTTGTTTTTCGTATGCTCTTTTGTTGGCATACTTATAATAATATTATATGAATATTTTTTTAAGTTCTTCTTAAGTTCTCTTAGCTTGTGTTTATTTTTCATAATTATTTCTTTTTTTTTCTTTGCTTTGTTTGATATATACTGTGTTACTACCTTCCCCCTAAATTTTGTGTATATCTTGGTGATATCTTACTCATCCTGTACTCATCTTACTGAGTACAGATTAGGCACTTGAATCAGCCCAATTTTGAATCTTCCTCGATAAGAGTGCGTGCACAACGCTGCACTGTTCCATGCTTTTTCTGTTCAGTATAAGCTGATTGTCCAACTTTATTATTCCATGGTGCATTTTTAGTCATTCCTTATTGCCAGTTTGATACTACTATTGATTTAATATTCATAATATAAAACAATATAATAAAACGCTATTTTTAAGGTATCCAAATTTACAAACATAGAAGAAGAAATGAAAAATCAACTTAAACAAGCTTTTCATAATGTGTATCGAAAAGCATACAATGAGGCCTATCATTTACAAAGAAAATTTAGCGAGAATGATATAAGACTTGCTGTAGCGTTAGTGTGTAAATATAGAGCTGCTTTATTGATACAAGATGATTTAGTTGCTTCTTATTTGGGAAAAGGATTTTTTGAGAGTGAATTGGAGCTTAAAGGTACGAAAAATATTTCTTAATTTCATTATCATACTACTACTTCTTCTTTTTATGTAGACATGACTGTCTGTTTTTCAATATACCTCCAATAAGTTGTCGTAATATAACCTGGGTATATTTATGGATATTGAGGGTGCCTTCAGTTGCGCTACTTTGATTCCATGTGTGATGCTGCGAAAATGCATGGGGTTGGCTGCAGGTTGATCAGGTGGATCCAGGTCCTGCTTTCTCAAAATCCGACAGCTTCGTACCGAAACGGTTGTTGCGTTCGGTTATCGGCATCTCGTGGTTGCCCTCAGGAAGGAGTTTTGTTCCCCTAGTGATGCTTGGTAGTTGACAGCCTTCTTTAGCAACGGTCCGAACAAGGTATATATGCGCAAGCCTACGCCGATGAGGTAGTTATACTGGTTGAGGGGCTCTTTCCGGGAGCGATGCACAAAGTCGCCTAAATGAGCCTTAGGCTCGTTGAGGAATGGTGCCGGGAGCAGGCATTCGGGGTTAATCTTGAGAAGACTACTGCGGTTCTGTTCACTCGGAGAAGGACCTACTAGAGAGCTGACCTTCTATGGTAAAATTGTATAGGTTTCCAAATCAGTGAAGTACCTAAGAGTGATCCTGGATTCTAAACTTTCATGGGGGAACATTTTGACGCCAATATTAAGAAGGCTGCGGTAGCTTTTTGGGAGTATAGAAAAGCTTTCAGAGTCAAATGGGGTCTTCTTCTTCTTCAAGTTCCACTTCTATCGGAGATTGGAAATTATTCTGGCAATTATAATTTTATTGGTTACTCGCCTGAATAGTTCAATTGAACTGCATCCAAACCACTCACGGAGATTGCGTAGCCACGAGATTTTACGTCTTCCTACGCTTCTTCTACCTTTGATTTTACCCTGCATTATATTCCTTAGTAGTTCGTACTTTTCACCTCTCATGATGTGCCCCAAGTATTCCAATTTCCTGATCTTTATGGAATTTAAAACTTCGCATTGTTTTCCTAGTTGTTCGAGAACTTGTTCGTTTGTTTTGCGATCCATCCATGATATTTTCAAAATGCGTCGATAACACCACATTTCGAATGCTTCTAGGTTTTTAATGTTGGATTTTTTAAGTGTCCAAGCTTCAACTCCATACAAAAGGGTAGAGAAAATATAACATCGAAGCATTCTTATCCGGAGCGATATATTGATATCGCGATTACAAAAAAGTTTTCTCATTCTATTAAAAGTTGACCGCGCAATTTCAATGCGGCATCTTATTTCTTTTGTCTGATCAGTATCTTCTGTGATCCATGCTCCATGGTATTTGTACGAAGATATTTGTTCAATTTCTGTATTATCTAGCACTAGCTTAACTTTGATGTTTTGTGCTTTTGTAAATTCCATGAACTTGGTTTTCTTCAAATTGATTTTTAGTCCATAATCGTTGCAATATATATTTAGTTGTTCAGCAAGGTGTTGCAGTTCTTCTAGTGTTCCTGCCAAAAGGACGGTGTCGTCAGCATATCTTATGTTATTAAGTGGCTCACCGTTTATTATAAGGCCCTCACTGATCTCGGCAAGCGCTAATTCTGAGATGGCTTCACTGTATAAATTGAATAACAAGGGTGATAAAATACACCCTTGGCGGACCCCACGGCGAATCTGGATATCATTGGTCAGTTCGTTTTCAACTTTCACTTTTGCTGTTTGATTCCAATAGAGGTTACAGATGATTCTAATGTCTCTACTGTCTATGTTTTTATTTAATAAAATTTCTTTAAGTCGATTATGCTGCACTCTGTCAAATGCCTTCTCAAAATCAATGAAACAGGCATATACTTCCTGATTAATATCTAAACATCTCTGCGAAAGAACACTTACTGCAAACAGTGCATCTCGTGTTCCCAGACCTTTACTAAATCCCATTTGTGTATTACTTATGCCTTCATCTAATTTCTTATGTATTCTATTGTGAATTACTTTTAAAAACAATTTCAAGACATGACTCATTAAGGCTATGGTGCGATGTTCATTGCACTCCTTTGCATTGGCTTTTTTGGGAAGCAGTATGAATGTTGATTGGAGCCATTCTTTAGGTATTATACCTGTTCTATATATGGTATTGAATAGATCCAAAAGAAGATCAATAGATTCAGTATTCACAATTTTAAGTAATTCGATAGGAACTTCATCAGGCCCGGGAGATTTACCATCTTTAGCTTGTTTCATTGCATATTCAATTTCTTCTCGTATAATGTCAGGCCCAGTATCATCCTTAAATTCTTTTGGTGCTTCTGTTCTTTCTTTGTCTTCAAATAGTTGTGCTATATATTGTGTCCATCTCTGCATTTTTTGGTTTATATCTGTTATAAGTGCACCCCTTTCATCTCTTAGTTACCTAGTTTGAAGTGTTTTTCTTATTCCTGTTAATTCTCTAATTCTTTTATGCATGTTAAAAAAGTCATATTTTTTCTCAATTTCTTCTAGTTCTTGGCACTGTTCATGTAACATTCTCTCCTTAGCTTCTTTTATTCTCTTTTTTATTAATCGATCAGTTTCATTATATTTAATTGGATTTTTTGTTTTGAATGATTTTCTTTCATTCATTAATATTAGTATTTCTTCAGTCATCCAATCTTTATGTTTTCTATTCTTTGGTTTTAAGTTTTCATTTGCTGTTTTAATTATTGCTGCTTTTATATTTTCCCATTTCTGATCAATGTTATAGCTACTTTTATTCAGTTCTTGGGCATTACGTATATTTTCAGTAAGAGTTTTTACAGTTTGTTCCTTTGTTTGTGGTTCCCTTAATCTCTTAATATCAATTCTACTTTGTGTGGGTTTTTTAACCAGTTTTAATTTGGTTCGTAATGTGACTACTATGGGGTTATGGTCTGAACCGATGTCTGCTCCAGAGTAAGTTTTGGCAGACAGTATAGAATTACGAAATCTTTGTCTGATAAGGACAAAGTCAATTTGATTTCGGATTATTCTATTCGTTGTATCACCGGGAGATTTCCATGTATACAACCTTTTTTTGGTAGCTTAAAAAGTGTATTAGCTATTACAAATTCTTCCGTCTGGCAAAATTGTATCAAACGGTCACCACGTTCATTTCTATTTCCTAGACCATATTCCCCCACATATCCATCCACTCTTCCCTGGCCAACTTTGGCATTGAAGTCGCCCATTACTATTGTAGTGTGATGTTTTTTCATTGATTTTAAGACTTGTTCCAAATCATGGTAAAAGAGTTCGATATCGTCGTCATCTTTATCTGCCGTGGGGGGTCTGCAGCCTTTTATATTGAATGTACCAATCCATGATGAAGGCCTATCCTGACGTATGCGACCAATGTGTGGTGGCCCCGGACTAGACTGGCTTCAGCTGACTCACCTTCAGCGGTTGGCATGCGTTGGCATCTCAGGAGCTATGAGAACCACTTCCACAGTGGCTCTTGAGCCTTTGCTGGATGTATCTTCTATACATCTTATTGTGAGCACAAAGCCATGATGGCAGCCTATCGTCTTAACTGCTCTGGATACTGGTTGGGAATTAATGATAGGATGGGCCATTATGACATCTGGTGACAGGCCGTCGATTGTTGTCCTGTGCTCTCTGTGATACAAGACAGCATGGCCACCTATTTAAATTCTTATCTTCTTTCTTGGTTTAATTTCCTGACCGGGATGGGTGGATGGAACTAGAGCATGCACTGATCCGTCGAAGCGGGCTCACCTAGTTCACGGATGAGTCATAAGTCACGAATCAGTCTTTCAGGCCCTTTTTGCAATGCTAATATGTGTTCAGGAGATAATATATAGGGCTTGCTCAGGCAGGACCATCTGTATCTGCTCTAACAGTCAAGCAGCGCTAAGAGCTTTGGAAGCGCCCAAAATCATCTCTAAACTGGTTCTTGAGTGCAAAAGAGCACTTGCTGATGTTGCTAGGACCAATAAGTTTAACTTGGTATGGGTACTGGGACACAGACGTGGAAGAAAATAACCGGGCTGACGCACTAGCATGACAGAGCTCTTTCAAACTGTCGGTGTGACCTGAACCTGTGATTGGAGTGCCCTTCAGTACAGAGAGCTTCTTCTGCGGAGGTTCCAGGATTCCTACAGGCTAGTCTCCACATAGTGGGGCCATCCAAAAGTCTTACAGCCCAACTTCTTCTAGACCATATAAAGTGCTCTCTGGTGGTCAGTATGCTTACCGGCCACGGTAGACTCGGGCGGCACCTTCATCTGCTTGGATTGGCGGATAGCCCACGGAGGCGTCTTTGTAATGAGAAGGAGGAAACCTCCTCACATATCCTCTGGAAGCGCCCGGCACTGGCCTACTAGAGGTGGTAGATCCCGGGTTCGATCTCTATGTAACCGAGCCAATTGAAGGAGTTATCCTTAAATATATTTGTGAGAGTTTTCTGTGAAGCCACAAGGCTACTAAAGGATTAGATGTTCAGAAGGGCTCAGACTCGGAGCCCCTGCTGATTACTGCAGTTATGGAAGCCCGGAACAGCTGGGTCCCAGAAACGCTAAAGAATATGTCCTTATGGGCCTATCACGTATCATATGGGTGCTTCAATGGACCCGTCTTAGGAGGTCTAGGTGTCTGAAGGGCTCATGAATGGGTCCTGTCTCGATCTACCATATCCATAAGCAAGTTGTCGTTCCGTCGTTTTCGTGGTCTTCCTATTGATTGTCTTCCTATTGATTGTCTTCCTATTGAGGAACCGTCTCTTGCCGTCTTTACTATTCTATCTGTTGTCATTCGGCTTATATGATCGTTCCATTCTACTCTTCTATTACTTACCCAGTTCTTGATGTTCTCCACCTTCATCTACGTCGTATATCTGTACTTCTAGCTCTGTCCCATAGTGTCTTACCATCAACTTGTTTAAGTGTTTTCATCGCTGCTGTTTCTAACATCCTTGTTGTCCCCTCTGTGTACATACTACTTCATACATATTATTTATTCTGTTCTTCATTTACTCTTTCATTTTTCATCAAATTTCATTTATTGTGGTGAGTAATACAATATTCTGCGGTTTCAAATATAAAATAATTGTTTAATATTGCAACTCCAGTGCATTGCTGTTTCTATTTTGAGACGATAAAATATTTCGTAAAACTGCTCGCCACTGCATTTGAAACCAACTGTATATTATTAGGCGTTTTGTATCACCACTCCTCTAATTTCACCAGCATTCAAGCCAGAGCATATTTCTAGACGAGAAGAAGCTCTACAATAATCACAGAAAATATTCTTGTTTTAAATATTACAAATAGTAGGACCTGCGATATCTTAACCTCACTTTAGGAGTTTTCTAAATTCAATACTTGTGAATACCATAAAATAAAGTTACTCACAATTACTGTCAAATCACCAGAAATACACTTTAAAGAAAAAACAAATATATTATTTAACAACACCATAACAAAGGAAGATACGAAAGACTATTGAAGAGATAACAGTAATACCTAAGTATAGATTGAAAACTATAATATATGTATATAACTTCTATTCTTTTATAGAAAAACTTTTATCTCTAATTTGGCTTGTTTGTCTTATTGTTTCAATACGCTTTTTCTTTGTCTATATTTTTATTAAGTTTCTGCATTTGTATTTTTTTACACCTCGCTATTTTTAGTTTCCTTCAACTTTTCTTATTAAAATTTCGTTCGACCTTTCATTTTATTACAAAAATCTATGTATAATGTTTATGTTCTTATTTTGTTTTTAGCTTCAGTGATCTATATAATGAAAGTGTTAAGTAGTATAACAGAACTGGAAGATGTTGAAAATTTTAGAAGAAACACTGAATGTACCTATTGATAAAAAAATTGTTGTGTCTATTAACTACATAAAAATAAATCACTAAGAAATTTTCATCAGTTTAATTTAGTTTTATAAGTAGATAAAATTACAATAGTAGACTGTTATATTTATCGAACTTAGATCG
Source organism: Diabrotica balteata (assembly GCA_918026665.1). Classification (NCBI taxonomy): domain Eukaryota; kingdom Metazoa; phylum Arthropoda; class Insecta; order Coleoptera; family Chrysomelidae; genus Diabrotica; species Diabrotica balteata. The sequence continues at coordinate 89,914,580 of OU898280.1, forward strand.
ACTTGCGCTAAAAGTATTAATGTCGTCATTGTTTCTAACTTCGCCATTGGATAATTCAATTTTTTTAATCTTCAATGCTAGTGCTATGGTACGTCAATATTGAGCGGAGGAATGCATGATACTATGACTATAAGATAAGATATTGCGCATGTTTTTGTGACGTCATTGGAGACTTGCACGTTCGAAATGTCAGTTTTTGTATATATCAATAAATAATCTTTAATAAATAGTTTGGAGATATCCTTATGTGTACGATTATTGTAATTATTAAACCTCTTAACTTATTTTCGTCTAGTAATTTCATCACAGAATGCATACAAATCTCATTTAACTTTAACAAGAATTCAAATTCTAGTCTCCAATGACGGCATGCGCGAACCCGACCGATTTTGAGCTACGGAAAGATCCTATCTTGTTATTCATAGTATCATGAAGGAATGTGTCCAAGCCAAAATTAATTACTATTACTCATATTACTGCTGGTTCTCGCTTGCGTAAGGGAAAAGCTCTGAACTGAGTAGGGTCTTTTCAGCACTTCACGAAAGACGGACTGGGCGGGACAAATCCTCAATCCCGACACTGCGCGTCCCAATGGCTGGTAGATAACGTTCCTGTATATATGCAGGACAGGTGCGAATAAGGTACAACCAAATAAGCACCCGCGGATCAACTAAGGGCATGACATAGGGCAGCAGCTATGTCATTATTGTACTGGGGCTGTATGATACATACAGTTCTATTATAGTGTAAATTACTCACAGGCTTCAATTACATCTTACTTTAACCGGCTGTTGTGAGACTGTGATCAGGCAGGCAACGGGAATCCACCTGATTATCTTCCCAGAGAGCGTTATGAAATGACGACTAAGCAAGAAAATTCTGTGCTCTACAATCCGGCTAGCAATCGGCGCCATATCGATTCCGGGTCGAATGGTGTAAAATGGGCGACCGGGCAGATGATTGTGGACGACCAGGAAATATCTGCGAAATGGGATACTGGAAGATCAAACTTAACATTACGTAAAAAACACCGCATCGCAACATAGAATGTTAGGGGGCTGCTACAGCCAGGCAAATTGTATATATTAGAAAATAAACTGATCAAGGAGAAGATAGATATCTGTGGGATATCTGAGATATCTACACTGAGACTCCGAAGGACATTGGGAGGCCACACACTACAAATTTTCATGTCAGGAGCTACCGAATCAGGACAAAAAGGTGTAGCAATAACAATTCAAAAACGTTGGGCAAAATATGTACATGAATACCTTCCAGTAAATGATCGAATAATCAAAATAACTCTAAAAGAAACATACCACCCGATACATGAAACCATCTCTAACATTCCCAAAAAAGAACCAATGATGATAATAGGGGATTGGAATGCAAAAATAGGAAAAACTTAAATAGATGACCATTGAAAAGGAACGACAGGTGAGCATGGCTTAGGCGAACTAAATCAATGAGGTGAACGGCTCCTTCAATTTGCCATCGATATGGATATTAGTATAGTAAAGACAATGTTGAAACATCATCCGCGGAGATTATCAACATGGTTTTCGCCTAGAGGACGATACAAGAATCAAATAGATTATATTCTTGTCACTAAACGATGGAGGAGCTCAATAATCAACGTGAAGACAAAACCAACTGCAGACTGTGGTTCCGACCATAAAATGTTGCAAGCAGAATTTCGCATTAAGTTACACAGTAAAACAATCACAAATAAAAGACAAAAATTGATTCCAAAATACCCGGAAAAGTTTAGAGAAGCATTAGCAGAAGCTGACCTACCAAAGACCCTGACAACACGTGGGGATACACAAAGAAGTGAATCACTGAATCAACAATATTAATCCCAAAGACAAAACAGTTGGAAAAAAGCAATGGATGACTGAACAGACTCTCAATCTTATAGAATAAAGACGAAAACTTGAATTCAAACCGCACACACAGATCATCAAAGATAATAGTGGAAATATCATAACAAACCCAGACGGTATCGCAGAGATGTGGAAACAATATTGCGAAATACTATTCTCTAAGAACGACCCACACAATAATACAGAGAAAAGAAGTTATGAAAAATAACCTCAAATATTGAAATCAGAAATTGAGGCGGTAATTAAAAAGCTAAAATCCAGACAAGCAGAAGGAGAAAATGGAATAACAGCTGAAACACTCAAATAAATTGGAGAATTAGGGACGGAAGTAATGCTTAATACCGGAAAGTGGCCAAATGACTGGAGTAAACTCACGTTTATTCCCATATATAATTAAGGTTCACCGACATATTTCAGTAATTACCGCACAGTGTAATGATTACACACGCGAGCAAAGTACTTCTAACTATCATCAATAAAAGACTAAAATCAATTCTCTTACCACAAATTCCCCAAAAAACAATTCGGATTTGTTCCAGATAGAGGAACAAGAGAACATATTCTTAATATTCGTCAAATTATCGAAAAATCTCGAGGGTTTAACATAGAATCACATTTATGCTTTGTTGACTATTCCAAAGCCTTCGATACCGTAAAATGGGATAAAATGTGGCATAAACTTAGGGAAATGGGTACTCGAGAACATCTAATCTATTTATTACAAAAACTATATGTAAATAATACTGCTAATGTAATAATGTGTATTGGGAATTTATCTTTATTGAACAGCCAGCAATTTGCGTAAAAACAACTCAAATTCCTACAATATATAAAATTAACAATATAAAAAAACTAATTAATTCCCATTACTTACTGTTCTCTTGCTGTCTGCTAAATTATTAAATTATTTAAATTTTTCCCTAATCGGTGACAGTTTGTTTTCTGACGTTTTGATATTATATTTGACATAGTTTATGGAACAGTAGCAACGGGAAATTTTGGGTAACATGATAGAACTAAAAATTAACTAAATACATTTTATACAAATAGTAAGGTATGTATTCAGAAATAAAGCGTCGCCAACATTTATTTGCAAATTGCTCTCTGTATAAATAATTAAATTTAAATACTTTAATGTCTTCGTTTAAAAATCCAATCGTTTATCTCCGTTTGAAGATCTAATTTAAAAAATGATTTGGAGTTAGAGATTCAGATTCTTCAGATTCTATTGGAAGATAAGTAAGTGGTCTTGAATTTACTATGTTTTCTGCAGCTATGAGACAACTACAAAGTAATTGGTCACTAGGGTTCCTGGTTGGTAATGAATCATATAACGAAATTTTAACCGCTTTCACTAGGCGCTCCCAGGCCCCACTCATATGTGGGGAAAGGGGTGCGTTGAAGTGAAATTTTAGCTCTGGGCTAATCAGTGAATTGGCTATTAATTTACTGTCAACCTTTTGCAGTTCTTCTTTCAATACTCGTTCAACTGCAATAAAATTCGTACCTCGATCACAATAAATATGCCTTGGTCGTCCTCTTCTGTTAATAAAATTTGTCAAGCATAGTATAAAACTGTCCACATCTAGTTTGTAAGCTACTTCGAGATGGACTGCTCTAGTCGTGAGACACGTAAATAAAGCTCCCCATCTTTTCTCTGTCCGTCTTCCAACACTAACGTTTATTGGACCAAAATAATCCATACCAGTGTGTGTAAATGGAGCAGTAAATGTTGCAAGTCTACATGGCGGTAGAGGTGAATTTTCTGGTAGTTTTGGCTTAGCAAATTTGACCTGGCAGTTTTGACAGTTAGTCCTAATCTTATTAACTAGTTGTCTAAGTTTTGGTATATAAAATTTTTGTCTTATCTCATTTACTACAATTTCATGATTTCTATGGTGATATCTCTTGTGATAGTCTTCAACAACTGGCAAAGTTAAACGACTTTCTCTCGGTAAAATTATTGGCCTTTCTGTTTCTGAAGTAATATCTCTAGCTTCATCTAATCTTCCTCTTATACGAAGTAAACCATCTTTATCCAGATATGGCGATAATTTAAATAAACTACTTGATTTATAGTTTACTTGATAAACAAGGAAATATTATAGTCAATGAACAAGACAGATTAGAGAGGTCGAAAGAATATATTAAGGAGCTGTTTGATGACGATAGAACAGAAATTCAAATCAAAAATATATCGACTGGTCCAAACATAACACTCGATGAACTGGAAAGAGCTATAAAGCTATCAAAAAATAGGAAAGCAACCGGTCCAGATGAAATTCGAAGCGAAATGATCAAACTGCTCGACGATAAGGGCAAACATTCTCTTCTAAGCCTCTTTAATAAAATATACGAAACAGGACATATACCAACAGACTGGCTACTATCAACATTTGTAATGATACCGAAAAAAATAAATGCCAAACAGTGTAGCGATCATCGCACTATCAGTCTGATGAGTCATGTACTAAAAATTTTCTTAAGAATACTGCACTAGAGAATTAACAACAAAATAGAAGTACAACTAAGTGAAACACAATTTGGTTTCAGAAACAACCTTGGAACCAGAGAGGCACTCTTCAGTTTGCAGGTCATGGTTCAAAGATGCAGGGATATAGGACAACCAGTATATATGTGTTTTATCGACTTCGAAAAGGCCTTTGACTGAGTAAACCATGACAAACTTGTGTCTTGCAACAGGTGAGAATTGATGACCGAGACCTCCGTATTATCACAAATTTGTATTGGCATCAATGTGCAAACATACGAGCTGGACACAATACGACGGAAGCAGTGGAAATACGACGTGGAGTGAGGCAAGGATGTATTCTATCGCCACTACTTTTTAATATATACTCCAAATTTATTTTCAAAGAAGCCTTGGTTGAAGATACAGGCATTAAAATCAACGGAATTAATGTCAACAATCTCAGATATGCAGACGACACGGTACTTATTGCCTCCAATGAAGAAGACCTGCAACGACTTATAAATAGGGTGACCGAAGCATGTGATAAATATGGGCTAAAACTTAATACTTCTAAGACAAAATTTATGGTTGTCAGCAAAACGGAGTTACAACCAACGAACATCAGAGCGTATGGAATAGAGTTAGAAAGAGCCCACAATATTACCTACTTGGGTGCAAACGTTAACGATAACTGGGATATAAATAAAGAAATAAGAATACGCATTGAAAAGGCCAGAGCCGCCTTCTATAAATTAAAGAAAATTCTAATTAGTAGAGATATTACGTTAAATCTTAAAATCAGATTAATCCGCTGCTACATATTCTCCACATTGCTGTATGGTATGGAGAGCTGGACCCTTAGAGAGACATTAATGAAAAAATTCGAGGCCTTTGAGATGTGGATTTATCGACGAGTATTGCGGATAAGTTGGGTTGATCGAATAAGAAATGAAATAGTTTTACATCGAATGAAAAAGAGCACAGAAATAACAAAAACGATAAAAATTCGGAAGTTACAATATTTCGGTCATGTAATGGGACATCCAGAGAGGTATAACCTTATACACCTCATAATACAGGGTAAGATCGATGGAAGGAGAGGCCCAGGCCGACGAAGAACATCCTGGCTACGAAATCTCCGAGAATGGTATCAAGAAACCACCTTTAATTTATTTAGAGCCGCGGTGAATAAGGTTATTATTGCCAATATGATCGCCAACGTTCGATAATCGGACAGGGCACTGAAAGAAGAAGAAGACTTGATTTATTAACTGTTTTCTGTAAACTAACAGAATTATTTGTTTTTAATTGTTTTATTTCATTTTTGAAGTATTCACATTGAGTTTGCTTTATTAACATATTCCTGGCATCTAAAAGTTCTTCTGCAGTTAATATTCCTTTAGGCTCATCAGATTTCATCAGTTTTGCATAAATAATTCTTAAAAATCGAAAAACATACGCAGTTGCTCTTAAAATTCTATTAAATTGACTAAATCTTTTAAAATCTGTTAAAAGTGGACTATTACATTTTACTTCATGAGTGGTTAATATTTCATCAGCTTTTTCCTTTTTAAGGGTGATGTCTGGAGGCCAACCGTTTTCTAATTGATATAGAAAATCAGGACCTTTAAACCAAAACCCCGTGTGTTTTTTAAATTGGGACTTTTTGTCCATTTGGTAGCTTCGTCGGCTATTTTATTCTTAGTAGGTACATATCTCCAATGTGATACCATTGAGTTTTGTTGAAATTTGGCCACTCTGTAAGCTACATATTTTGGTAATTCTCTTGGGTCTTCATTTCTTTACCAGCTTAAAACTGTTGAAGAATCTGTCCAATAAACGATGTTGTGCACAGGTATGGAAAGATGTTGACAAAGGTTTTTAGCAAACCTTGAACCCATTACTGCACCATTAAATTCCAGTCGAGGAATAGTTTGTGGTTTTAATGGTGCTACATGTGTTTTCGCTCCAATCAAAGTACACTCTATGACATCTTTTTTCATTATTTTTAGATATGCCACACAAGCACTTGCGTGTTCGCTGGGGTCTACAAATATGTGCATTTGCGTATTGGTATCCTTCCAGTTTTCGAGTTTATTAAAAAAGTACCTTGGAATTGAAACCTTCTCTATTTCTGGAAGCTGTTTTAACTAAACAAGCCATTTTTGAAACTGTTCATTGATTATTGGTTGATCCCAAGAAATGTTACTCCTCCATATTTCCTGTAAATGCATCTTCACATAAATCAAAAAGTTTGCTAACAAACCTAAAGGGTCATATATAGACATTAAGATTTGTAAAATTTCTCGCTTTGTTGGCTGTCTTAATCCACTTAAAACATCTTTGTTTCCTTTATTACATTTTAAATTGAAAATAAAATTATCTCCCTTTAAATCCCACCACATTCTTAGAACCTTCTCATGCTCTTATTGTTCCCTAGATCTAGGTTGACTTCCTCGTGATTTCCGTGAGTGGTGTTCATGATTTTCATTAATTTTTCAGAGTTTGATCTCCAGTTTCTTATTTCAAAATTTCCGCTGGCGTGAATTAAGGCAATTTCTTTTGCTAATTGGATAGCTTTATCCTCAGTGTCTATTGATTCTAAGAGATCATTGACATAATGATTATTTACTATGGAATCAACAGCTCTAGGATATTCTACACTAAATTTCTTCGCATTAGCGTTTTTAACAAATTGTGCATAACTGGGTGAGCAGGTAGCTCCGAAGGACATCACAGTCATAACGTAAACTTCCAAAGGATTATCAGAGCTACCATTGCGCCACAAGAATCGTTGTGCATGTTGATCTTCTTCTATTATACCTACACGAAGAAACATTTCCTTGATGTCTCCAGAAAAGCCAATCTTTGTTTCACGAAATAGTAGGAGGACGCCTAATAGAGAAGCAAGTTGGTTATCTCCTTTTAATAACATAGAATTTAAGGATATTCCCTGTACGGTTGCTGCTGCATCCCAAAGTAATCTGAATTTGTCAGGTTTGTTAGGATTAAAGGCCGGAAATATGAGAAGATACCATGTTTTTTCTTGATGCTGTAAGAGTTCTTGTTCTGACAGTTTTCTAATATACTCCTTTTCTAGAAAATCTTGAATTTATTGATTAATGTTGATACCTAGTTTTGGATTTTTCTTAATTTTTCTCTCTATACACTCCAGTCTTTGAATAGCCATGTGTTTAATTAGGGAGTTTCAAGTTGTCATATTTCCAGAGTAATCCAATTTTATATTGGTTACCAATTTGTACTAGGGTGCTTTCTTGTATACGAATAGCCCTATCTAATTCTTTGGAAACAGACGGTTTAAGATTTTGAACTCAGAGGCTTTCAACTGAAAAGAAATCTTTTACAGTATTAAAGAGTTCTTGGTTAGTAATGCTTTCAGAACTACATTCGCAAATGTGGTAAGTGTAGATTAATTCTACATCATTATTTGAAAACATTGCAAAAATAGTCCAACCTAACCTGGACTTTGCAGCTATCGGTTGAAGTTCTAGACCTTCTTTCACTCGAAGTGGTAACGCTAAGTCCCAGTTATTTAAGCCTATCAAGATCTGAGGAACAGGGTTCTTATATGATTTGAAAGGCAAATTTTTAAAATGGGAAAGCTTTTTTTAATCGCCTTTGCATCTAGAGTTTGTTTTGGAAGACCTAATTTTCTTACTGTTCTGGCTGGTCGGTGGTCAAATTCTTTGTCCCCATTATAATCACCAGAAATAGAAAACAATACTTTTTCTGACGCATCTTCTAAGCGTTGTTGGTTTCCAGTCTATTTTAAGCAAAGTTGTTCTGGCTCTCCCATTATATTTAGCTTTTTAGCAATACTTTCTTCTAACAAAGTAACGGAAGACCCTTCATCTAGAAAGGTAAATGTAGTGACCTCCCTACTTCCATTTCTTAAAACAACGGGAAGTATTCGAAAGCGTGTTCCTTGATGTGCCTTACTTTCTTCATCTGCAGATAAGAGGTGTGATTCTACTGTTTGCATACCGTTTTCCTTTTTGATAAGCTTTGTACTTTTATTAAATACTTGTTCTGAAAATTCATGAAGAAGAGGATGATGCTTCCTTTGGCATTCTTCTTTGTTGCATTTTACAGGATACTTACAGGGAAATCTGTGTTTCTTTAAGCAAAGTCTACATAAATTTAAGGCTTTAACAGACTCCCATCTTTGAGATAATAAATATCTCTGAAATTCTGAACAACCTGCAATCTTTTTACAATCTCTCTGATTACACAGTTTACAATTATGTGTTTCACCGAAGGCATTTGGTTCATGTATACTAGCATGCGCATTATTATTAAATTGCCTTTTGTTATTACTTCGGTCATTAAGTGCTAGTGTAGGAAGAGCAGAACAAACATTTGTTGCTAGATTATACAACCAATCAGCAAGTTCACTTAATCTCTGAAATTTATGAAAAGCACAGCGATATATGCTCAGGTCTTCCAAAAAGGATGTTTAATGTAGCTATAATTTGGAGCACACATTGAGGTAAAATTAAAAAACTTGAAACACTGACTCTTGCTGGACCTTTTAAACATTTTTGTAATCTTAATAAATTCTCATGATTATCTACTTGACATAGCTCAGTAGATCTTTCAAAACTATTAATAAAAACAGGTCAATCATGTGGATTGCCATTAAAAATAGGAAGATCTCCAGGATCTCTTCTTATATATAATATACCTGAACTTTTATCGTTATAAGTTGGCAGAGGCTTACCAAGTGTTGGAGTTAAAGAGGCAACATTGTCGATAAAGGGCTTATCTATATTTAAAGAAAGGAATTTATTGACCAAAGGGTTAGTTTCAATTATTTCCTCTTCATCGCTGTCCTGACTATCATTCGAGCACTCATCTTCTTCTATGATTCTCCTAGACTCCTTGGTTAACTCTCTTTCTTGACGTAATAGATCTCGTTCTTCCTGCATAAGTTGAAGCTTCATTTTTGTTTTGCTGCTTGTTGATGAGGAATTTTTTAAGGAGTTTACAATATTTCTTGATTTTGGAACCTTGTCGGTGAGACTTCTTAGTGGCTGCGTCTACACAAAGAGAGCACTTCCAGCTGTCATCACCAATTACTTCGGAATCATCCTGTACATTTACGCATTCAAAACAGCACCATTTTTTACATTCTGTACATTCTACCATCCGTTCTTCACGATGTGGTTTGTAGCACACAGGACATAGATCAATTTTGGTTCGTCCAGCAACTGATGGACCCATATTCTTAGATCTTGTAAGATTGTGTGATTTAACAATCGCGTGTGGTGAATAGAATTTGAGCTTGTTGGGAATTTATCTTTATTGAACAGCCAGCAATTGACGGATTTGTAGTTTACTATTTTTATTTGCGTAAAAACAACTCAAATTCCTACAATATATAAAATAAACAATATAAAAAAACTAATTAATTCCCATTACTTACTGTTCTCTTGCCGTCTGCTAAATTATTAAATTATTTAAATTTTTCCCTAATCGGTGACAGTTTGTTTTCTGACGTTTTGATATTATATTTGACATAGTTTATGGAACAGTAGCAACGGGAAATTTTGGGTAACATGATAGAACTAAAAATTAACTAAATACATTTTATACAAATAATAAATATTCGTAACAATATACGGAATGTGGTTTGAAAATAAATATGCAGAAAATATAATAAGAAACATGGAAAGTTACGAAGTGGTCAGGCAATTTAATTACTTAGGCTCCGTTATTACTAACAGTGGAGGATGCGAAGACGAGATTCGTCGACGCATCACAATGGCCAGATCGGCAACAGCTAAACTCACAAACATTTGGAAGAACACTGATATCACAAAAAACACAAAATTACACCTTGTTCGAGCATTGATATTTCCTATCGCCAACTATACTTAAGAAATTTGGACAATAAAAAAGCTGATTCAAAGCGTATAATGGTAGTTGAAATGTGGGTCTACCGTAAAATGTTGCGTATACCAGGGACCGCCTATCGCACGTATAACTCAATTCGAGCACAACTTAACATAAACACTAGACTCATCACAACTATAAACCAAAATATACTGAGATATTTTGAACATATAACTAGAAGAAGAGAAGGCATGGAGCGAATGATAATTGAACGGTAACGTAACGGGTAAAATATCAAAAGGAATATCTCCAGTACGATGGTCGGACCAAATAAAGGAGATGACTGGTAACTCATCCTCCGAAACAAAACAACACACACAGGAAAGAGATAATTGGATAAAAGTAGTTAAAAAATTACATGACGCCACTACATCCTTACGAAGGAGAAAAGAGCATGTTTTTCATTATTTTAACACACATTTATTAGGTACTTTATAGATAAAATGTTTAATATTGAAATAATTTCGTTTTTATTGCTTGTAAATACGCTGGTTATATAGACACACATGCCTAATTATGTGATATTTAAACGCGACTTAAGCCTTGTTAATAAAAATATTATCGTTATCGAAATTGTAATAACAACAATATAAAAATTTTTTAATTTCAAAATGTTGACCCCTCTGTACCGCCTCTGTCGGGGATCTAACAAATCTGAAACAAATTTGTTGATGAAATATAGCTGTAGTTTCTTCGTATTTTAATCTGCAAACTTTATCTTAAATTAAAGCTTTGAGATAATTTCAAAGATGAAAAAATAAAACATAAAAATTAGTTTTTTTAATAGCTTACTGATCTAATTACTTTCTATCATCTGTCAGTTGTCAAAATCGAACGTCATTGTCAACAAAAACAAGACGGGAACGAGGCAAGACTTTCCATTTAATTTGTGACGTTTACTTGAAATGTAAAGAAATTTGGAGCTAATCCCGCCGTATTTATGTAGTTAACAAAAATTAACGAAAACATGTTTAGTGTTTTGTTAATCCTGTAGTTTATGTATAATCAAAAGGTACGTATTTTTTATAATTATACCAAAAAAATGGATGTTTCAAGGCGGGGTTACTAAAACGCAAAAATAGAAATAGATTTTTCTTTTTATGTGAGTCTTTTCTGTCATCTACTATATAGTTCGAAATAATAAGAGTTCTATAAATAACGCTGCGCTGCTGGAAGTAGAACTGCATAGTTATTATGTTTAGCAGGAAGAATACACAAATATTTTAATGATGTGCTAGATGCTTAGGATTCCACATTATTCCTACGCTATACATCTTTGTTGTTAAAACAGTGACCACTCTTAATAACATTTTAAAGTGTAAAATTAAAAAAACTGGTTGTTTAGTGATGGTTTTTTATGGGTAACAGGTACATACATAATTGAAAGTGGTTTCTCTTCTGTTTTCTATTGTTCACACACATTTGCACTGTAATTCTATTGAATTTGTTGACAGACTCAATAATTATCAGTGTTAAATCAATTTTTTCAATAAATTGGCATAAATTACATGTATTGTTTGTACATCAGGTGAACAGTTTACTATTCCATTTTAGTTTACTATTTGGTCTTTTTCCATAAGTGTTCTTTCTGTAGTGTGGTGTAGTGGAGTGTTGGTGTACAACTTCTTCAGAAATATACATTAGTTGTTAATTTACTATTTTTTGTCTTCTTTGCAACTGCATTTAAATATATATATATATATATATATATATATATATATATTATATATATATATTTAATAAGTTTATTACTATATTTTATAGTATAGAATTACTGCATAATTAGATAAAAACCAAATCGTAAATTTTTTACCTATAAAAAGTCATACTAATTTAACTAACTAATTTAAGTAAAACTATTAAAAAAAAGAGTTTGTTATTATATTTAGTTTAACATCTTCCCTATTGCCTAAAAAATCTAGTTGCTTTCATGAGCACTTAAATAAAGTAAAAACACTATTCATAATTCATAGACAAGAATGTTGTATGCATATATAGTCCAAAGGATACAGTTGTATTGAAATCATTGAAAAAACTATGGTCTCTAAACATACATAAAAACGATGTGAAGGAATACCTACAATAACAATAATTATTGAGATTTGTATTATCTTAACCAGTTATTACCAGATTTATTAATTTTACAGTATGTAATAGACAAGTTACACATTTAGTACTACTGCACTCAATCTATTTATCTGTAAAAATAGTATCACTTTTCAATGAGTTGATTTGGATATCTTTAAGGGCTTTCTTTACAAGGTAACTCAGACTGGATCTGTTTAGAGTGACAAACTAGGAGTGAATTATTCCAGGTTAAACTATGATTTGTTAAAAATAATTAGTTTATGTTTGGTACCCAAGTATTAAAATTTTGTGACATTGAACAATGGACTGATGGAATATGAACTAAGTATTAATGTTGTTCACATAACAATACATTAAAATTTAAATAATCTGCCAAAAGCACACTATTGTTTAGGAATAATAAATATTGATTGAAGGAAAATACAAAAATTCATTTATAAGTGATGAATTCAACTGTTAATTGATGGAAATTAATGTTAGTAAATGTTAGTATTTAGTTGAGCCACCTTTAGACGCTATCAAAGCTTTAATTCTGAATCAATGCAAGACTGCATTGATAGCATGCCATGCAGAACTTGTTGTACTGTCTCCTGCATTTAAGAATGATGATTCCATACATAAATAATCTTTTCTAGGATCTGGGTTTTGTCAGTAATCACATCTTTAGCTACTTCTCTTTTTATCAGCTCCCACACATTTTCAATTGCATTCATATCAGGACTATCAACTGCTACATGGGAGATTATTTATATTGAAGTTTTTTCACAATTGTGTCACATTTTAGACTATTATCGTTATTATTTAATTAAAACTTTCTCATCTAAGACTCATTCTGAAAAATATTTTATAGCTTCTTTAAACTTGGCACCCTTGCATTCCCGAATATGTCCTCCATATTAAGAGGCCATTTTTATGGTCTCCTTTTCATAACAATTAGATTCCCTTTTTTGTCTTTTTGCTTGATGAACAGGGAGCTCCATCTTGCACGAAAGTGAATGGTTCCTCATTTGGAAATCATTCTCTGAGCTGCAGAATTAACTGATTTTGTAATACTTCTTTGTACTGTTCTTGCCTCATTATTCCTTTGACAAAGTACAAACATCCAGTGCCCTTCCTGTCGATGACTGACCAAATCATACCTTTGATGAGATGTTTAACCTTCAGGATGACACAATCAGAATGAAACTTTTCTCCATGATGACTCAGGACATACTAAGCTTTATTCTGCAAAATTTCGAATGTGCTTTCGTCACTGAAGCAGACCTGTCAAAAATAGGAAAAATATATAAACTTCCATGTTTGTTTGTTTTATTTAACTGAAAATGATAATAATGTATCAATTTTTGATTAAATTGCTGTATCTTACCAATTTCCAGAAGTCTATATCGTTGTCTTGCCATTGTTTGGCCCACTTCGGGTGCTTTTCTCTAATTGCAGCTGTTAACTTGAGATTTCTGGATGTGTGATACGCTTTCAAATTTAATTCTTTAAATTTTCTTCAAACAGTGTCAGAAATATTTAAGCTAGCATCCTGGAGTTGTGATTTTGTTACCTTTGTGGTAGCAAATCTAGACAGTTTTTTTTTTGTTCAAATGTCTCTGACTGTGGAGTGATCTTTTCTTTCGCATCTTTTCTTTCTTTTCAGGCTTAATTTCTCCCCTGACTCATTTTTTTTATGCGTTGTACAGTAGCTTTAGAAAGCTCCAATCTTCATGATATTTCTCAGTTGGTAAATGTTTTCGCAATCACAAGGGCTTTCACTTCAACTTTTTTCGTGGTGAAAGATTGTCTGTTCTACCCATAATGAAAATAGTTGAATTTCTTTTTAATTCACTGTATACAAAATAAACACGTCTATACCTGAGTAGATTCTGATCGCGACTGATACAGGTCTGTACTTGTTTACATTCATAGTATCACTCTATCAACACAGTGTTACCATATGTTAAAAATAAATACAAATATGTAGTCTACAAGAATTCTTTTAAATAAAAATCGATAATATTGGTAGTTTAAATATACCATTATTGTACTGTAATTGTATTGTATTGTAATATACATGTACAGGGACTGTACATGTTTGTTAAAAGTTCTACTAGTTTAACTGAAGTAAGCATTTGGGCAGTCGACACATTTAATTTTGTATACCCCACTGTTTAAGTGCTTTTTCTTTTGGTTATTGTTGTTCTTAATATATTTGCATAAGTTGTTTGTTCTGAAAGCTGGTGTTATTCCTTTCTGTTTTTATGTGTTTGTATATTTTTGTTGATATCTTGCCTGTATATATAATTGAGCAGAAGGTACCTACTGGGTTTGTTTTCTGGTGGTGGAAATACTAATTTCAGGGCTTTCTTATGTCATTTTTTTAAATCCCTATTTAAATCATGTTTGTTGTACCCATTACTTACTGGTATTTGCTTAATGATATTCAATTATATATGGAAGTTGTTTTTTCACATGGGAATTTCTATTAATGCAGCTATGGTAGGCTGCCAATTTATGTTGTGTAAGATGGAATGATAAATTGTGTATAGTTATGTATGTATGAGTAGGTTTATGAAATACAGAGAACTCATGTTTGTTAAGTCTGATAATTTTTAAATATAGAAAATTTACAGGTGATTCTGTTCTATTTCTATTGTAAAATCAGTATGATCTGTTTGGGTTATCAAGCATACAAAGCCCTTAGAAAGATACCCAAATTAACTCATAGAAGAGTAATAGTAATGTTATAGATAGGTAGGTTTGGTACAGTGGTACTAAATGTGTAATTTATTGTCTATTGTATACTGTAATAGACATTAAGTATTCAGATAATAATTGGTTAAGATAACACAACTCTCAATAATTGTTGTTATTGTAATTATTCTTTTACACCATTTTTATGTCTGTTTAGAAACCATAGATTCTTTATAATCAATTCTGCTTGTTCATTGACAGAATAAATATTTCTATGGAGGGTTGTCACTACATCTTTTGCGCGGTCGTCCGATAATTCTTCTGTCGTTTGGTATCTATTTCTTGCTATTCTTACCATTCTTTTTTTTCTATTGTGTGTCCATTCATTTATACACTGTACATAACATTTTCTTTTAATATCTTCACTTCTCTTTCGATCTCTCAACATATTGCCTGTAATTCTTCTCAGTACTCTCATCTCTGCTGTTTCCAGTTGCCTTTGCGTTGTGACTGTGTTGGATCTACAGCCAGGTTAACACCCTACTGATAGACTTTAAAAGCACACAGCTCATAAAAACAGGTAAATGAATCTAGGTTCGTGAAATAATTGAAATCAGGGAGGTGTTTTCAATAAAGGTATCTATATAATGTTTCAAATTTTGCACAAAAAATTGGGTGCAGAAATCGTGACAAACTGGTTGTCGCTCTCAGTAGAGAATAAACACAGTTGTATAGTCGATTCTGAAGCTGTGGACTAGTCATGGATATACTATCCGTAGTACTTCCACGTGAAAAGAACGGTAAGAACTGTGTATTTGAAAGTGAAGAGATGAAATCGGCTGGCAGCTTGATAGCTAAAGTATTTTGTAATTCACGCGGAATTATTTACAATAATTAAGTATTTGGAAAAAGTAAAAGCAATGACTGAAGTTTATTGTACGTCGTTATTAGGACTGATAAGTGAAGACATTAAGAATAAAGTCTTTACTGAGAAGTAAAAGTAACGTTTGTGTAACCATCTGACTATGATACAGTGTTAGGTCTTTTAGGTCTCGTAAGCACCGCTAACATGACTTAACGACTACTTATGTAGCTGGGACCGACGGCTTTACGTGGTTTCCGCAGTACGGTGACAAACAAAGGAAATACAATATAAATATTTTTTCATCAAGTCAATGCACGCGTTTACAACTGCCAGTTGGATTGGATTGGATTGAGGAATGGAAATTTGAATAATTACTCTACCCACTGTATTCAATTAATTTCGACCAAAGTGATTTTTTTTTATTAACAAGCTTGGTGAAGAACGATAGCTCGTTTGACATGAATTGTTACCTATTTTGGCGACCCGTCTATTGAGATTAAGGGAGATTTTTTTTTAAATATAACTGAAATAATCATTTTTTTCACTTTTCTAAGGACTTATTGCACAACCCAAATTATTTTATAAAAGAAAAGCTAAGCTTATATCTAATCTGAAAATTGCTTGATCAGTTTATTGTGTTGCCTTGAGAATTGAAAAGTTTATTATTGATCCTAATTTGAATATCTTTTTAATTTGCCTATAAATAACCTATAAACACATTCTGATGTCACAACCAATTACTGTAACTATTTAAGTATAATTATACAGGATGATTAATAAAAATGGGTATTGCTTTAATTGTAGATTATATCACATGAAGTATTGTTTTGTTTACTAACTGGGGATCAAGTTACTACGAGGCATACACTAAACAAAGTTCTTCATAAATAATAGAATGAATACATTTTTGAGAAAACTCAATCTTATTGTATATCAAAGTATACGAGGTAATAAATTTATTAAACATTATAAAAATTTATTCAATAAAATGAAGCGTCACAAAATTCTAGAAAATATCGTTGAATGTAAGAAATTACGGCCCCAAAGTACTATTACTAGCTTTAGGTATGTCTATAAGCACGGTATGGGAGAATGCTATGAAAATATCTGGATGCATCAGTTATAAGAAAGTCCCGTTCTTTTACAGAAACAAACATATATTATCATCTAATATTGATATTGCAGAATCATTGGAACCCAATTCGAAAAGAAAAAAAATCAGTAGTAACAGTAATTATTCCAAAGATTATTTAGATATAAAAACACGTAGGGAAAACAAGTAATAGATTTCAACGATACATCGAGCACAAAACATCAAGTAAATGGAACTCCTCAAGGATCTATTATCAGTGCAACACTTTTTCTGATTTCAATAAACAACATATTACGACATTCACCTCAACTCGTCAGAATATTGGCCGGGATGTTAAAAAAACACTCTTTTGACTTTTTGTCGAGCTTTCAGAATGGTTTTATTCCTTTTTCAAGACACTGTAAAAGACAATTATGTAAATATTTAAAAAATATCACAATTCTTCAGTGTAACTTACTAGTCGTTGAGATTATTTTTGTAAGCATTGACACTCAACATTTATACCACACATTAAAATATACAATTATGGACATAATATATCATAAATTTTTAAATTAGTTGTAAAAATAGTAAAACTTGATTGATGGCATGTTTTACTGGTGTATGGTGTCTGACTGCAACCCTAATAAACTGTGTTGCTTGTATATATATATATATAAATATATATATATATATATATATAATATATATATATATATAATATATATATATATAAAGGCAAAAATATATCCATACAAAAAAAACTGCAACCTCCTAGAAAATTGGTCTAAATATGTGGGATTATAATATGGCCATTCTTCAAATTCAGATCTGCGAATATACGGAAACAGTTTAAAAAGTATGTTTGGATGCTGTTAGAAACAGCATCTCATACTGGTTTGCAAGGCAACGAAAAAGCTGAACAGTATGCACGTGAAGCGATGCACAGTGCGTCGTCGGTGTTATGAATACAGTTTCGGTATCCTATTTCAAGTGTTCAGTTAAACACAAAGTGATAAGTGTGTGAGAAAATGAATGGCACCAATCGTTTCTACCCATTAATAACCCGTTACTGCAAGGTTTTTTATTTTTTGTTTCAAAAAAGCTTATAGGCTGGATTGTTATTTTTATGGGGAAAAATAATAAAAAAAATTCTGAGCAACTATGTTTTTTATTCAAGAAAATTATGTGTCGTTTATGAACAACATTATGCAAATAAGGATATACTCAAAACAATATTTAGGATCAATGAACATTTTTGAAACAGTTCTTCGTTTTAGTTAAACAAAGTGCTACCCCACACTCTTGACAGAACACATGTGTGTAGCCATTGCACTGTGGAAATTTGCACCTTGTTTGTTTTTCGAACAATACAGACTAATTGTGAATTTCATCCACTCAAACTGATATGAACTGAGCTGGACCCTTTCTCTTCTTTAGTTGTAGCGCCTCCTCAGTTTTACTTGCTGAATGTCTTCCCTTCTTTGTGATCGTGAATCGATCTCCTGTCCATAATGCTCCTGCCAGTTGTGATCTAAACTGAGAGTGTGTGACTTTAGGCTTCGCACCAATTCTATGTTCAGCTTAATTCTTGTAAATAATCCAACTATGAGCAACGGTTTGATCTAGTAGATGGTAAAATATTCTAAAATACAATTTTTTACTCAATAGAATAATTTTATTCCGTTCCAATTACTGTCCAACAAATCGACACTGCCCATTTGACGGTTATATTCTTGTACAGGATATCTTCTTTTATTCTCTTCCTTGTCATATCTCTTGGCAGTAGGTTTAGGAACTTCGCCAGCGAAAGTCGATACAAAAGTGACTAATTTGTTCTTTCCAGATAACAGGTACCAACAAACTCTACATTTGTTCCTCTTTGGAATCCTATTCCTTCTTATGAATACCTTAGGAATAGTTTCTAAACTGTGAATACCTTATTTGTAAAGATATACAAGGAGATATATAGAAGAGTAATTATTGTCAAAATAAAGCCTGTGATTTATATTCCTGGGAATAATTCTAGCCAATTTCACCAAAACATTTGCAGTTGCTCCGAGGTCAGGTTCAAAAGCAGGTCTCGTTGTTTGATCATTTTCTTGTCGTGTATATAGTTCTATACAGTATGCATATCCAGAGCTACTGGATACTAGTATGCATATCAGTGATTTGTGAAGATTCTGTCATAGGGACTTTCTAATTGTAGAATATGATTTATTAGACTCTGATTTCGTCTAAACTCCAGTTACTGTTCGGAAAATTTAAAAATTTTTTCTCCATATAATGTCTAAAAATAGAAAAACATTTAGTATATTTGATCACAAATTGATTGTAAAATATACCTTTGTCCTTTGAGTGAACTAGAGTTTTGGAGGCTTCTTCTCCACAGTGCTATTAACTATTAGTATTAACAGCATTCTCATCCATTTCGCTCACTGGTTCAGAATCCTCATTATCATACCAATCATATGTACCAACTTGTTCTTCAGGTAGGAAATTTGGGTCGGCAATATCATCATCATCAAATCCATCTTCTCTATCCAAAAAAGCTTATCTGTTATATCGGCAAGTTCCTTGTCAGTCAGCGACTTTTTATCTTTCCAACTCATGATGTTTTATCTAAAAGATATAATTTACTAGATACGCATGATGTTGTTTGTAGACATCAATAACAAAAAGCATTGTTATGAGAAAAATATGTGTAGTGCTGTATACCGCATGAAATCATGCATTTTACTTTCCTTATTAATAATAGGTAAAATACAGCACTCACTGTCAGTTTTACATTAAAGTGACTCGTTTGTGTGTAGAGCAGAACAGAATCATTTATGGTTACTGTATCTAAATCAAATCGCTCTTTATGTGTATATCGACCCAGACAGTAGAAAACCTAGACTTTTAGAAGTCAAGTCGACAAGCTTGGTCCCTCCTGCGGAAACTCGGAAGTAGTAACCCACCCGTACGCCAAACCAACCTAGTAACTCCAGACCAAATAGCTACGCACATAGTGTCAACCTTTAGGGCACCTCAAAATCGTTTACATAAAATTAAAGTTAAAAAAGACCTCAAAACCATAAAATCTCGTCTTGCACACTCAACAGAATATTCCAACGCATTTACGCATGAAGAAATATCGCCAGCCCTAAATGAAATGAAAACAGGAAAAGCGCCGGGTTTCGACGCCATTCACGCTGAGTTCCTCAAACATAGCGGCAGATTCACTAAGCAATGGCTCGCAGAATTCGTTTCTGACATCCTTAGAGAAAAGTAATAATTCACCGAAAAACTATCGCCCCATCGCACTCTTAAGTATGGTGTACAAATTGTTCGAAAGACTGTTGTATAATAGAATCAGCAAAACCATATTCCAACAGTTACCAGTGGAACAGGCAGGATTTCGGCCAAACCGCAGCTGCACAGACTAGGTACTCGCCCTGACCAATTATGTGGAATCAAACTTTCAAAAGCAATTAAAGACAACCGCTGTCTTCATCGATCTATCTGCTGCGTACGACACTGTGTGGCGACAAGGGGCAATATATAAATTAATGCGAATAATCCCATGCAGAAAGACCACTGAGGTTATTAACGCCATGCTATCTAACAGATGCTTTAAAGTTGTATTAGGAGGCAAGACTAGTACCCAAAGAAAACTGAATAATGGACTTCCACAAGGATCCGTGCTGGCTCCCATGCTTTTCAGCCTCTACATAGCAGACATGCCAGAAACCACATCAAAAAAGTTTGAATACGCAGACGACTGGACGCTTGCCGCAAGTCATAAAGAATTCGAGGTCACTGAACGCATTTTAACAAACGATTTAAATGCTCTAGGGAATTATTTCCGCAAATGGAGATTGCAACCCAATCCAACTAAGACAGAAGTGTCCTGCTTCCATTTGTACAACAAGATGGCCAACTATCAACCTCAAATCCATTTGGAGGATATACTCCTTAACTATAATAAACACCCAAAATACTTAGGTGTTACACTTGACAGAACGCTAAACTTTAAAGAGCATCTTACTAAGACTGCTGCAAAACTCCGAACTCGTAACAACATCCTGCAAAAGCTCTGCGGCACTACATGGGGCTCCTCAGCACCCACACTTAGATCGACAGCATTAGGACTGGTATACTCCGTAGCGGAATACTGTGCACCAGTATGGATAAACAGTCCACATACTCACCGTGTTGATATCCAACTCAACCAAGCCATGCGAACTATATCGGGTACAATCAAGGCCACACCCACTTACTGGTTACCAGCTTTGAGTCATATAGCTCCACCACCCATCCGCCGGGAACATGCCCTTGTCAGAGAATTTACAAAAATCAATACTGATTCTGAGCTCCGCTCCCATGTCGGAACTTCCGCCAGAGACATAAATAGGCTCCGTTCAAGACACCCGCCTCTAAAAACAGCAAAAAGGCTAGTAGATCAAAACTTTAATGTAACTGAACGGTGGAGAGAACAATGGGAGAATAACGCTGCACCAGCTAACTGGAACATGCCATGTATTACAAGCAAACCTGAGGGCTTCAACCTACCGAGACGAATTTGGACCACACTCAATAGAATAAGGACGAACTGTGGCAGATGTTCCGACTCACTTTTTAGATGGGGAAAAATACAATCACCAAATTGCGACTAAACAGTAAATACATGGTAGAGGAATGACCGATTTGATCCTATAACGGCAACCCTTCGGATTTCCTGGCTGCTACAAAGAGTCAATCGAATATATTTATAATATAGATGTTTGTTTGTAGAATAATATTTTTGTATTTACTGTTGTTTGTAATTTATATAATATATATATATATATATATATATATATATATATATATATATATATAATATATATATATAGATATATATATTTATATATATATATGTATATATATATATTTATATATATGTATATAATAATTATATAATATATATATATATATATATATATATATATATATATATATATATATATGAACCTGTGATGTAGCCATACGCTAAATAAATAAATAAATAACATCTTATCGAAAGCTGGAGTATGAATAGTGCTGAGATGGGAATTACTATAAACGCTAAAAAAACGAAGTGCATGCTAAATAAAAAAATACCACAAAATATACATCACCTATTGACAATCAATGGTAATGTGATAGAACAAGTAGAAAAATATCAGTACTTGGGAACTTTGATCAATGAAATCAATGATCATACTGTAGAAATAAACAGGCGAATAGAGATTGCCAGATCAGCATTTGTACGAATGAAGCCACTCCTAACGTGCAAAAATCTAAATTTGGAGATCAGACTACATACCATTCGCTGTTATATATTTTCAATATTTTTATATGGAGCTGAGACTTGGACATTAAATAAATGCGATTTAAAAAGAATCGAGGCTTTCGAACTCTGGTTATACCGCAGAGTATTAAAAATATCATGGACTGATAGAATTACGAATAAAGAAGTACTGGAGAGGGTTGGTAAAGAAACAGAACTAATCAACACTATACAAACCAGAAAACTGGAATACCTAGGCCACGTGATGAGGGGACCAAAATATGAAATTTTGGGAGACTCATAATACAGGGAAAGAGTCAAGGAAGATCTGTTGGCCGAAGGCAGAATTCATGGTTAAAGAATCTACGTGATTGGTATCAATACAGATCGATTGATTTGTTTAGAGCAGCAAGTTCTAAAATAAAAATAGTCATTATGATTGCCAACCTCGGTAGGGAGACGGCATTCTAAGAAGAAGTAATCAAGAAGTAAATAATAAAAAACTCATTTTTATTTTGTCGAATGGTCATAATAACTTAACTGGTGATAATATAAAGAATCTATTTATACTTTTAAAACATTGTTAGCCATTACATAAGCTGATATATGCACACAATTTACTAGGAAGTTAACATAAGTGTTGAATATATTTTTTGCTTGATGAACTAAGTAGAGATTGTGTAGTAAACTTTTAATGAAATTATTTACATCCATTACAAAAACATTCCGAAGTTAGAAAGGTATGCGGGTTACGTAACCATATTTATTTACGTATTTGTTAAGTAATGTCAAAAGTTAAATAGCCCAAATATATTTATTAGATAGGTAATAACAAAAAAATAAAAATATCAATAATTGTTGTTAAAAAGTAAACAAATAGCTGTAATATCCTTGGCATATATTTGTATTAACATAAATTTCACGAATTTGCGATTATTTATAGGGATGAAAGCTTAGACCTAACGGTCCGCTGTGCTAAGATTGTTAACAGCAAAGTCTCCCAATATTTGAACTGATAATGTTTTTTACATCCATTTAGAGAAATATACAATTATTAATGCAAAAACAGAAGAAATTTACAAGATCCATACTCATAATGACTGTCGTCGGTATCTTCATTTGGATTATAAATGATGACTGGTTTAATTGTTTCGATGCAATTTTCACGCATCCAACATTCTTGCTTAGACTTTTTTTCCAAACTGCAGAAGTAGCAGTATTCAATGCTTAATGCCATGTTCCCAAAACTGTTGCGTCACTATAACCGTTACGTCCAATGTAGTTATCGTAGTAAGTTTTGCATATTCTCCAAATATGTTCAAAGGGATTGAATTCACAATGATAAGGGGACAGTTCATTGTCGTGACTCCTGACTAGTTTGCCGTGAGATATAATTGATAATACTATTACTTTATTAATTTAAAATAGTATACAACGATAGCTTGATAGAATGTTTATTTTTTACTTTTGTTTATTTAATTTTTGTTTTTGTTACAAAATTGGATAACAAAATATCTACAGAAGGAATAGTAAAAATCAGTCCTCACATTTAAAATTGTACCTTTTCAATTTGGGCAATTTTCAAGGTCACACATCTATTTCATGAACGCGCTTCTCCAAATTCAAACAAAGCAAGCAATTTAATTGAACCCGGCCTATGAGAAATGTTCACCCAGGTAGTACGATCGGGTGTAACAATTGATTGGAGCAAGGAAGCGGCAAACAACGTCCTAGGACCAGAAGAATCCACTCCACGCAACAGTTGGTTCGACGATGAATGTGAAGATGTCACTAAAAGAAAAAATTATGCATATAAACTTATGCAACAAAGAAGAACACGGGATAAGGAGCAAATGTACAAAGATCTTAGGAAGGAGGAAAAACGCATATATCGAAGGAAAAAGCGGACCTTCGAAAACCAGATTATGCAAGAGCTTCAATCATTAAAGGGGCAAAATGAAACTAGAAAGTTCTATAATATCCTAAATAAGACAAGAAAAGAATTTAAACCACGGCTGACGATGTGTAGAGACAAAAATGGACATATAGTCAGTACCGCTGACGCAGTACAAAGCAGATGGGTTGAGCACTTCAAAGAACTACTTGGTACCGAAGTGGAAAATGATGCGTCACCCCAAAGACCAAGAAATAACACTCACGTAGAACCTCCTTCAATATTTGAAGTGAAAGACGCAATCACACGACTCAAAAATAGCAAGTCCCCAGGAGTGGATTGTATCCCCGCAGAGCTCATCAAACATGGAGGTAACAGCATTATGCACCAAATTCACAACATAATAGTCAAAGTCTGGGAAGAAGAACAAATGCCAGAGGAATGGTGCACTGGAATCATATGTCCACTGCACAAAAAGGGAGATTTGTTGGAATGTAAAAATTATAGGGGTATAACTCTTCTGAATACAATGTACAAAATATTCTCCAACACCCTGTACAGCCGTTTAAGTACGTACGTGGAAGAAATCCTTGGTGAGTATCAAAGCGGTTTTAGGCCAGGTAGATCAACAATTGACCAGATTTTTGTGCTACGTCAAATCTTAGAACAAACCAATGAATTTAATATTGACACGTTCCATCTCTTTGTGGACTTTAAGTCAGCGTATGATAGCGTCCTAAGAGGTAAATTATACGAAGCTATGAATGAACTTAACATTCCCCATAAATTAATAAGGCTCGTAAAAACAACTATGAGTAAAGTGATCTGCAGAGTGCAAATACAAGGCGATATGTCACAAGCGTTTGAAACATATGCAGGGTTACGGCAGGGAGACGCGCTGGCGTGCCTTCTCTTTAATATAGCGTTAGAAAAGACTATAAGAGATGCCGAGTTACACAATAGGGGAACAATCTTTAATAAATCAACGCAGATTATGGCTTACGCTGACGATCTGGATTTGATCGCACGTACTACACGAGGACTTAAAGAGATGACTTCCACCTTCTTGACAGCCGCACAAAATATGGGCCTTAAAATAAACGAGGAAAAACCAAAATGTTAGCATCTATTCCAAATAACAGAGATAGAGCTAGAAACGCCGAACAAAACTTCAGTATAGACCAATATAATTTTGAGGTAGTAAATAAGTTTACATATTTGGGTTCTCTCATAACAAACGATAATGACACATCTGAAGAAGTTAAACGGAGGGTACTGCTAGCAAACAAATGTTATTTTGGACTAAGCAAGCAGCTAAAAAACAGAAATTTAAGCCAGAAAACCAAACTAATAATATATCGAACACTCATCCTACCAGTGCTGACATACGGGTCAGAAACATGGACCATCTCCAAAACAGACGCAAATCTTCTGCTCGTCTTCGAAAGGAAGATACTAAGAAGAATAATGGGCGCATTCTGTGAGAATGGCATTTGGAGAAGGCGATATAATTTCGAATTGTACGAGAAGTATAAAAAAAATAGTAAATGGTAGAGATGTAATATCCTTCATAAAAATAGGTAGGCTTAGATGGGCTGGACATGTGTCAAGAGCAAATGAAAATTACCCACCCAGACGAACTCTATTATCGGTCCCAGTGGGAAATAGGAGTAGAGGCAGACCACGACTGAGATGGAGGGACGGTGTGGACGAGGACGCAAGGAAAATCGGCGCGGCAAATTGGCAACGGTTGGCGATGAACAGAAACGACTGGCGAAATAGACTGGGGAAGGTCAAGGCTCAACTAGAGCTGTAGCACCACTGATGATGATGATGAAGGTGTGTTAACTCGAGTACAAACAGGGGTCTCCCCACCGTGCTCCAATGCTCTAGACCGTCCCTTTCCCCCCTATAGCACTCTGATGCGCTATAGAGGCACAACAATCAGCCAAATGCTCTTCATGTGGAGTTCCTGGGTAATAGAACCCCAACATGGTTTCCTAACCGAATGCAAAAAAAAACTCAGGACAGCGCATCTCCGCTATATTCCTGTTACCAAACTCAAGCAACAAAAGTGTCTAACGAAAACTATTCACAAACAATAGCCGGCTTATTACCTTCTCTTACGGAAAATTTTATAGCCATTGAAAGATAAAGATTTAAAGATAACAACGTTATAATTGACGAACTTCTACAGAAATGTATTAAAACTAATATTTTAATCCTACATATATAAAATCTAACTAATAAAATCAATTAAAATATAAGGAGACAAAACATGCCGCCCGTTTTTTTTTGAAAAGGTTCTAAACTGACCTGGGAAGATGTCCCTAGTACTGTTGGATTCGATCCGGAAAGGAGCACATGCTAGGACATAGCATCCAAAGTATGGATTATATGCGCCACATGCACCCCTGACCAGTCGCCTAACAACTAAAAACCACCCCTTCTTCGGACAAGGCACCCCCGGACGAGTTCAATCGGTGAACGAAACATTGAGATGTCTTGTGCAGTCTGAAAATTTGGGAGAAAATTGTAAAAGGGTTCTTACCTAAAAACGATAAGAAGCACTTAAAATGGTATGCAGAGACGGTATTGTGGGAAACAAAATATTGGGTTTTCTTGTTTCCCACAATACCGTCTCTGCATACCATTTTAAGTTCTTCTTATCGTTTTTAGGATGATCTAGCTGATCGGAAGTTGACACAATTTCTTCACGCAGCGCTTGTAGTCTCCAGTTTTGATTTTCAGAGTTACCACTCTGACGATGCCGTCACATGCCGTCATCTCCAGTTTGCACTGATGTGATGCGCCCAACTGACCATTCTTACGGTGGTAAATTGTCTTCAAAAATTAACACCAAAGCATCGACCTTTATTCGGTTATCAGTAGCATTTACATTATTGCTGCTGATCAATTGATGAAGGTATTCTTTACATCATCGTTTCCAGAAGTGCTGCTTCACTTTCTGACCACCGGATGCATCGGACCACCAATCAAAAAATGTCCCCTACAGTGAAAATTACATGATTTTTAAGACTTAACCGCGGCTAAGATGAGAGATTTGGGCAGTATTAAATTCCAAATGGACCTTGTATCATCTGAGTATTTTTTAATGGCATTTTGATAATCTGACAAGTTAAATAATTCGTGCAGCTTGCGATTGCTCCCACGAAATTAGTAGCGGTATCAGAATATATTTCTACACATTTTCTAGCCCAAAAACGGTGGTAGTTACCTGAAAAGGCTTCGGTAGTCAAGTCGCTTACTAATTCCAAATGAACGGCCCGGATAGACATGCATATATACACGGCGACGTATACTTTTAATCGTCTATGATTGCAGAACCTCTTTTCCTTAATAAACAAAGGACTGCAATAATCAATTTCGGTTTTACGAAAAGGTCGAGGAGTTACTCGGTACTCAGGAAGGATACCCATTTTATGATTAGCCTGGCGTGGTTTTACGCGAAAACAAGGAACGCTCGATGCAAAATTTTTCGAGTTACTTTACGTCTATCTAACGACCAATAGATTTGGCGCACGGAGTACAAGGTTGCTTGTGGACCAGCATTTTTTAATTGTACGTGTTCTTCACGTCATTTTAATTATTAAATATTGCGAATCGATTATATATATATAGTATACAGATTTGGAAAAAAAAAAATTACGGAACATAGGATTTTTAATACAGCTCAAATCCTTTAATGTGCAATTAACCAGTGTAAATTTCAATACAACGTCGCGATGTTTTATAATTAATTCATTTGTTCGACTGGAGTCTCAATTCACGCCGCGATGCTGCCAGTGTAAGTGTAAAAACGGATCACACCTAGATCGCATGTCAATTCAACGAAAACGTACTTATTTATAAATGTAGATATGAAAATATTTTATAATTAAAAAAATGGTTATGTTTTATTGCCAAAACGGCTTGAAAAAAAAGTTGATTTTTAAAATTAAAAATAAAAAGGAATTTTAAAAATAAAATAATTATATTACACTCTTTTTAATTTGAAATTATAAACAATATTTGGAATAATAAATGTATTTAAGTATAAATTTTATAACTCAAATAATACCTAATGAACACAAACAAAATTGATGTTAATAAAACATTATTTGTTATCTGCACAAAATCGGACTTTCAGGAAAAATCGGTAGACGGAGCAACACTGTCGGCGTGCCATACACTGGCACGCCGACTACAAACCGCTGAGGAGAAGTAATCCAGTGGAACAAATAAATTAGTTATAAAACATCGCGACCTTATAAAGAAATTTACACTGGTTAATTGCAACGCAGAGAATCTTAGTATTTGTATTAAAAATCCTATGCTCCGGATTAAAAATTCCAAATGTGTATAGTACAGGTTGTTTACAAGTGTCGTTGTTTTCCTGTCCCTAGTTTCCATCGTTTCCTATCTCGAATGTCGGCTTCATTTACCTGTCTTCCTTCTATGGCTTCATTCACGTCATCTCGCCAGCTTCTTCTTGGACGCCCTCTTTTCCTTCTTTCGGTTGGGATCCATTTTAATATTTTCTGTGGCTACCTCTCGTCTGCCATTCTGTTTACATGACCGAACCAAGTTAGTTGTTTTTTCTGGACTTCATCTATAATGTCTTTTTCTTGCTCCATTCTACGTTTTATTTCTTCATTGCTGATTCTGTCCATCCTTGTCAATCTACAGCTTCTTCTCATAAAATCCATCTCGGTAGCTTGTAATTTTTTATGTTTCTTTTACTAGTGTCCCATATCTCTGCTCCGTATGTTACCACCGGCTCAACCATCGTCTTATATATTCGTTTTTTCGTCGTTCTTGTGATATTTTTATCCCAGAGAATGGAGTTTAGGCATTTGGTAATGTTTCTGCCTTTGTTTATTCTTGTATTTATTTCTTCATGGCTATTTCCGTCTTTTGTAAACACTACTCCTAGGTATTTTACTCTATTTGTTCCTTTGATTTTGTCACTCCAATGTCAGGTCTTCGACTGTATTTTTCCCCACTGAGAGATATTCGCATTTTTGTAAGTTCATTGTCAGTCCACATTCTTCGTACGTTGTTTGTAGTTTCCTAACCTTATAGCTGAGATCGTCTATATCTTCTGCTACCACCAGTTGGTCATCAGCGAAGAATAGTGTATAGAGAATATCCTCATCTATTAGTATTCCCATATTTCTGCATTGTCTTTGCCACTTTTGTAGAGATCGATCCAGATATATTTTAAACAGCGTAGGTGATAAACAACATCCCTATCGTAGCCCTTTCGTAGTATAAATAATTGCGAATCGATTATTTTAATTATTAAATATTGTGAATCATTTAGTTCGTTTAAATTGTGCTTGTCTTCTCCCTTCACTTTAGGGTTGAAAATAAATCGACAAACATAGGCAATCACGCGAATTAATTTATGCATTGGGCTGTATTTTTCTTCAATATTATTATTTAATAAAACCTGCATACATTATCGATTAAGGCCTTACCAATTTAAATTCGAGAATTTCGATCGAATTAAAATTTTCTTTCGGCCTTGAAGATTGAGTTCGCGATAAGCAAGACCGACCAATTTGCCAAATGTTATTTTCTAAAAATTCTGAGGTAAGCTGACCGCGCGATAAACAATCTGCCGGATTATCCAGACAAAATATACCGCCAATGAGGCCGACTAGTCAATCTTTGTCTTTAAGCATCCCTCTTGGCGACAAGTTTGCGAAAAAGATACGACTGGGTATTTATCCAGTGAATAGTGATTGTCGAGTTTGACCAAAAATAAGTACTGCTGACTTCCAGTAAAAGAGACTGCTGAAGCGTGGAATATAGCCGAGCGAGAAATACAGCGCCGCATAACTCTAATCGCGGTAATGATATTGAGCTGATGGGCGCTACCCGAGATTTTTAAAATTTTCAAAATTTAAAATTTTTGCTTATACGATAACTGGACCCAAAAATCACAGCGGATTAAATAATTTTGTGATTTGCGACAAAATAAAATGCTTTCTTTCAGTTTCGATAGGTGAAATGCCGAAACTATAAAAAAGCGTATCCTCACGAGAATTCCATTGAATTTCTAATGCCTTGACTGTAATATCAGGGTCAAGAGACATGTGAGTACTCTAAACGTGCTTATTTTGATCAGCTATTAAAGAGCTTTAATTTGACGCCATTTTCGAAGAAGAAAACTGCGCTTTTTTCTTCTTCTTCTAGTTCCATGACCGTTATCGATCGTTGGATATCATGTTGGCTACCATATTCGCTATCGTGACTTTATTGACAGCAGCTCTAAATAACGATGTAGTTGATAATGCGATAATGCGCTTTTTTAATAATGCGATAAAATTTCCCCGCAAAGCTGAAACTTCTGGTGAGTCTTTGTACCAGTTAGAAGATCATCGACGTAAAAGTCTCTGTTTAATGCGATAGATGCGAGAGAATACGTAGGATCTTCATCTTGAGCTAAGTTCGAGTTGTTAAGTAAGATGCCGAAGCGCTACGTACGTGACGGTATTAAGAATGATCATTTTTATTGGTTCTTGTGGATTTTTACGAAACAAAATTTTTAGATAAATAGCGTCATCGGGATGTCCGAGAATTTTTCGATACATTTTCTCTGCGTCGGCTGCTAATACGAATATGTTGACGATAACGAAGAAGAATGACGAATAAGTCATTCTGCAACTTCGGACCGACCATTAAGGTATCCCACATTATGTTCAAAAATATGTATAATCTAGTCTAGTCTAGTCTACTATATTTTTGGTTTTTCATTCCTTTTGGCGAACTTTAGTAATTCCGACTTGAAATAAAACCGAGTAAATGAAATATTTTGGAAGCAGTTTTTCTTTCAAACAGTGCACAAATATAAAGATCTTTGTTTTAACAAAAACTAAAAGCTACAAACAACATGAACAGCCCATGCCAATGATCATAGTTGTCGAGGCATTAACTCAATAAAAAAAAACAACATGAACCAAAAATTAACACCTAATACAAAACACGAGTTAAAATCAAAATTGAATTAATCAAGCAAACAGCTGTAAACTTAATTAAGTAAGAGAGTTGGTACTATATAATGTACTGTTAATTAAATGAGAACTGTAAAAATTAATTTAGTAAGGAAATTGACGTAATATACAATATATTGAAACATTATTTGCATTGGTTGTAACTGGTCTGATGGAAACTCTACACAATAGTCAGTCTTTAGTTGGTTATATTGATATAATAGGGTATGTGCATTATGTATTTTCTCACTAAATTAATTTTTACAGTTCTCATTTTGGTTCTCAACTTGGTGTGTTTTGTATTAGGTGTTCATTTTTTGGTTCATGTTGTTTTTAGTTTTTGTTAAAACAAAGACCTATGTACTGTGCTCTGATCATGGGGCATACATTGTAAGCCTTGAAACCGGTATCTTAAT
Organism: Diabrotica balteata; assembly: GCA_918026665.1. Taxonomy (NCBI): domain Eukaryota; kingdom Metazoa; phylum Arthropoda; class Insecta; order Coleoptera; family Chrysomelidae; genus Diabrotica; species Diabrotica balteata. The sequence continues at coordinate 89,946,163 of OU898280.1, forward strand.
ATTGTTCTGAAGCTATTTTCTTGTGGCATTGTAAATTAATTACTATTAAACTGGGAATAAGCCACAGTTAAAGATAAAAATACGTTTATTGACGTTTCAATTTCCACTTCGGAAATCGTTTTCAAAATACAAACAGTACTGTTTGTATTTTGAAAACGATTTCCGAAGTGGAAATTGAAACGTCAATAAACTTATTTTTATCCCAGTTTAATAGTAATTGAAACCGGTAGTCTAAAAATTCTACAACAATAAAAAACTTACTTAAGATTGTGATGATTGACTTATCTCTCCTATACGCAAGTATATCAAAAGGATTTACTGCAAATCACTTCTATTAATACCGCACAAAAGAATATAAAAGGATTTTTTAAATTCAATTTAGAAATTACTTGTTTCATATTTTCATTACTAGAGCAATTTACTTTCGTACTTATGCTGTACAGTAGAGTGACCATTGACTGTCGAGTGTCTTAGTGATAATTCAAAATAGTAGCAAATTCGTGAAATACGGTATATATCTTACCAAGAAGGTATTTATCATTTTATCAACAGAACTTTTTTTTTCAGTTGAATCATGATGGATGAGTATGGCCTGGACCCATACGAGCAGCAGCTTTTAAAAGTATTTAATAGTCACGACAGAGACAATTGTGGCAGCTTGGACAGAGAGGGTCTCACACAACTTTGCCAGACTCTGCAGCTAGATGAACACGGTCTTGATCTCGTCAAATGCCTGTTGAAGGATAAACGTACTCGAGTAAATTTTACAGACTTCAAAGATGCGTTGCTAGCTCTTCTCGGCAACATACAAAACAATAAATCGTCCGGGAATGATGATAATATCGAAGAGAAATCTTCACCTGATCGAGAAGTTTCTCCAAAGTTCGTCTATGGCTCTAAAAAGTACGGTAGACGATCTAGACCAAGGAATGAAGACATACATAAACTTGCCAATGAAGACGACAAGCCGCAAAATATTTCCGTGCAACGCTCCAACTCTAACACCGAAGTCTCTTCTAAGAAACGAAAGACCAACTACAGACTACAGAGGTGTACTTCTCTACCTGCTAATAACGATTTAGTAATTGACGACAAAAATTTAAATTCCCATTTAATATCCAATGACACGGAACTGATCTGTACCGAAGAAATGCTTCGAGAAGCTTGGAAAAAATTGGGTGTTGGAGAGGATGGTTATTTGAACCAAACTGAACTTATTTTAGTTTGTGATGCTATTGGTCTTCACAAATTAGCCGATGGCGTTATACGACAGCTCTCTGATAAGTTGACCGTGAATTGTGACCATAAGATCAGTTTTCAAGAATTGCTAACAATTTTACAACAGGATGACACGTGGTTTGAGGTCCTCAACCATACGATACCAACAAAGGATGTGGAAATAGGTGAGTACTTTTATTTTACCTTTTCATACAGAGTGGACTAAAAGTCTGAAAACGCATATTTATTTCTTAAATGGATGATCCGAAGTGCACAAAATTTGATGTTTGCAATGTTACCAGGTTTACCATTTTTTTGCTATCATTAGTCAATTTTTTTTTCTAAATATCAGTGCCAAATAGTTTTGAAGTAATTCAGTAAATATCCATATTGCTTTAATTTTCTTCTTCTTTCTTCTTCCTTCTAGTATGTAGGCTTTAAAGCCTGTTTCTTCTTCAATATTAGCCTCCTAAATTGTTTAAATTGTCGCACCATGTTTTTCTTGGTCTGCCAATACTTTTTCGTCAATTTGATGACTTATCTCGTGCTATTCGTACTATTCTATCCTCTGCCATTCTACTGATATGTTCGTTCCACTCCTGTTTTCGTTTTGTCACCCATCCATTTATGTCTTCTATATTGCATGCTCTTCTTATGTTTTCGCTTCTCTCTCTATCCAACAGACTTCTCCGTGATATTCGTCGGAGTATTTTCATCTCTGTTGTTTCTAGCAGTCGTCTCGTTTTAGATGTGGCAGGTCTTGTCTCCGCCGTGTATGTTTACTAACCGTTTACGTACCGTTTAATATGGGTCTAATTGCTGCTTTATAGATTCTTGTTTTTGTGTCTTGTCTTAGGTGTTTGTTCTTCCAGATTGTCTCATTAAGAGAACCCGCCGCTTTACTTGCTTTTAAGCTTTGTTGTAGTACTTCTTCTTCAACATCTCCGTAACTAGTTATATATATATTCCCAAATGTCTAAACCTTGCTTTCTGTTTTATTATTTTCCCATCAATTTTGATTTTACACCGTAGTGGGTATTTAGATGTTGTCATACATTTGTTTTTTTTTTGTGCTGATATTATCATATTGTATTTCTTAGCTGTTATATTGAAGATGTGTTAATCTTTGGAGCTCGTCTTCTGTCTCGGCGATTAATGCGGCGTCGTCTGCATAACATAATATTTGGATTTCTTTGTTCCTCATTCTGTAGCCATGACCTTTACGTACTGCTTGTATTATTTCGTCCATTATTGTAATAAAGAGAAGTGGGCTCAACTAGTCACCCTGTCGGACTCCGCTTTGTACTGGTATACACTGTGTTAGTTTTCCATTTATCTTTGCCTATATTCGATTTTGGAGGTGATGGTTTCGATGCATAATATTGATTGGTATGTTTCTTTTATACAATAGGTGTAAGACGTCTTCGACTTGGATGCGATCTAAAACCTTTGTCAGGTCTGTAAAATATAGATATGCTGGTTTATTGTACTCGATGGCCTTTTCTGTAATTTGTCTTAGTACAAATACGGCGTCTACGCAGGATCTTCCGAATCTGAATCCTTGTTGTTCATCTGATAAAGTTGTTAATGCCTGGTTCCAAAAACATATCTTAAGCTTAAGACGTGCCTTAGGTAGGCCTCAGCTCAGACTGATCGACCGACCACGACCAAACCGTCCGACGGCGATCAACCAAATTTTGTATTTTTATTTTTAAGAATATAAAGAATATTTTAGAATCGAAAATTATGGTGCAACGTAAGTGAGAGTTAAGAGCTCAAGAGAGTTCTAGCTATAAGCAGAGCTGGGCTAAGCTGGAGCTTAAGATCTGTTGGTGCAACCAGGCATAATTGTTGCTTTAATTTTGACATGAATTAAGACAACTATCAATAGCTTGACGTTTATTGAAAAGTTTTGTAAAATAAATTGTATTAATAACTAAAGCCGACAGTTACGTGTTTTTAAAAGCTCTCCTAATAAAGATGGTTTTTAATGAAAAAGGGGGAATTACTGTTTTAATGATGCGTGTCTACGGCCATAGAAAAAGATCTTATTGTGTAGTAGCTAACAATTATACTTTCCCAAACTATTTTACTATACTCGACGGTACAAACAATATTGTAAATCGCTTTGAGGAAACTAGAGGAGTAAAATTTGTTATAAATTATGATAAAACTTTATGTGTAATGCAGTTTGTTGAAGATCCACATACATCCTCTAGGTCATCTTCAGTCTTGCGTGTATTACATAAGAATTCATTTAAACCCTACAAAATCCAGTTGTTGCAAGAACTAAGTGAATATACTACGACCGTAGATTACAGTTTAGTGAGGCAATTATGAATAAAATAGTAACTTAACTGACGAAAACTTCGTTAACATGATTTGTTTTTCCGACGAAGAAATATTTACATGGTGTGGGAATGTAAATCGCCAGAATTAAGGTATTAGAGTGAGGTAAATCCACATTGGATGCGTGAAAACCATAATCCAAGATCACAAAAACTAAATAATTGGTCGGGTATAGTAGATACAGTGACGTAGTCAGGATTTCATTTCGGGAGGTGTCCACTCGTTTAAGTTTATCCCCTCCTCTTCCTGCTGGGTTCGTAAAATTTTAAAAATTATAACTATATTTTTACTACGAGTCTGACAAATATTAAATGAAATTATAAATCTGAAATCACTCTCCGTAAGTGGTCAAATGTAACCGAAATCACGTGCTCATCATGAATTTTAAATTCGATCATTACAATTTATATTGTAACGATAGAATATTATATTTCTGCTCATAATAATAACAATAATACGTAAGATTGTTTATAAGTTTTCATTCACATTAATAATGTGTAGTCTGAGCGGATGAGCGGAAGTCGACTATACACTTAAAGATGTCAAATACTCGAATTAGTATTTTTTATTTCAGAAGGATATTCAATTATTTAGTCTGTCAATAGAAAGAATGCTACCAACCGCAGATTTTTGTTTGGTTTGTATGTATATAATGTCTTCTAAAAACATGCCAAAACATGTTTATTTGGAAGACGTACATCGAGTTATGATTGACATGAATCATATTGTTACAAATACAATACAACGAAATGCAATTATCGAGATTCGAAGTTTATGTCTGAGAAAAATTTAATTCCCTTGAAAGTCACATAACCGACAAGTCTATTTAATAATGGAAGCAATCAATGTCCTGACATGTTGAAATGTGTTTACACAGCAAAACAAAGAAACAACATATGAATCAACAGCTGAATCAGCAGAGTATTGCTATTACACAATGAATCAAATACATTCATTTTATAAGCGCCCATAAAAAATTTAAAAATTCTGTCAAAGGAAGAAGTGGAATACAAAGTAAACGCTTTTACTTGCTTGGTATGGAACAGGAATGATAAAGCCTAACAAAATGAAAAAATTTGGTGCTTGAGAAATGAACAAATTTGAAATATTTTTGATGTTCTGATTTCAGGATTGACTTCTTTCCCATAGTATTTTTTTTTTTGGAATCGATTGTATAATTTTAACTTCGCTCGAAACGATATGCACAAAGGCTCCTGGAAATCACCAGAAGGACTTACATTCTTTACTTACATACTTTTGAATGCGTTTACTGCGCTAATCATCTCAATAATAGTTTTTCCTTTACCTTGAAGCTCCAAGTTAAAGGTGTTTAAGTGCATTGTGATGTCAGTCAAAAATGCCAAATCATTTAGCCATTTTTCGTTTTTCAAAATCTGAGTGTCATCACCTCTTTCGTCTAGAAAAGCTGTTATTTCGGGCAATAATTCTTGAAACCTTTCTAGGAATTTTCCGCGACTCAACCACCTGACGTCCGTGTGAAGAACTAAATCAGTGTGTTCAGCTGACTCCCTATCTTCCAACTGCAACTGAAAGAGCCGCCGTTGCAAGCTACGTGCACGGATGGAATTCACAATTTTTGTTGCAATGCCCATAATTTCCTCCGTGTTTAAAACTTTTGAACACAAAACTTGTTGATGTATAATGCAATGGAATGAAAAAAATGAAGGGGATTCTTCATTAGCTCGACACAATGCCACAAAACCGTTTTTGTTTCCAGTCATTGCTGGTGCTCCATCGGTTGTAATGCACATTAATTTATATATTGGTAGCTCGTAGTTTTTTACAATATTTAAGAAAACGTCATATATATATCTTCTTCCACCCTTCAGAGGAATGATTGTCAAAAATTCTTCCTTAGCCAACATGTCATTGAATACCATCCGAATAAAAATACACAGCTGGGCAGTGTCTGTCATATCGATGGATTCGTCGAACTGTAAAGAAAAGTATGTACATTCCATGATATCATGTTTTACTTTATCTGCGATGTCTTGACTCATGACGTCAATACGCCTTGTGACAGTCGGACGAGATAACTGAAGTTCTCTAATAGCAGACACGATTTCTGTTTTATTTTTAAAATCTCCAAATAAAGTCTCACCCGCTTCAATAAATGCTTCCTTCACCACCGATCCATCTTCAAATGGTTTCTTGTGTTTCGCCAAAATATGAGATATTTTAAATAACGCGATCGTAGCAGCTTTTGATTGTTTGGCTGGTCTTGTGAACATGGATTGTTCTTTTTTCAAACAAGATATCAAATCACTTACTTTTCGTTTTCTTAATTCACTCTGTGGCGGAAAATCATTTTCATAGTTTTTATGAACCGTTTTATGATGCCTCTCTAAGTTACCACGCTTAGGTACTGCAACTGACGCACGACAAATAACACAAATGCACTTATCCTTCACCATAGAAAAGAAAAATTCTTCCTCCCAATCCTTATTAAAATGATACGTTTTAGATTTTTTCACTGCACTAATTTTCCACTATTTAATAATAAACTTTGTATCGACGTAGTATCGCTATCAAGTTACAATTCAGAATAACTCCAATTCCTGCAGGCGCAACATTTATATCGGCGTGAACGAAAGTCTCGAATGTGTCCGTCAAACGCGCCGCCCGAAACTAGACTGTACTGTCTCTCGTCTAGAAACAACACGGCTTTTCTTTGACAAGTGCCGCGCGTTCCTTTGATAAAGCCACCTTTTGCCGCAAGCAGTGTTATTTTATTACGTAATACATTTTTGTAGTTGATAGAATATCATCCCAAATTTGATTAATAATTATAATAAATATTGAATAATAAAATAATTAGTTAATATATGTAAATATAAAGTATGCTGTGTGGACAGTATTTTGTTGTCTCCACTTCTTTGAATTGCAATGATGCTTAGTCAAGCATTCTATGTATTTGTATAGTTCAGTATTAATAAAAAGTTTAACTCTGCTGACAGTAGTTTAGTTACCTACCTACTTATTAAAATTTTTTTTCTTCTCGAGATCTACCCAAAAAGCACTCGCGATCGACCAGTCAATCGCGATCGACCGTTTGAGCACCTCTGGGCTATACTTACTCCCGTTGCTAAGGAAGCATGCTCTTGAACTTTTTTTAAAATCTTTAACATTTAATTTTGCATCGCTTCTCTCTGCATAAAAATAATTACATTTGCTATTACCTCACTCGTTTGTCCAGACAAGACTATGCCTTCTAATTTTGAATGAAAATCCATGTTTATAATTTAAAATACTTAGCAATAATTATTTAAAAAGTAAAATTAAATAAAACTAAATAAAATTAATGAAAATGAAATAAAACTATAAAATTAAAAAAATTATAAAATATTTAAAAAGGTTAACAATAATTTAATAAAAAAATTAGAAACATGAAAATATATAAAAAATAAATTAAATGAAAGTAAATAAACTTAATAAAAATAGATAAAATTAATTAAAATAAAAAAAATAAAATTAACTAAATAAGATAAAATAATTACTATTTAACTGGGAATAAGCCACAATTAAAGATAAAAATACGTTTATTGACGTTTCAATTTCAATGTTTATTTAAGGTAAACTAAATGCACGAACAAATACTTACCATGTCGGGATAGTATTATGAGGTTTTTTTTCCTGGTTTTTCCCCCATAATTTACTATAGAATCACTAAAAGGAGAATTTTACTGTCATCATATCATGTGTTTGTCTTTTTAAAGACGAATTACATGTTATGATTTTTTTCTGACGGATATTCTCAAGTTAAAGTTGATTTCATGTAATCGAATGAACTATCTTATAAATAAAGTCGTCCCAGGAGCGCAACTCAACAATATTGGCAATATCATTTTAAAGTCGTCTACTTTAAAATGCATAATGTGTGTCTGAATTGTCAATATAAATGAGTTAGATAAAATTAAATTATTAGAAGAATTTTTCACTATGTAACAAAAAACAAAATTTGTTTAATTTACTGTTTGTATTTTGAGAACGATTTCCGAAGTGGAAATTGAAACATCAATAAACGTATTTTTATCTTTAATTGTGGCTTATTCCCAGTTAAATAGTAATTAATTTAAAATGCCACAAGAAAATAGCTTCAGAACAATATTAAAATAAAATAAAATAAAAAAAATTAAATTAAATGCAATGAAATAAAATTAAATAACATTAAATAAAATTAAGTAAAATTAATAAAATAAACAAAAGTATATTCTAGAAATTTTATAGTCGTTTATAGATATTGGAATTATTACAAGTTTAAAGTTTTTAATGAAAATTAATTAATGCACCCTCCCATTATTCATGATTCTTTTTAGAATATAATTATAATCAAAATTAAATAATTAAGCATAAATACATAATAATGAAAATGTATATGATATATAAATTCTATAGGCATAGAAAAAAAATTAAAATTTTTAAAATTTTAAAGAACCCAAATGTGCAGTGCTATTATAAAAATATTCAGTAATAAGCAGACATAAAATTTCATTAACCTACATATATTAATAATACAATTATAAGAAGTATTCACTTCTGTCGGCATTTTCCAAGCACGTCCTTTTTATATGTCAAGCTAAATTAATATAATATCTTTCCGAGAAAAGCCAAGATCCGTCTCTTTCCCGGGAAAGTTTTTTTTTTGGGCAGAGGCATATTGCTTTTCTTTTTCATGAACGTTGTAGTTAATTCTGCGTACTACTTCCAACTCTTGATGAAGTGATATTGGCTTGTTGAGGAAAAAGACGGGACACGGCCATCCACAGCTGCATTATCCCAAGAACAATTGGACAAAATTTATTGAAAAACTCTCGAATATCTGCCCTACAGACTCGATCTGCGGATATGTGACTATCACATGTTTGGTCCACTCATACAAGAACTGAGAGGTTATAACTTTGACGACGACGATAGTGTAGCGCATGTCGTATGCAATTCTTTACAGACGCAATCACATTAATTATTTAATGAGATATTTAAAAAACTTTCGAAAAATGTATGACTAAAAGAAGAGATTATATATATAAAAATCCGATGTATTCAAAATTTTATTTATCGTATCAATAAATGTTCTAAAGCAGAAGCCCGGTTTATCAATATGTACTTAAATTTAACTTATAAATTGTTAAAATAAACTGATCAATTTTTATTTATTTTTACAATTACCGTTTCAGATGGCTCTCTTTTACACCAGTCCAGCGAATGTCTCTTCCCAGACTCCCGCACGTTCCATCTAGTAACATTGGGACCAGACGGAAACGGAATGATCAACACGGATGATCTGATCGAGATGTGGGAGAGCGTTGGAATACATTCCCCCAAGGAACTCTTGCACGAATTAGGTTTTAACTGCAGGATGGTTAACATTTTGGATTTGGCCGATGTTCTGGACAAGCAAACCAAAGGGATTACTGAAGCGACCCGGAGTGATTTTCAAAGTCCTCACATCGCTCTACTGCAGGTAAATATTGAGTTTTAGTTGACGAAATTAAAAAAAAATTCGATAGAAAATTCCGTCGTCCGTAGAGGTCTTTAAATATTTATCATGTCTCGTGTTAACCGCTTAATTTAATTTTCTCTCGATCACAGAAATATAATTTGAACTTTCTAGCCTAATAAAAACCTAAAGATGTCTAAATATAAATTAGTCATAGCTTTACAAATGTAGGGATATTGGACTTTACGTAAACTTATTTTATTATATATTAGTAACCCCCAAAAGTTATAATACACCCTAATGTTTTTCTAAAATAAACCCAAACCATATAAAACATGTTTAAACCTCTTTGGTTATTTTTATGTCATATATAGGAGAGTTATTATATGTCAGTAATATAATAAAATTCATAATCAAAGTCGTTCAAAGTCAAATCTCATTTGACTGTATGTAATATTATTAAGTTTAATTTATTATTATTAAGTACGGAAATCCAGCAAAATAAGCTATAATAAGAAAATATCTACTTATAATCAAGAATTTCATTTTTGATGAGGCACTATCTTAGAGAATGAATTTATATGAATTTTACTTCTATGAATAACAAAACTGAAATGTATGTATCGGAACATTCACCAGAACTAACTCTAAAAATTTATTACAAAAGGAATAAGGTAGTCAAAGGTGTGAAATAAAATTAATAAAGTAAAATAAAATAATATTAATACTAATGTATTTTTTTTATTTTTAGGCCAGTTTAACCCTTTACCAGTCCGAAATAAAAACCTTCAAGAATCTCCTGGAGCAAATGCACGCCGAACGTGAAAAGCTAAAATGTCATGTAACCGACGCCAACAACAGAGCAACCCTTCTGGCCCAAGAAGTCGATGACAATCATTCCCGAATGGAACAGAACACTTTAAATCAAGTCAAATTGATAGAGCAAAGACATTCTGATATTCTAAAAGAAATCACAGCTCAGTTTACCAAAGAAAAGGATCATATCTCAACCATCAATCAAAGCCTGGAGGACAAAATCTCGACTCTAGAACAAGAAGTCAGTAAACTTAAGAACGATCTCTCGATAGCTCAGAAATATTCCTTGAATGTAGAAAAGGAGAACCAAGGTTTGTCGTTAAAAATCGCCGAGTTAGAAAGAGATAGAAGTCTCCTTAGTGGCCAGATAGATGTCCTCGAAAACGAGAAGCTTAAGTTGAACGAAATGGGCCAGGAAGAGAATAAAGTGTTGATGGCGAAATTGACTACGTTGCAGATGGAGAATGCGCAGTTAAAGGATAAAAATGACGAGATGGTGTCGGAGATTGAGAGTTTATCTAACAAGGTAAGTACATTTGAATAATTGATCATGAAAACCATTTTATAGTGTACTATACAGGTAGACAATTTGAATATATGTATTTTATTATATTTAATAATATATAATATAATAAGAACAATTTTGTTTTCAAGGGGAGACTTTCAGTGAATATTGTTAGTCCCCAATGTTCAACCCCTTAGCAAGCATAAATTTTACTGCAACAAGTTAATTAGTAGAATGTAGAATGTAGAAAATGGGGCGGCCAATAGAGCCTGATACACTGCGACCTTTGCAGATCTATTGTGTTCCCCTCTTATTTTAAAGCACTTCATCTAGCTTGGTCCTCTTAATGGGACTCAACAGCCTTGATAGTGGCCTTTTCATGTAGCCTGGTGCTTCCGGTTTTTCCTCTCCGAGTTCTAGAAACCGCATTCGTGCGAGACCTTCGCAATGGCACAGAACGTGTAGAGCGGTTTCCTCTTCTTCCAGACAGAAACGACAGGTGTCCTCTTCTGTCAGGCCTATGAGACTCAAGTGTCTATTGAGTCTACAGTGCCCAGTGAGCAGACCCACTATCATTCTGACAGTCCTGCGTCTGTGCGAAAGTAAGTCTGCTGTAAATTTAGCCGAATGTTCTTTGATGAACTGTTTGGCCTGCCTCTGTCCTGGTGAGTTGTTCCACCACTCAAGAGACTTCTGTTGCACCCATTTGTGTATGGCTGCCCTTTTTATCGTATTTGCGATTCCAAAGAAGGGTTCCGGACCAACCAGTGGCGTAGATGCGCCTTCTCGGGCCAATTCGTCGGCCTTCTCGTTGCCACGATGGCCCTTATGTCCCGGCACCCAGGCAAGTGTCAACCTGTTTCGACTTCCTAGACTCGACTTCCTTTAGAGCCGCTTGACTATCCGAATAGATAACGATGGAGTCGTTATCTACATTTCGACCGATTAGTTCCATAGCGCACCTGTGTATAGCAGCTAATTCGGCTTGAAATACGGTCGCGTATGTTCCTAGACATACCCGGACTTCCGTCCTTGGTTTTATGCCATATATTCCAGCCCCCGTACCTGTATCCGTTTTGGAGCCGTCCGTATACCATATTGAGTTTGCTGTTAGCGGCGGACCACTTTCCCAGTCCTCTCTTTTTGGTATTGTAATTTGAAAATTTTTGTTAAAACTATACCTCGTAACCATTCGGTCTACAGGCATTCCTAGAACGGGGTCTGCCTTTATGTCCTGGTATAGCCTTAAGTTATCAGCTCCCTGCATCATACTTATTGGAGCTTGGCCTTGGATCAACCGATGTACTGTTGATCTGGCTTCACTCTGTATGTATATATGTAGAGGTGGTAGGTTTAGCAGAACTTCTAGCGCGTCCGTTGGGGCTGTTCTCATGGCTCCTGTAACACTCAAGCATGCAAGCCTTTGTGTGCTACTGAGCAATCGAATCGCCCCGGACTGTTGCGTTTTGTTCCACCACGCCACTGAACCATAAGTTATCATGGGCCTTATAACCCTTGTGTATAACCAGAGGTTCATTTTAGGATTTAACCCCCAATTCTTACCACACATTCGTCTACATGTGTTCAGGGCCATAGTGGCCTTCTGTGTGACTTTCTGAATGTGTGCATTCCATGTCAGCCTCTGGTCGAATATTACACCTAAGTACTTGGCCTGACTTGTGAATGGGATTTCTACTCCCTTGAGCGCTAGTGGTTGTAAGCCTTGCAGTGCTCTTTTCCTGGTGAAGGGAACAACAGATGTTTTTTTAGGGTTAACCTTCAGGCCTTCTTCCTCACACCAGCTGTCCACCATCCTCAGAGCGACTTGAAGTCTCTCCGAAATTATTTTGGTAAAGCGTCCTCGGACTACAATTACCAAATCGTCCGCATAACCCAGGCAGTAAAAACCCTCCCTGGACAGTGTATTAAGTAGGTCGTCCATAAGCGTAGCCCACAGTAATGGGGATAAAACTCCTCCTTGTGGGCAGCCGCTTCCTGCCTTCGCTTCAATAGTGGCTTCACCTAACGAGGACACAATGATCCTGTTTGTTAAGGTCGCCTTTGTCCACTCGCATATGAAGGCAGGAACTCCTCTCCTTTTAAGCGCGTTCGTTACAGACTCGAAGGAGACGTTATTAAACGCTCCCTCCACGTCCAGAAACGTCGCCACCGCTATCTCCTTGTCATCTAGCGACTTTGAGAGCAGTCTGTTAAGATCATCCAGCGCCAAGTCAGTTGACTTTCCTGGCTGGTATGCATATTGGCGATCGCTAAGTGGATTCTCCATCAGCACTTCGTCCCTAATATACCTGTCTATCAATCTTTCCAACGTTTTTGCTAGGAAAGAGGATAGACTTATTGGTCTGTATGACTTGGGGGTCTGGTCCATTACCCTACCAACCTTGGGGATATATGTGACTTTCACCCTTCGCCATGCGGTTGGAATATATCTCCATGCCAAACTAGCTTTGAAGATCTTTGTTAGATGCGGGATGATCACATCCTGTCCCTTCTGTAGCAAGACTGGATAAATCCCGTCCATTCCAGGTAATTTGTATGGCTGGAATTTATTGATGGCCCCACCTGACTTTTTCCGGTCTCGTGATGTCGGTAGCTAATTTCCAGTCCGCCTTAGTAGGCCTTCTGGGATGAGCCACCTCTACCGAAGGATTATTGTCAATGGATGAGCTGGGAAAATGTGCCTTGGTGAGCATTATTAAGCTTTCCTCCAGGGTTTCTACATACGTTTCGTCCTCTTTCTTCAAGAGGCCGACCTGATTCGCAATACCATCCTTAGCCAGGACCTTGTGGATTCTGGAACATGCGGGAGCCTGTTTGACTTCCTCGCAGAACTTTCGCCACGAGTCTCTTTTGGCTTTTCGGATCTCTATATTATATTGCGTCAGTTTTTCTCTATAAATGGCCCAGTCCTGGTTGAATTTGGCTTTATTGAATAGCCTTCTTACATCTGCCCTAAGCTTTTGTAAGTGTTCATTCCACCAGGGTGTGTTTTTCTTTCCTTTCTTTTCTCTCTCTGGACAATTCTCCTGGTAAGCGGCCAGAACAGCTCCCCTCACCGTTTCGACTGTCAGTTCGAGATCTTCCGTATCTTTTATGGTGCCGATTCCTCCCTCAAGAGACTTCTCGAGTGAGCCTCTATAGCCTTCCCAATCCGTCTCTCTCGGGTTCCTGAACCTTGCCACCATTCGAGTCGAAGTAATTAAATCGAATCGAATGTGCCTATGGTCGGAACATGAAGGTTCCTCTGACACATGCCAATTCTTTATAGTATCGTACGTTTTTTCACTGCAAAGTGTTACATCTAAGACTTCTTTGCGCGTGGCCGTAACGAAGGTAGGTTTATTTCCTATATTGGCTATTTCTAAACCCATGCTTAAAATGAACTGTAGTAAAGACTCACCTCGACTGTTGATGTTCGTACTCCCCCATGCCAGATGGTGGGCATTGGCATCACATCCCAGTATTAGATGAAGGTTCTCCCTTCGGCTGTAGGTTATAACGTCCTCTACTATGCCTGGGCGGAAGACCTTCTCTCCAGCGAAGTAGGCAGAACAGACCAACCATCTTTTACTACCTTCCTCGGTGGAAGCGGTTAAAATACCTGTAGCAAAGTCTCCGGAGCAAAGATCCGGAATCAGTGTACAGTTTACTTCGTTACCATATACAATGCATGCTCGAGGTGTCTCTCCTTTCGCATCGTATAGTAACTTACCTTGTTGCGGCTTCAAGCCTGCAACCTTCCCTCCGTGGAGCCATGGTTCCTGCAGTAGGGCCAAGTCCAGGCCTTCCATGTCAAACCTTCTGCACAAAACCGCCGACGCAGCTTTAGCATGATGAAGGTTGACCTGCAGGACCTTTACTCTGCCTTCCTCTAAACTGAAGGCTAACTTTCGGGTTTTCCCGTGTCCTCTACCCCTTCCATGGGAGCGGCCACCCGCTCAGTGGCTTCTAGCCTTCTTGGCGGGTTTGTAGCACTCCCCTGCAAGTCGGTACGGACTTCTTTCGGGATTATTCCTTCTTTAGCTCCTTCCCTCGACTTATCATCCTTAGGGCGAGCCTTGTGTTTGGTCGAAGTGTTAACCTTCTTTGGCACTGCTTTAGAGCTTTGCCCCTCTGAAGGTTTGACTTCTTTTCTTTTTTGCTTAGCCTTGACTGCCGAGGTTGCGGCAGTTACGCCTTGCAACCCCGATGGTCCGGCCTCTGCAACCTTCTTAATGTGCCCATCATCCTTGACACGAAATTTAATTCTTCCGATGCCAAAGTAAGGACACATTTGAAGTTTTTTGAGTTCCTCAAAGGACTCTTTGTCCATTGAGAAGACCCATACCTGCCCTTTTTCTGCAGGTGTTTTGCCCAAAACGGTCCATAAAAGGGTGTTGAGCTTTCGGTTGCTGACCCTTAATCGAGTCAGCACACTTTCCGCCTCCAACCTCTTTCCGTCTTCGTCTGGGATGTAGACAGTGCAAGAACACGGCCTCTCGACTTCACTCTCGTCCTTAGCCTGGAGGCTTGCACCTTCCCAAGGCTTCAGAGTGGGAGTAGTGTCCCTGAGCCATTGTGCGCTTGCACTATCCGCGCACGTCATTACCAGGTAACCGGGCTTGAACGTGCTCTTTAGCAGCCTGATTTGCGGCCCTTCTTCTGGCGTTCTCTCCAGAGCCTCTAAGATGGATGTTTGCACTGCCTTAAGCTTTGTGGGTTCCATCTTGACTCCGGGGAAGCCATCACATACTACAGCCACCTTTGCCGAGCAAAGGGCTTGTGTAAAAGTCATTTCTGACTTCCTCGGCCTCTTTTTGGCTTCCGCTGGCGGCGTACTGTGGTCCGACCTTTGTCGCTTCTTTGTAGGCTTTTGCGTAGCCATTTCCAGCTTTTGCTCCGCCTCCTCTTTAGACTTAGGGGGATTGTCCTCCTGTCGTCCAAGCACCTTGGTGAAGTTGGCCTTGATCACCGAGCGCTTGGCTTCAATGTAATCCTGGCCTTTTCCCACCAGATCCCTTACTTTCTTCTTGGAGGCCCCGGCCAGCCTGGCCTTAATAACCTCCTCGTCTGTCATTAGATCCACCTCCTCTAGGGAGGTGACTCTGACCGCCTTCCTTTTGGTCGGCTTCGCTATCTGCGTAGTAGTGCCTTCAGGGCTTTCTACTACGGGTTGTTCGGGAATATTGGTTTCCATATTACTTTCCATATTGTTCCCACGAGTAGCTAGGGAATTGCAGTCCACTCGATTAGAGCCCCGCATGCCCGAGTAAGGCTAATTACTGTGAGGTGTCGCCTGGTTCCTCACAGGAATCGCTCTCGACCAACTACGCATGGCCATTCATCCTTCGCCGCGATGTCTTCCAGCTTGAATTGCGGATTTTTAAAAGCTGGTTTTCTCCATCTGGACTCTTCTGTCTGGGTTACCATTCCATAGCCGAAAGGTCCCCGTTTTTGGCGCCGGGAATTCGCAATTCATCCTTCCGTGAGGATAAGGACTAGTCGGTGATGCATGCTGAGATGCAGTTGGGCTGGTCTTCTCTTCTACTGGTATTTATTGGTGTCACCTATTTGGCGTGAGTGACCCCACCAGTGCCTCGCCGACAATTTCCGAGCTACGAGCTTCCTGTTGGGGTGTGAGGGGGCGGGAAGTTGGATAGGGTGAGTCGGCTACTCCTAGATAGTCTGTCGAGGAAGGTTCGAAAAGTGTGTGTGTGTGTCAGGAGCGAGGGCGGGGTCCCCGCACCGGCAGACGCGTCTAATGCGTGGGACCCCACCGCCGCTGGGTTTTGGAGCTTGGCGACTGAGATTAGAGAAATTTGGAGTAGCCATAGGGAAGTTGGAAGGGTAAACTAAAAGCTGAAGGCGAAGGCGCCGCAACTGTTCGCCTCAATTGCCACGCCTTTTTTGCGTCCAGCGGCGGTGTCCGGCGGCCACCCGGTGCACAGGCGCTGGACGCTTAGGGACCGTGTTTAGTTTCACTGGTCGTGCTCCCCTCACAATTTCAGGGACCAAGACCAGTTACTCGGCCCTCCCACCAACGTCGAGGCAAAATTACAGTCCCGGGGAGGGAAGTTAATTAGTAACAAGTTCAAATTGGTAATGAGGAAAAAAGGCTCTAAGCTAATGGTATCAGCCTTCTGGAGTAGTAGGTGATGATAGAAGGACTACTAAATCCATAAGATGTTAAAATATGTAGATGGTGATGGATGAGTGGAGAGTTCAGAGATTTATTAGGTTCTTTTTTTTTGGTGGTAAATTTTCTAAAGACTGTACCAGGCCGTGTCCCGTTAAGGATGACCTGGCGTGTGTTGGATTCAAGGTGGAAGGATCCATCCGCACGCAGTCCCCCCAGAGGAGTCATGCTCACAGATACGCCCATAGCTCCCTGCCTGCCAACTAAAGTCCACCCCCTTTATACAGGCTACTCATGCGGTAGGTCCTTTCCAGACCGGTGCATCACATGAATAGCCCGTCCCCCCTCTCTCTCTCTCTCTCTCTCTCTCTCTCTCTTTCGCCCTCTCTCTCTCACTGTCTTACCTACCTTTGCTGTAGATTCCTCTTTAATATCTCCTTCTTTCTGACAATTTGAGTTACTGCCTCCAATATTGCCTTGTACTCAGTCTTTCCTCTCATTGCTACCTGCATTATGGTATTTGTACTTACCCTACCTAGCTTTCTGTATAATTCGTTTCTGTCCTCATCAAATCTTCTGCACTCGAACACACAGTGCTCGGCCGTGTCAGCCACTCCACAGTCTGTGCAGTTTCCATCCGCAACCTTCCCTATCCTTTCTAGATAGGCCCTGAAGGAGCCGTGTCCTGTTAGGAACTGGGTGAAAAAGTAATTGGTGTCTCTGTCCCCGCACTTCATCCAGTCTGCGATATTGGGAATTAATACCCTCGTCCAGGCCGCTCTATACTCATTTGTCCATTCTTCCTGCCATTCCGTTAGGCTGCTATTTCTAGCTATTATTTTCTTCTGCTCATCCTTCCCGTAGGTTTCTGGCCTTTCCTTCGCCATCAAGTGGATGGGTAGCACACCCGCGATTCACTTGTATGGCCACCGTTAATGTTTGTTCTGTATGCACGTGCTACCCTTAGTAGTGCTTTCCTTTGGGATTTCTCTAGCATTCGTCTATATTTCTTGATGTTAAGCACTTGTTGCCGTACCGGTGCCGCGTAAAGTATAGTAGAGTGGACCACTTCCATTAGAATTCTCCTTTTGGCGGTCCCCGGACTCGCCACATTGGGCATAATCCTTGTCAGCGCCGCAGTCCTCACCTCTGCCTTGCTAACGACATATTTCACGTGCTCGCCAAAAGTTCGCCTCGTATCTAGGACTACTCCCAAGTACTTCACTTTTTTGGCAGGTACGATCCTTTCTCCCTCCAGGACAAAAACTATATGGTCTCTGGCCCTCGGACCCTTGAGAATCATAGCTTCAGTTTTCTCGGCCGCTAGCATGAGATCTCTGCTTCCCATCCACGTCTTCACTTTGTTGAGGGCTCGATTCCCTCTCTGTATGATTGACCAGTTTTCATTGTGTTCCACCAGCACCATCAGATCATCCGCATATGCTATTGCCTGTACGCCGGTGCCCAGGTCGGTCTCCAAAATCTCGTTGTACAGAACATTAAAAATGAAATGGCCCCAGTACGGAGCCTTGCGGCACTCCTGCCGTGGTTCTCATAGAGTTACCTCTCGCAATGTTGATGCATCTATCTGTAAAGTATTTCCTAACCAAATTCTGCAAATAGGAAGATATCCCCAAGTCGCCCAGTAGTCTGACGATAATTTTCCAGCTAGTGCTATTAAAAGCATTTCTTACATCAAGGAAGAAAGCCACCATCCATCTGCTCCTACATATGGATATCTCCCTTTTGATCCTGCTTATAGCCTCTACCGCAGATTTTCCTTTCCTGAACCCATACTGCCGGTCGGATATGCCATCCTTCTCCATTATTTCCCCCTCTAGCCTTGTCTTCACAAGAATCTCAAAGACTTTGCCTAAGGTATTTAACAGGCATATAGGTCTGTACTCCCCAGGCTCCTCTAATTCCTTTCCTGGTTTAGGGATAAGTATGAGATTTGCCGTTTTCAGATCTCCTGGGATCTCTTGTCTTCTTAGCAGGTTGTTCATAATATCCTGTGCCCATTGCACTTTATTCTCAATGATGGTTTTTATTATCTTGGGTACCACTCTATCCGGTCCAGGCGCTTTTTCTGCTTTGAGCGTTTTGCCAGCTTCCGTCACCTCTTCCCTTGTGAATTCAGTCACCGGTGTCTCTAATTGGAGTGGCATAAATCCTACTTCTTCCTTCTGTGGGAAAAGAGCCTCAGCCAGTTCTTTCCTTCGACTTTCCTCGATCTTAAAGAAGCCTCCTGTCCCTTTGAAACTTTTGACAACTATTCAGTAGGCGTCTCCCCAGATATCATTTTCAAGATTTTCGCAACTTTCCAACATCTCCTTTTTTCGCCATTTATTTCTTGCACCAGCTCTTTCTTCATGGCTTTTAATCTTTCTAGCTCCTCTTCCATCACTCGATGCCTCCCTCTGTCCCTCGTGACTTTTCTTCTTAGCTTGATGTAGCCTCTTCTTATTTCTTCAATCCTCTCCGTCCACCAATAGGGACGACTGTTTGCTCTCCTTCTCCGCGGACTGCACCTTTCTGGTATATCTTTTATTTTCTCGTATCCCTCTTCGAAGTTTCGGGCCTCACCTTCCATTCCTTGGATTACCTCTTTAACTCTTCTTTTGTCAAGATATTTCGACCTGCCTCCCTCCCTTGGTTTTGTTACGTTTCGTCTAATTTTAAGCAAAATGTATTTGTGATGAGTGAATATTTCTCCATCCATAACGTCCCACTCTGCCACCTTTCTACTTATCGGCGTCGTTGCCATTGTGACGTCGATATGTGTCTGACTTTCTCCCCTGACGAAGGTCGCCTTACCGTTGTTAAGTACCACAAAATTTAGGGTCTGAATAATCTCATTCCATATTTCTCTCCTCTCGTCATTCCTTGGCGCCCACCATGAAATAGACTTTGCATTCAGATCCCCAGCAACGATTAGTCTTTTTTTTTCCTACTATGGTTTCTGCTATTTCCTCTACCAGATTCTTATAATCTCCTAGTGGGATATTAGGGGAGATATATGTCGCCACTATTGTGACGTTCCCAAGATCCAGGATCAGAAATCCCGCTTTTCTCTGGCAAGTTTTCACCCCCAGCTCTCTATTTCTAATGTAAACTGCTACATCTTGCCTTTGTCCGTGATCCAGCCTCCTTGGGCTGTAATCTTTTTATTTGGCTCGGACACTATCAGCAGGTCCGCTTTTAATTCCTGTCCCCTGATCCTGAGCAAATCATGTGCCGCCCTACATCTCCCCAAATTCACCTGCACTATTATCAACCCTTTAAATTCATCCCTAGTAGAGTCGAATTCAAAGGCCTAATCTTCCTCCTACCGGCGCACTTGCGCCTCTTCCCCTAGAGTCTCTTTCGGCTACGAGCTTCCTGAACTCAGGACAGTATTCCGAGTCTGTCCTGTGTTCCTCGTTGCAGATTCCACAATGTGGCGCATTGTAGCTTTTGTGGCTTTTTGATGTCTACCCCGCTGTGTTTTACATCCACTTTCTGTCTGACTTCTTTTACCATATCCGCGTACAACTTCTCGCTCCCTTTGATGGTGATGTTTCTTCTTTCTGTCCTTCTTCTGCAATTTGGAACCACCAGTGTAATCTTCGCTTCAATATTCTGCAGGCTATATTCCAGCGCCTTTCTTAGTTCTACCCAGGCCATGTTTTCTCCTACTACGCAATAGAGATGTTGCTCGCTCTTTCCCTTGTTCCCTACCTCCTTTATGGCCTCTGCTAAATCCATGGCGCTTGTCAAGCTGTTTAATTCTCCCTGTTCGATCGGGATCGTGTAAGCGGCATTTATAGTTTTTCGGCTCCTTTCTCCCCTCATTTCAGAGGTAAACCAATTTAGGACATAGTTTTTATGATCCTTGCCTTGTTCTTTTACTAGTTGATCCAGTCCCGCGTGGCTTTGTGTCCATTCAGCGATGTAGTTGTCTACTAATTCGTTTTTCTCTCGTTTATCCAACACAATTATCATATCTTTGTTTCCTGTTGGGACAATTTCCCTTCTCTCTGCTGTTTTTGTCCTTTTAAAGCCATCCTCCGGCCATTCTTCATTTACGTACTTCTCGTATTCTTCCTCGCTCATACCTCTCTCTAAACAAGCGGCAATCTCCCCCTCCATTCTTTTTTTCCTCCTTTCCATGTCCTCTATTTCCGCTTGGACACTCATATCCCTTTTCTCTATTGTTTCCATTATGAGGATCTCAGGTTTTTCTTGGTATTTTTCCATTTTGGTCTGTAACGACTTAGACATGTTGTGTAGGGCCGTTATCGCAGTCTTAATTTCAACCTTGGTTTTTACGTGCTCCTTTGCCATGTTGAGGAGTGCCTTCGATTTCTTTAGGACCTCTTCCACCGCCTTTCTTATCGCGCTTAGTTCTTCACTTTCTCTCCTCTCTTCTACGGCCTTAGCTTCTCTTAAGTCGTCCATATTCTTACTCTTTTGCTCTTCGGTCCTTGCCTTTTTTTCCGATTATCCCGTTCTCTCCCAAGCTATCAGTCCTTGCAGGTGATTCACCTATGGAGTCTCTTCTTCCCAAAATCTCAGATTCTCTCAGTTCATCAAGCTGTTTCCACTCCGTATCCTCGTGCCGGTCGTCATCGTTCTCCTTGTGTTTTTCTTGTTTCGTATCCATGTATGTTCCCACGTGTCGGGAAGAGTAAAGGTCCAGCTGGACAGTGCTCCCTTATCCAGCTAAGGCATTTATCACCCGGAAGGGTGCCAGGAATCCCGGGGGCACCGTTTGCGACTGCTTTCCGCGCAGCTATTCATCCCCTGGTCACGGTGGCTCACGAGCCGGGATTATGGGTTTTTTTGTCGAGGTGCGCTGCTCTTGATTTGCCTCGGTTTTCTCCGGTAGCAGTGGCAGCAACGCTCGTATACCGCCTGCTGTTCCTCAGTGTGTGATGCTTTCTGATTGTACTCGGAGTTCAGGTCTGATGTATTTTGGATATTTTGGTCGTTGACCATTTGGTGACTGTGATTTATGCCGTAGACATGGGGGGTGGCACTGAAGGCCTGAGTGCCTTCAAATTTTTGTCAGGGATTGATACAATCAGATGAAGGATTTTGGGTGGGGGAGAAGGCGCAGCAACTGGGAATGATTGCTGCGCCTTTCAGCGTCCGGCGGCGGAGTCCGGCGACCACCCGGTGCACCGACGCCGGACGCTAATTTTTACTGTTCTTGGTTTCATTGGTCGTGCTCCCCTCACATTAATAGAGACCAAGACCAATTACTCGGCCTTCCACCACGTCGAGGTCATTCCACAGTTTCGGAAGGGATTTATTAGGTTCTAATTTATGAGTATCGATGATTACAATGCTTTTCGTATCGTTTTATTTACGAGAAGGTATTGCTTTTGGGAATAATATTTTAAAGGCTTGAGGACCATCCTATTCCAGCAGAGGATTGGTCAGTGTTTTACACAATGCCAATTTAGTCATAATAAGAGAGAGGATTCTATACCACAGGTTTATTTTCAATAAAATAGGAAATCGTAATTATCGAAAACTCTATTATACACTGTCAAATTCTCACTTTAATAGAATATCACGTTGCATACACACAGTATACACTAATACATACTATAGAAAAAAGTACACATATAAGCAATTTCAACCATCTTTTAGAAGGCATTAGCAAACCAAATACAGCAACCAAACAAGACACAATGTAAACAGCACAACAGTTGTCATCGTATCCAAAAGACAGTTGAACGCAACAGAGTGTAACCATAAGACTACCAAAGAGAATTAAAGTACTATTGTAAAAATAATACCTCAATCAACAATGGGAACTTATCGTCTATACCTTGCCTAGCTCAGTATCTCAATTGTGAGTTCGTCTTGTTTTAAACTAGGGATTGAACCTGAGTTCTTAGCTGATAGCAAATAAGACAAATTTTAACCAAACATATTTATTTAAAAGAATAAAAAAACAATCAACCCTGCCAAAGCTTAACAATTAATTCGTGATACTTATTGTTTCGATGGTCTGCTTGTGTGTTGTAGATGTTAGGTCCTCCAATTAAATGTGTCTTCTGGAGAGCTGCAGTCACATGTGGGTGTATGTCCTGATTAAATGTAAGTCCTCAAATGGTCCTCATTGGTTTGAATGTGGTCAATACATTTACTGTGGTCTATAAACCCAATAATCCCAATAAAGCTGCCAATATGCCCAATAAACTAAAATATGAGAACTTGCATTAGAGACACATCAAAATGGATTTAACTTTTAACGGTCATTTTACAAAATTACAGTTAAACAAATAGCGTATGGCAAGGATAAAATGAAATATAATTATTATTAGGTACTTGGTTAAATTTTTCTGAACTACTTTTTAAATAAAAAATAGTAAACATTTAACTGAAGATAAAGAAATTAATAAAGAAATTAAAATAAAATAATTATTTAAATATAAATTAATAGAGATGTGATGTTTATAACGTTACAAGAGTAAGACCCCATTATAATAGGACACCACATCTATACGGAGTCCAAAAAGTACACACTACAAGATCAATTTGTAGCAGCATATGTTCTCCTTGTACCAAACTGTTAAAGTTCCTCCTAGACTTAATACAGCTTTTAGCACACAATACAACATTTATAAAAAAACTATTCTAATTCCAACAATATTCTAGTCAAATTAGAGAGGGATGAAGTTATTGGATTAGCTAAGGGTTCATCTACATTATTAGCAGATATTTTCGTGGAGGAATTCGAACAAAACATTGTGGATAAACATGACCAACAACCCATGTATGGTAGAGATATGTACCAGAATAAATTTCTGATGGACATAACAATACCTAAAGAAGAATCAATCAAATTGATTATAGAAAAAGAAAATAACAACTTAATTACTTTTCTGGATGTGTTAATCACAAAAGATCATATGCAATCAAAGTTTACAGAAAACCTACACATACTAACATATTTAAATTACCACTTAAACCATAATATAAACATTAAAATGGAAATAAAATTATTATATGATAGAGCCTATCTCATGAAAATGCATTTCAGGAAGAAAAAAACATGCTAACCAATATTTTAACTAAAATGATTACCATTGCCATTTATAAACGAGGAATATTGCAAGATTGAAGAAAGGAAACAACAAAATACTAAGAGCAATGCAGAAACGCTCATAAGAAGGGATTTAAAGATGACAACAATCCCAAATTTGAGGGGCTTATGAGGAAAATTAAAAAGGATAGGAAATAAGTACAACATCACAATATTCAAAAAACCAATAGAACGAGATCTATTCTGCCTAAAACCAAATATAACAATACACAAGAGTAATAAGAGAACTGTACCTATAAAATTCCCTGTGAATGCAACAATTTATATGTGGGAGAAACCGCAAGACCACAAGGTGTTAGGATAAACGAGCATAAAATATATCAAAAACAGAGACTTCTACAAATCACAGATATGCAAACATTCATAAGACAATGAACACATAGTACAATGGAAAGATGCAACACGAAAAAGAGAAAAATCAAAGAAGCAGCTCTCATCCTACTTAATGAAGAAAAATGTGTAGCAAACGCATCAGCAGAATATAGCAGACTCTGGTTGCCAATACTAAGAGAAGCCAGCAACAAGAATATACCAACATTAACGGATTAGTAGAAAGTCAGTCACTATGCAAATAAGAAAACTGGAATACCTAGACTACGTGATGAGAGGACCAAAATATGAAATTTTGAGACTCACTTTGGTTTAGAGCAGCAAGTTCTAAAAGAAAAATAGCCATTATGATTGCCGACGTCATGGGGAGACGGCACTCTAAAAAGAAGAAAGTCAGAGACACATCATCTACAATTGAATCCGTCATTTTGAAAAGGACACTATTTCCATTAGTAAATTATTTAAAACTTTTCAGTATCAAGAAAAAAATGTTTGTTATAAAAAATTTTTTAAGAACGTAGGCGCAGAATTTCGGGCCAATGCTTTTTAAATGCATTCATTTAAAATAGACAGATATAAATATACAAATATAAGTTTAATAGCAGAATAAAACTTATATTTTACCGGGTGATCTAGATATTTTGTGTTTTACCAGTGCATATATTTAACAGGAAACGACTTATATGCTCCCGTACTTTAGTTAATGTGTAACCGATAATGCATTGCTCCGTGATCTCTCTGATTTACCTCTGTGATCGATTGGCAGCTGATTTGTTTATAATAAATCACATAATCGACTAGCTTATTTCATAGAAATTCTGCATGGATTCTGCAATGGATACTGCATAAAGCTTTCTTGCACACTGTTTTTTAACGCCGCGCGCCGTCTATCTTAATGTGACATAAAAGGTAAATGATCTTTTCTTTTCTGTGTATGGACTACCTTTCAAATTAAATTCAGATAGAAGCTCCATACATTTTAAATTAGATCCGTATATAAACAAACAAAAGTATGTAGAGCACATAAAACTTGCCTGCAATAAGCTCCTGTTTGTCTTCGTGCCGTATCATTTCCCTTGGGGTTTTATGAGCTTCTCCAGCAATTTTGGCATTATTCATTGTATTATGTTTATAATTTTCACTAGGTCTTATATCGGACACTCTTTCTAGATTTATAAGCATTTTTAAAAAGCTCACGATTCTCCACTTTCGTAACAGTCAAAGTGAGGTTATGTATCATGTGAAAGTTGCGTTCCATTTCATTAGGAAGGGGCATAAGTCTAAGACTCGTGCCATTTTCAAACACACTTCAATTTTTGTCTGCCTTTTATGTTGACTTGTATATGAAGAGATGCCATTATCACAGAAAACATGTAAAACACTTCAAGAAATAAAATTACACCAAAAAGTGATATTTAAAAAAAGTGTGACGCGTGAACTTTTTAAGAAGAAATTAGGCAACGGATAAATCAAGAACCTCTGATAAAAAAATAAAATAAAAATAAAAAAATGTAAGCAATAAATATTAAAATAAACAATCCGACTCTGAAACGCATAAGGATTCTCGCGAAGAAGACAAAATAGACCAATTCTTAAGGCTAGAATACTAAAATCATCCTGAAACGCATAAGGATTCTCGCAAAGAAGAAATAGACCAATTCTGTAGGCTAAATTACAAAAATCATCTAGAAACACTTAAGGATTTACGTGAAGAAGAAGAAATTGTCCAATTCTATAGGTTCAAATACAAAAATCATCTTGAGACGGTGGTGCCTGTGAGGTTAAAGTAGAAATAAAACTACTTATTTTATCACTTTTTGTGATATGCCAAAGATGCCAAAAGTCAGAAAACTACGACCTGTCTTAACCTTTCACAATAGAAAAATTGAAAGAAACCATTAAAAAGACGTCAAAACGGTAAAGCACCGGAATGGATGATATAATCGTGGAACAAATAAAAACATCGGCAAAACGGCGAAGAGCTTAATGCTTTACCATAACTGCATGCAACCCAAAAAACTACTTTGCCACACGTACATGATATTCGAGACATTGTGGCTCAACCGTCCAAGTACCATAGCTGAATCAATATTGATTCCACAATAAAAACTCCACAGCACAAATTTTCTTTCACAAAACTATACAGCACAAAATCTGACTCAGTTCATTGAAGATAGTTTCGAAAGGGGACAGATCACTGGAGTAACCGTTCACATAAAATGTATCAGATTTCGTCCCATAAAATGTATCAGATTTCGTCCCATCTTTACAGATCTGGTTTGCACTCTTACAGAACCGTGGGTTTTATTAGAGTTCCAGAGCATAAGAAGTCGCTGGAGACCTCAAAATAATAAAAAGAAGGCGAATAGAATCGAGAAAGATTTTCCCAAATATCTCGATTCCATTAGACACCCAGTCAAGCACAGCAAGCATAGATATGTGGAAAGATAATCTGCGTCACTTATCACTATGTAGTCATTCCACAGATGCCTTACTGCCTGGCGGAACCCTGAACTGGTAGGTATGGAAGAGCTTAAATAGACTCAGAAGCGGAGTGGGCAATACCAAAGATAATCTGACTAAATGAAACTACCTCAGTAACCTGCCCACCTGATACGAATGCGCAGAGAAGAACTCCTGCTGGCAAAGGAAAATGTCATTAAAGTATCCCAGTTTTGACCAGATAAAGTTTAATATGTTTAAATTACGTTTAACGTTACGTTTTTGTTACATATATCATGTTAGAATGTTTTATATTTGTGTTTCTCTTATTTATATATTTATTTAGTGAAACTAACTTCTAATTGATGTAAACACGCTATTGACACGAAATAAAATTCTCCCTTTGAAAATGCAAGGAAATGCAAGGGAAGAGTAAAAAATGTAGTCTCCCTACGGGAAACGCACAAAAAACGATATTAAATGTCGACATCATAAATGCAAATCATCCCATCAGCTGCGTATTTTCTTCTCTTAAAAATAAAAGATATATTCAATTAATGTTCAATCATTATTTACAACTTTGATCAACATAGTTTGAACACAGTTGTTGCTTCAAATCAAACAACTATCATTAGGATTGCAAAAATGTGACATAAACAAAGACGAGCGGGTCATAAAAAGTTATATCCTCAATCCTCAATTTTTATTAAAAAAAATATCCATCTGTTAGACACCTTTTAGCTCAATAAACATGTTCTTAATAATTGGAAGTTCTTCAAAATATTGATTTGTCGATAATATAACCTCCGAAACCTTCTTCTTCTTTAGGTTCCATCTTCTATCGAAGGTTGGAAATCATCATGGCTATGCGGACTCTGTTGACTGCCGCTGTAAAAAGTTCTACACTACTGCATTCAAACCATTCCCTTAAGTTCTTAAGCCAGGATATTCTTCGTCTTCTCACATTTCGCTTTCCTCGGATTTTGCCTTGCATAATGTTGTAATAATACGTATTTTTGCCCTCTCATCACATGTCCTAAGTACTCAAGTTTTTGTCTTTTGATCTATCTATCTATCTATACAGCCCTTAACATCCATCCTTGGATATAGGCCTCCTCCTCCTTCTTCCATGCCTCTCTATCTTGGGCAATTTGCATCCATTTTGACCCGGCGTGTTTCTTCAGGTCATCTGACCATCGCATTTGTGGCCTTCCCCTTTTACGTTTGTGATTCCATGGTCTCCAATGTATAATTGTTTTAGTCCATCTTTCATCTTTCTGCCTTAGGGTGTGTCCAGCGAACTTCCATTTAAGCTTTGCTACTTGGGTTGAGACATCTTTCACTTTTGTTTTATTACGGATCCATTCGTTTCTTTTTTTGTCTGATAGTTTAATGTTCAGCATTTGTTTTTCCATGGATCTTTCTGTTTTTGCTATTTTTTCCATATTTTCCTTTGTAAACGTCCATGTCTGAGAGCCATATGTGAGGACAGGGAGTATAAATTAATTTTTCTTTTGATAGTTAATATTATTTCTGCCTCATATCCTATCCTTCTAGTTACTTCCACGTTTGACATTCTTTGAATCCATGATATTCGTAGGATTCTTCCTACCTTCCTACCAAAATCCTGGAAACGCCTAATTATCTCTTAAATTAAGTATTGAATTATACAATACAGAGATACATCTGTTTTGCAATAAGAATTTTTGAAATTTGTTGTTTGTAACATTGCCACTTTTACCAATTTTCTGATATCATTGGTCACTTTGGTTTTTCAAATATAAGCTGTATATTGTATCTTTATTGAAATATCCACTTCATACCAGTTCAACTGTATACAATAGTTTTGATTTTTTGTAGTCACAAACGCCTAATCGTCTCATTTTTTTTATTCATACTACGTGCAACTAAATTTGAACCTACTACTACTTACCTAATCAAGTGTTCAAAATGCTCTTCGTTGTTAATTTCACAGTATCACAAACGATACATACGGTAGAATTCTTCTAATAGAATTCTTCCATATTTCTCCAGAAATTAATATGTATTCATCGATAATTCGTTTCCTTAGCATTGCATGTATCACTAATAGTTTAGTTTTATAAATACTACTTTTCAAGTATCAAGTATAATCATCTTTAAAATTGAAATCGGGTGAACGAGGAGTCCATTTAATACTATCTAGCTACTAATCCATCCATAGTTTTTGTGGTCTTTGGGAATACGAGTAGTTAACGTCGTATTCAGTGTGGTCCAATACCTTAAGTTTTGGCGACTTCCATTTCCACACAGTATAAATATTTCTTCGTCGGAAAAACATAACTTTTCAACGAAGTTCTCGCCAGTTACAATTTTATTCGTCAGTTTTTGGTCTACCTGTTCAAATCCATCTTTTACTCATCCAATTTCCTCAAAGCGCTTTAAAAATTTTTATACCGTCGCTTTACGGATAGGAGAACGGTTTGGGAAAGTATTGTTAAAGAAGTTGGCTACTTCACTATAAGGTCTTTTTCATTCGGCCAGCGTAGGCCCTGATCTTGAAACAGTAATTCGCTCTTTTTTTTATTAAAAACCATTTATTGTAGAACTTTTAAAAACATATAAAACAACTGTTAGCTTTAGTCATTAATACAATTTATTTTACAAAACTTTTTAATAAACGTCAAGCTGTTAGAAGTTTTATTAATTAATGTCAAAATCACTGCATTCTATATTTTTACTGAATTACTTCAAAATTATTTGGCACTGAGAAGGTTTGGCCACTATTTGGCTTTTCTTTTTTTATATTTGTGTAATCGGGAAGAGTTCCTATGAAGTATTTGATCCTTTGATAGTCAAATACGAGCACATCTTTATAAATCCGTGCAATTCCTGTTTGGTTATGATCCACATCTAAAAAGTGTGACACCGCCGTGAAAAACACATGAAGCGGAAATCCAGATAAAGAACCACAGAAATTCTATTATGACAAAATAAACTTAGATTTTGTGAATAATAAAATTTTTTCAACAAGACGAATTTATAACAGAGACACATATTTAAACACAAGAGGATACACAAAGAAACATGGACTTACACTTTTGTCTTGTAACAAATACCTTTAAATGCTTGTTCTGGTCTGAGTGTTACTAAATTCTTTGACTTCTTCAATCGACTCAGTATTTGTAGTGTTTCATTTACTAATATGGTGTCTATTATCGATCTCCATCCTCGAGCACCTCCATGTGTATTTATGAATATATTCGTGTCTAAAGATCATGTTCGATTTTCAATCTGTTGGTGTATTTGCTAAGTACTTTTTAAGTAATTTGTTTAGAAGATATATTATGTCGCTTAAATTTTAACGTTTAAAACATGTTCGTCCTCCAAACAATTTTTTTTTCATGTTTGGAAATGGGAAATATGCACACGGATATTCTATTAAATGAACATTCAGAATGCTTTCAAAAATGTGGCCGAGAATGATAGAGATAAAACGATAATTTCTGATTTCCTCATAAAGATTTTTTGTAAACAACAAGGAGAATATACGTTTTTCAAAAAATGCATGATTTTACAATTACCTTTTGTTCCCGACAGTAGAAACTTGCTTCTCTGAGCTAGTGTTCAGAGAAATATAAAAAATAACTTTATTTAAAAATAAAATATTATCTTGGTCAATTTTATTGTATGTTTACAGGAAAAATACTTTACTATACTAGTTTAATCAGGATTTTCTAATGGGTGGGGTCTGATATCTTCAAAAGACATCACAGTCCAGAACGCCGCCTGACTGATCTTAGTACAGGATTCATTTTTTGTAGTCTCAGCGATAGTTTCCGAGATACTTTTAAACGCCCTCTCGTCGTACAGATCCTTCTCGGTCATCCAACACTGCAGAAGTGGCTCTGCCGAGTAACACTTCTGAAGCATTACCTTTAGTTATCCACCGACTGTCTGCGATAGGGATGCACGTGGACATGGACGGTACAGCGAATTTTAAGTTAAAAAGGACGAAAAAGTTCCAAAGTTAGATACGCGGTACGAGACAAAAGCCTGTCCCGCGTCCCGCGAGAAACTCTAGTCAGCAAGGAGGCGCCCTGTTCCTTTTCACTGTTTCCTTGTTTTGGTCTTAAAATTGATCTTTATTTTGAGAGGAATCCCGTTCCAGATAGGGCGTGGAAGGCCCTCATCGCTCCTAGGAATCCACTGACCAAAATTTTGGGTTCATCGCTCTACTGAACTTTTTTTTCCAAAAATTCATATTTTAAAAGAGCTTGTGAGCGAGTGCGTTGTCTTATCGAATAAAACGTGTTGATAGACAAAGCAGTGTTTTTTATCTTTAAATCGATGTCTAAACGATCCAATATAGCTAAATAAGTTATTGCTGTACCGTTTTTTAAGTAATCAATAGAAATAATACCATTCGAATTACAAACGTCATCATCCTTCCGTATGCTTCTTCTTCATTGCTTTGACTGTAATTATGTACAAGGGAAAACTATTATCTATAATATTAAAATGAATCGCAAAATGTGTTGGTAATCGCATAACTCAACAACGCATGGACCATTCTTAACAATTCTTTTTCTAAATTGTTCATTGAAGTCTAAGGATGGTTTTTACGGCATGAAAAATTCGAATAATTGTCGGGAAACCCTAAAACAGCTTTTCTTTTCCCATACAAATATTTTCTAACTAAATGTAAAGTCAATTTGAACTTTATTGCTATTCCATAAAGTTTATATTAAATTACAAGCACTCAATCTTGTCTAAACGATGTAGGTGTATTCCTAACGTCGAAGATTAAATTTGCGATTTATTGTCGCTGCACAAAGTTCAAATTCAATCAAATGTATGTGTGTGTGCGTTCGTGTGTGTGCGTATTCCTATGTGTGCGTGTTCGCATTGGAGAATCTATTGCGTTCACACAAAAGTGATAATATCGTGAACCGACTAAATTGAAAAGTCAAAAAATGTAAGAGCTATAGATTTGATTGGCATTTGATAGATTTGAGGAACAAAATGTTTGAATGTAAATTAATTAAATTTCAAAATTCAAGAACAAATTACAGGCGAATTGAGTATATATATATATATATATATATATATATATATATATATATATATATATATATATATATATATATATATATAAATCAGTTGATTCTGCTACTAACCAAGATGATGTAGTCAACTTCTTCTTCTTCTTGCAGTACTGTCTCGTATCGGAGGTTAGCTACCATCACAGAAATCTTTACTTTATTGGCTGCAGCTCTAAACAACTGTATTGAACTGCACCCATACCACTCCCTTAAATTTCGCAACTAGGAAATCCTCCTACGTCCCACATTTCTTTTTGCCGAGATTTTTCCGTGGATTATCAATCTAAGCAGAGAGTACTTTTCTCCTCTCATTATGTGGCCCAGATATTTCAGTTTTCTCGTTTGTATCACTTCGCATTCCTTCCCCATCTTCAGCAGAACATCTTGATTTGTTACTCTTTCTGTCCATGGTATTTTCCACATTCTCCTGTAACACCACATCTCGAACGCCTCAATGTTTTTGATGTTTATCTTTTTCGGTGTCCAGGCTTCCATGCCGTACAGCAGAACGGAGAAAACATAGCATCTTAACATTTTCGTTCTTAAGTTTATATTTATGTCACGGCTGCATAGGAACTTTTTCATTTTGACACGCTGACTTTTTCATCTCTATTCGCCTCTTGATTTCTCTTGTCTGGTCATTAGTATCAGTGAAGCAAACCCCTAAATATTTGGAGTACGTAACTTTTTCAACTGGCTGATTATTTATGGTTAAATTCACATTGGTGTATAGCTTCTTTGTTACAATCATGAATTTAGTCTTTTTGATGTTCAGTTTTAGACCATACTTCTTGGTATGGTTGTTTATGTTTTCCATCAAAAACTGTAAATTTGCTAGGTTATCTATTACTATTAGCGTGTCATCAGCGTATCGTATATTGTTAATTAACTCTCCGTTAATGTTCATACCAATGTTTTGCTCTGCTCTAGGAGCGCTTTCTGGCATATTGTTTCTCTCTCTCTCTCTCTCTCTCTCTCTATATATATATATATATATATATATATATATATATATATATATATATATATATATATATATTGAATAATAGTCGAGAAAGCACACAACCCTGACGCACACCTCGACGAATCTTAATTTCTTCGGTTAACTCATTATCAACTTTGATTTTTGCTGTTTGTCCCCAGTACAACCTGGATATGATGTTAATGTCGCGACTGTCGATGTTTTTGCTTCTTAGGATTTCATACAGCTTTTGGTGTCTGACTTTATCGAAGACCTTCTCAAAATCTATGAAACCTACGTAGAGGTCTTGGTTTACATCCAAACATCTTTGCAGTAACACACTCAGACCAAACAAAGCTTCCCGTGTTCCCAGTCCACCTCTGAATCCAAACTGTGTGTCGTTTATGTCCTCTTCTAATTTATTAAATATTCTTTTGTGAATAATTTTTAAAAATACTTTTAGTGTGTGGCTCATCGATGCTATAGTTCTGTGGTCTGAACACTCTGGCGTTATTCGTTTTCGGGATTGTGACAAAAGTAGAGGAGAACCATTTCTTTGGTATGATACCTATTCTATAAATTGTGTTAAAGAGGTTCACGATTATTACAAGTGCGTCGTCGTCTATAAGTTTCAACAATTCTACAGGAATTTCATCTGGTCTTGCAGCTTTACCCCCTTTTGTGTTCCTTATAGCATACTCTACCTCACTTTTTAGGATTTCAGGCCCTGTTGTGTCGTCTGTAGGTTCTGCCACTGCTATTTCTGGTCTTTCGTCTACAAAAAGTTCTTCAATGTATTCTGTCCATCTTGCCAGTTTTTCATTTAAATCTGTAATTATTTTACCTTTTTGCCCTTTACGATGGATGTTTGTTTCACTTTTTTACCTGTTATTTCCTTGATCTTTTTATGTATGTTAAAGCTATCGTACTTTCTATCATATTCTTCTATTTCCTTGCAGTTGTCCAGAACCCAGTTCTCTTTGGCTTCTCTGATTTTTCTCTTAATTTCACGGTTCACTTCTTTGTATTTTGTCTTTTTGGTTTTATTTCTTCGCCTTTCCTCCACAAGATGCAAAATTTCGTTTGTCATCCATTCCTATATCTTAATTTTGCTTGGAGCTAAGGAGCCTTCACCGGCTGTCATAAGGGCTTTTTCTATCTCCATCTACCTGTTCTCTTGTCCTTTCCAGTTAGTCCCTTTACGTTCGCCACTGCCCCTGAATTTTTAAACTAGCTGGATTTACCAGGATTGTCATCTCACAATCTTCAATTAAAGGTTGGATCGGTAGTTATAATGTAGAGAAATATCAACTGACCTCGACTTTGCAACGGCACACGGTTAGCGATAAAAAATTGTAAAGAACGTGATAAAAGTAACTATAATGAAAGGAAAGGAGAAGACGTTTTGATACCACGCTTCCCAATGATTCCGACTGATATACCATTTGAATTTAAACGAGTACAATTTCCAGTGCAGCTTGGTTTTGCTATGACCATAAATAGGTCCCAGGGGCAATCATTAGGTGTTTGTGGTATTAATCTAGAAAACGCATATTTCTCACATGGTCAATTGTATGTTGCCTGTTCCCATGTTGGAAAATCATCATATTTTTTTGTATATTTACCAGGTAATCAAACAAAAAACATTGTATATCATAAAGTACTACAATAAAAATAAAACAGATTTTTGTTAATAATTATGATTCACTTACTTTACAATAAAGAGATTAATGAAAATACTTATATACGTTTTATTTTATTATTCTTTATTACATCGGTTATTAACCCTATGTTAATAATAATAATAAATAATTAATTATCTCTATGTTTTGTCATTGGTGCACCCACTTTGTAAATATTTGTCACCTTTAATTTTTCACTATCCCTTTAGATTACCTATTTTTCAATCAGGTTTGAAACTCAAGTTCCCCTCTTAGTTTGAAGCCCTCTGGCAGACATCCCAGTCGGGGTTTTTAGTGGGTCCAAAAGGGTGGCCAAAGTTCGTCGAGGCGAAGATACTTAGGTCACCCGAGCTGACCCTCACACCCTGCCCTATCATCATGGTGACGGCTCTGTTCAGGAGAATTAAAGAGATAAAGTGCCACATTCCAAATCTATTTGACAGTACTGTCGGGTCCAGTAGAACTTAATAAAGCATCAGCAAAAAGAATTACCCTCTGACAAATGTCAGTGAAATTATATTCTTGTATGTGTGTCAATGAAAACTTATTGCTGAAAAAGTTCCCGCGAAAAAAATTACTTTTCGAAGAGTAAACTGTAACTAAAAGGGAAAACTGTAACTCCTAATAATGCGCACGGCAATAAAATTACTCTGAATGAGTCACAAAGAGAAAATATATTTCTACTCTTTATCTAACTACGAATACTATAATTTTCATAGTGTATAGAGAAAAGAATAACAATGTATGAGAGCGAAGATAGCTTATTCTGTTTGTATATCCATGAAGACTGTATTTTCTAAAAATGTATGTAGATGTAACAAGTTTTTTAAGAGGAAACAAAAATTAGGATAAAGAACAATGTTACAATAATATATCATAAACTAGTATCGGTAATATAACGTAGGTGAAAATAATTGTTAATAATAAGCAGCACAAATGCAGCTTGCTTTCAAAGAATGTTAAAACCAAACAAATTGCTTAAAATTTTGACAGATGACAGATGTCAAAACCGGGAGTAATCCATTATAGCGTATCGCCATCTATCAGAGGCTCGATTGTCAAATCCTCTTTATATTATATAAGATATTTATATTTAAGTTCTCAGCTTAATATAAATCGCATTGTCTCACCAACTGATTTTTTTTTCAGATGGCGAGCATGAGGATGAAAGTGTCTAGTACACCGACGGCCGTCAACACGCTCGACCAATCGATGGAAGAGAACATATCCATAATCTGCGAAGGTGTCGGACTAGGCGCGAAGCGTAGGAGTGACTACTCTCCATCTAAGGATAATCTCTTGTTCGGAATAGGTAAGTCGATGGTCGTTGTTATAATTTACTTGATGTAAAAGGTGATAGTCGCTTGATATTTATTTGTTTGTGAATGTTTGAAGTGATATATACTTACTTAGTGTAAATTGTCGGTGTGTGAAAATATACTTTTGAATTATTTTTGTGTTCATTTGAAATTTAAATTTTTACGAAACAGGAAATACTGAATAAAATTTTAGTACTTTCTCTGTATCTATTATTTAAGTAAATGTTATGTTATAACTCAGTAAGCAGGATCTACTCGTATTCTACTTATTTATTTTATTTCGGATAAGAGTTATTAGTACGAGTGTGTTATGTGTGATAAGAGCTGGTCGATTTGATACATTCTCTAGCTTAAGTATTATTTTTTGTAGTCCAGGTATTCAAGTTTTATTCAGGTCTGTATTTATCAATCACACACTTTTTTAATTCCACAAGGAAACTAAATTTCTGTAGTTGGCTGTATACCATGTATCACAAAAAAAATATTTAAACTCTTCTTCGTGAAAGGTATAATAATTAAAACAATATCGGTCTACATCACAGAACGTTTTCGAAATAACTATTCCATCATCAGTGCTATCTGGATGTACACGTTTGAAGCCACTAAATAGATGGGTAAAAACCCTTTAAATGCTGTTTGATTAACTTTGAGTCACATTTTTGATAATTAAGAATTATGATGTTTAAGTTACAAAAGGAATTGATTACATGGCAATGTAGTTGCTATCAGTAATTCTTAATTATCAAAAATCTCAAAGGTAATCAAACAACATTTAAAGGGTTTTTACCCATATATTTAATAGCTTCAAACATGTACATCCAGAGAGCCCTGATGATGGAATAGTTATTCCGAAAACGTTCTGTGACGTAGCCCAATAGGGTTTGCATTACCATACCTTTTATAAGAAATTTTTAAATAAACTTCTTTTTTAATTCGCCATGTTCATAAAATTTTCAGTATGTTTATTTGTTGCTTTCACATCTGTCATTTTTGACCCTATCCTTGAAGGTAAACTGTGTTCCGAAGTTATTTCCGAACCGTGAATTTTTAAATAAAAACTTTTAATTTCTAGGTTGGTCGGTCTCTTATAAATCATCATAATTCTGGTTTTACAACCCTTTGTGGGTCCTAGCCTTCCAGAATTTCTCTCTAGTTATGCCTATCCAATGCCTTAATCCGCCAAGCACGTATTCCCACATTTCTCATGCCTTCATCGATCTTACCAAGGAACCTTGTTCTGGGTCTTCCTCTTCTTCTTTGATCAACGGGTCTATCAAGGAGCGTTTTCTAGCTGGGTAATTTTTTTCCAACCTCATTACATGCCCTATCCACCTCAGACGTGCTATATTAGTGTTTTACGATGTCTGGTTCCTGGTATATTCTATGAAGTTCGAAGTTGTATCGTCTTCTCCACACTCCATTGTCATTCACTGCTCCATAGATTCGTCTTAGTACTTTTCTTTCGAAACATCCTAACATGTTTTCATTACTTTTTGTTGAGTCCATGTCTCTGAACCATATGTTAGGACTGGGCGTATTATTGTTTTGTATAGTTTTAATTTTGTATTTCTCGATATAATTTTAAATTTAAGGTAGAGATTGAGCCAAAAATAACATCTTTTGGACGTGCAAATTCTGTACTACTATTATTTTCAGTGTTATGGAGCGTTTTTATTAATAAAACACTTAAATATTGCTTAAATGTTTCGACCATTTGCCATTTTTAATAAGCGCTTTAATTATTTAACATTACATATTGCACAACTATATTTTATGTAGACTATTTGGTGGTTTTACATGGAACGTAAAAATGGTATCTGACCATAAAATACACATGACACGTACTTCCAAATACGAGTAATTCAGGGTAGTATCTTAAATATCTGCAAATGGTGCATTTAAAAAGCATAAAACATAATTGTGTATTATCTAATGTTAAATAATTAAAGTGCTTATTGAACATGGCAAATAGTCGAAACCTTTAAGCAATAATAAGTGTTTTATTTATAACAGAAAGAAAAACCCTTATTTTTCTTGTAGTGCCTATCCGTTTCGGATGTTGGCGACCATCATGGCAATCTGCACTTTGCACACTGCTGCTCTAAAAAGATTTGTGGTTGTTGTGTTGAACCACGTTCGTAGATTTTTCAGCTAGGAAATCCTTCGCCTTCCTGGTCCCCGTTTTCCTTCTACTTTTCCCTGCAAGATTAGTTGCAGCAGTCCATATCTTTCGCTGTTCCTCATGATGTGACCTAGGTATGAAGAAAAACCGAGGAATTAAAAAAGTTTTTCTTTATACACTCATTGACAAAAATACCGAATATTTTGGAATTATCTATTTTTTTTTAATAAATTCTGGTCAGTCAAGTCGTTAATTGTAAAAAAGAATTTATTTTAACAATGTTTAATGAACGTAAATAATGAACGAATGTAAATAATGTTATTTTACTCTAAACTTAAATTCTAATTTAAATTGCTTAAACAAATATTTTTAACTGACACAAGTGCATGATCAGTAACGTTATTTTCCCGTCTAGCTCTTATTACTGCTTGCATCCTTCTCGGCATGCTTGCAAGTCAATTTTACACATATCTTTGGGGAATCACATTCCATTCATTCCGTGCAGCAAGCCGAAGCTGCTCTATTGTTGGAACGGGATTTCTTTAATGCCGCATTTAAGCTAATCCCACATGTGCTCTATTGGATTTAAATACGGGCTAAATGGTGGCCAATCCAATCTTCGAATTTGGACCTCATCAAGATAATTACTCACTATGGCAGCGGTATATATCGAGCAGTATCGTGCATTAACGTGAATCTGTCATATCCGATGTAACCAACATATGGCAAAACATGATCTTGAAGATCACCAGCCATCCGTCCAATCGCTTCCACAAGTGCGGTGCGTCCCTCCCAACTTCCCATACAGTATTATGCTACCACCTCTAAGACTAACGGTCTGGGCGAGATTGCAGGTTGCGGATCGTTCTCCAACTCTTCCGTAGACGTGGTTTCGATCATCTGGCTTCCATAACAAGATTGTGGTCTCATCAGTGAAAAGAAGATTTTTCCAGTTATTGATATTTCACTGAATATGTGTTCTTCCAAATTCTAAACGACGAGGTTTATGATTTTGGTGAAGACGTGGAACTTTGGCAGGGCGTCTAGGCATTAAGTTTGCTTCTTTTAATCTTTGTCTAACTGTTTTTGAACTCACATTAACTTGTCCAACATTTAGTAACTCATTTCTGATGTGTATCGATGTCAATGAGCGATTTCGTGTAGAATTAATAACCAAAAACGATCATCAATTGAGATTGTGCACCTTGGATGTCCTTGACCAGGCCATAGTACAAAATATCCTGTCCCCTTTTTAAAGTATTTGAAACTGTATATCCTTCCTCGCACAAAATTACAATCTGTGTTTCTTGTGCTTCATCGCAGTTTCGAATTGGTGGTATATTTGATTTAAACTTAGTTAAATCAAAACAATATTTAATTAAACTTAATTAATTAAACTAAAAATAACCGAATTACTATGGGTTTTCCTTTATGTGAAGAAAGTTTATGAGAAGTTTTATGAGAAAATGTCCGAATGGCACTAAACGATGAATAAACGACAAAATATTTCAAACCAATTAAGTACATCAGTCTACTATATGAGTAACATTAGTAATCTAAAATTAATTTGAAATAATACTGACTACAAAAAAAAAATTGAAAAATTGCAAAATATTCGATATTTTTGTCCATGATTTAAATCTTTTATTTTTTATAGTTCTACTATAATTCTTAATATGTTCTCTGATTTTGTTCTTTCTTATTGTCTGCATTTAGGTTTTCCTCCGAGTAGTCTCGTCTGCTTTCTCTTATTCTTTTTTATAATTTTCTGCTTTCGTGTCTGTTTTTAGCTCTAGGATTTCTTGTACTTATTTTTCCAAAGCCTCAATTTTCTTTCATCTGCACGTTCTAGTCGCTTCTACACTCCTCTAATTATAAACTTTCCGTCTGTTTCTTGTGTTTCTTTGTAGTTGATTAAATCTAGCTTGCGTTTTTTTTCTACTGCTGTTCTACATTTATCAATATACCATTTTGCATTTCTTTCTCTTGGCTTTTCCGACAGTTTTTTGTGCAGATGCCGTTATTATTGTTTTTAATTATCTCCATTCTTCCTCTGCATTGTCTTCTTCTCTGGCTCCAATAAGTTTTGTTTGGAGAGCATTTTGTTATTCTTTTTTCTTTGTTGTGTTTTTGTTTTTTTTTTTTTAATACTTTAACATTCCATTTTTTAATTTGATTATAACATTCAAGCCGATGCAGCTCTAGAGTTGCAATGCCATGACATGCGAAGTCTTATCAAGTTATATTTATTATTTCTCATTTTGTAGTCTAGGTATGAGATCTTTCGTTTCGTAGTCTTTGACATTAATGATAGCCCTCGATTTATGCTGTTTAGTCCTGATTGTGAAGGACAGACCACAAGTATCATTTACTACCTCTAATTCGGACGTTTAAGTATAGTTTTTCAGTTGCAGATAATTTGCTTCCATTTGGTGTACGTGTTTCTGATCGGCTCAATTCGTCTTTTTTTTATTTCTTTATCTTGATCTTACTTGGGGTTTAGTGCTACTCCTAATTATATAAACTTGTTGACTTATTTTAGTTCGACGCTATTTAGGATAATTCTCATCGCTCTTCCCAATTACGGCTATCCACATTCTTGTCTTAGTAGTTCTACAAGTTTTTGATGTGGAACTCTATCGAATACCTTCTGAAAATCAAAGATTAGTAGCATTAATGATGGCTGGTTTCATTTTCATTTTAACTATTTGTTAAAATAAATTTAAACACTTATATTGTTTCTTTTTAATTATTTTTTAATGGTAATGTAGAAATCTGTAACTGATTCGCCGTTAGAATTAAAATACCCGTGTAACATTGAGTGAAATATAAATGATGACCAATTCACGAAGAATTCTTGGTTGTGTTAGTTCGTTTCCCATGTTCAGAAAAAGAAGGCGGTATAGACTATTGGAATGCGGTAGTTTTAGAAAAGCCTCAAGTGTTAAAGAAGTGTGTGGTAAGTAGTAGATCTTTTGAAGTGTCTAATGCAAATAATATTGTAAACACTGGCACCGTTGCTCAATACAAAAAAAAAAAACCGAATGTTCGAAGTATTTCACAGTAGTTGCGTCCGTTTTCATTACTTATTCTTTGCATTTGACAAGTCCTCGTTAAATAAAGTTGAATATTAATAGTGGTAAAGTGCAATTGACCTTAAACAAATTAGCACGACATTGAAAGTACTATAAATCTAACAAAAATTATCGGGCAATATCGTTATACGACATTACATATTCTACTTTACTTATCCAATCTAAAGGTATAAATGTCACCGATTGATAGAGATGAAGGTAACTGTGGTTTTTCTGGAGCAGTAACAAAATAACGATTGTTTCGTTGGTTTAATGATGAAAAGTGACTTTCGCAGTTCAGCTTCAATACAGGGTATTTATAGTTGTTAAAAGCATGTTGTGAGATTATAATCGTAATTGAATATTCAATGATTATTTGTAAATTGATTTATTTAAGCATAAAAAGAATTATTTTACCTTGAGATACTTTTATAATATTGTTGACAAAATCATTTAATGTATTTGAAATATTATATACTTTGGTTGCGTCTAAGCACACAAACAGTAGACTATATTTTATGACGTATTTACGGGTTCAATTTCACTGTCAAGATCTTGGCACAAGCCTTCCTTCGGTTGGAAGATTAGTCAGTGTCTAACTTTTGTATATAACTTTCTGCGTTAGCCCTACACTTTTCTTATTAGAATGAATAATATTGCACAAGAAATAGAGTTACCATTAAAAGCAAATTTATATGCTGACGATCTAATAGTTTACACTAGAAGTTGTAATATCCCTCTTGATGCAAAAAGTAATTCAGTCATTTCTTTACAATTTGTAAATATTGTCTCAAAAACACGACCAGCTCGAAATTTAATTTTGTTTGTTAATATTTTAAGTATGATGGTCGTGAAGATTTTATTTATTGCGGTAAGCAAGGTTATTCCTCTCCAATTTTTGCACAGTGTGAGGTTGCCCTTTTTTGCTTAATATTGTTACCCCTTTTCAAGCTCAAACCTCTCGGATTATGCGGAGCAAAAGTTCAGCAGTTAGATGCGGATCAGTTTTATGTATTTAAGCAACAATGTTATCGATTCACGGAGACTTATTATTTCTCAGAGATTTGATAGCTATTTGATATTATCTCCGTTTTGGAAGGGGCCTCGCAAGATATACGCATGTCTACGTACGGGTTTTCGTCAATTTCATCTGCGTTTTTCCTGGGCGTGCCTAGCATCTCCTAAAAATGCTCCTTCCATCTCTTTACTTGGCCATTTGTTGTAGTAAGTAATTCGCCTGTCTTGGATCTTACAATGTTTGAACAGTTGGGTCCGTTTTTTGGTAGTCGTCTAGTAATTTGGTATAGTTCTAGTTCTGTTGTGTTGTGCAGCTGTTTCAGCTTGTTTAAGTTTTTCAGAACACCTTCTTCTGTCTCTTCTTGCATTTTTTAACTACTCTATTTATTGTTTCATATTCTTGTTTTCGGTTCGCTCTTTCTTCTACAGTTCTTCTATGCAAAATATATTTCTCTTTTTTACCCAGTTTATCTTCAGCTATTTCAGTCAAAACATTTGCCAAATCTTCAAAGCTATTTACTTCAAGTTATCTTGTTTTGAGTTGGAGTTCCTCCCTAAACATGTGTCGTCGTGGAGCCGTTTTTAATTAGTCTAGATTGTATGTTGGTCTGTTGGTGTTTCACGTGATTTTGTTTTTTGGCATCTTGATTTTAATGGTACCAATATAAAACAAACACTCCTACAAAACGGTTACTATAAAACCCAAATCAATAGAAGATTTAAAAAAACATCCCCATTCCATCCAAAAAAGAGACCTTGATGCCTGATCAACCCAAAATCTGTATACCTTTTATCAAAGCTGTCACTGACAAGATCAGTAGGACTCTTAACCCTCTAAACATCAAAACGATCTTCACTACTCACTCCAAATTGACCAATTTCGCCAGTTCCGTAAAAGGCAAAATCCTCAATGAAGACCATGGTATCTACGAAATACCTTTTTCCAGTTGCACACTTATATACATAGGACAGGCAAACCGACGAATCCATAACCGTATTCACGAACATTCTACATCTGTAAAACGCTTCAAGACATCATATTCAGACAGGCCACAGAATAGATTTCGAAAAATCACAAAGCTCAAACATACCCGGTAACGCTAAAGGACTGCCGGCAACATGGCGACCCCCCGCCACAATCCATTCCGTTCAGACCGAGTATAAAAGCAGTTACTAAAGGTCGCTTTACATTTACGAGTACTCGGATCCGAGTAGCTCGGATTTGAGTTACTAGTGGAACTGCGATCGTTTACATTAAATCCGAGCGATCAGAGTAGTTTCAAAGAGAATTTAAAAATGGTGTCATCAAGAAAGAAACGAGCTGCTGTTGCATTAGTGTTATCAAAGAATATAGACGCTTATATTAAGCGTCTATATTCTTTGGTGTTATTAAACATTTTAAAGGAG
Organism: Diabrotica balteata; assembly: GCA_918026665.1. Taxonomy (NCBI): domain Eukaryota; kingdom Metazoa; phylum Arthropoda; class Insecta; order Coleoptera; family Chrysomelidae; genus Diabrotica; species Diabrotica balteata. The sequence continues at coordinate 89,989,185 of OU898280.1, forward strand.
AAAAATAATGACAAAAAATTAAGACAAAGAAAAGCATTTGGGTGAAACAACATTTACAAGAGGTTTGTTAAAGTTAATGATTACCTAATTTAATCTAATTTAATCTAATTTAAAACATTATTTCCTTTGATAATGTCCCGATACTCCTTTAGTTTCACATTCCATAAACATTCAAAAGAACGATAAAGATCGATAAATTGATCCATTTGATCTGCAGAAAATCTTAGTTCCGCCATTTTTAATTTAGAATTTCCCCCATTTTCACGCTCACTCGTACAGGAGCTCGTACTGCTACTCGGTTTGCGTTCAACTTCAATCCGAGCTCGGATCCGAGTGACAAGAGGCTCCGAGTAGACGTTTATACTTCCGAGTTGCACTCCGACTAGTGTAACTCGATCCGAGTACTCGTAAATGTAAAGCGACCTTAAGAGTAAGACTCGTCGTCACTCGACACTGACAAGGCAGATTGAGACCTCGGTGCTCTTTGACGGTTTTTGTATTTTTATAGAACAAGATACTGGTATGTCACGAATGATGAGAGTAGGCAAATTGAGACCCCGAACTCGATATCCCTCTTGTGTGCAAAATTTTTTGTACCTTCGCCTTATGGATAGGAGAATGGTTTGGGAAAGAATCGTTGAAAAAGTTGGCTACTTCGCCATAAGATCTTTTCTATCGCTGTAGCCCCTCATCTTAAAACAGTAATTCGCTCTTTTTCATTAAAAACAATCTTTATTGTAGAGCTTTTACAAACATATACAACAACTGCTAATGACGTTCCTTCTAAAATAGTCTTCATCCAGTAATTCGAACGGAGGCTCCGTTCGGCTTCCGGAACAATCACATTACACTGAAGTGCTACCAATAAATAAATAAAGCTATAACAGTGACTAAGTAACAATTTGCAAAACCATAGCGCACCTCTACTAGTTGATACTTATTCTTCATTAACATACCGGTCGGCAATGGCAAAGAAAATAAAAAGAGAAAACAGAATCAAGGACGAACATTGAGAGGACTATGCGTTATTCAGATGTGCAAGGGATAATGTTAAACCTATTGTTTGATCTGGTGTGTTGTGTGTGTGTGTGTGTGGATGAAAACGTGTTTGTCCGGTAATGAGACAATCAATCTGTGACGGAAAAGTACTTCAAAATGATGGTGGTGGTTTAGAGGTTTTGTCGAAAGAGTGACGTAAAGTGAATGGGTGTTAATTAAAGTTGTGGTGTACTTGGTTCTATGGATGTAATAGTATTCCAAAGTACGTATTTTCCTCTCTATATTTGTTTTTTGTGTGGTTTCTAATATTAAATTTATAAAACACAATTTGTTCATACTTAATATGAACTGACGCGTGCCATATATAAATGTTGTTTTGGAAACTAATTTTTTTCCAATAGTTGCAGTTTGATGTTGAAGTTGGGGAATATATATATATATATATATATATATATATATATATATATATATATATATAGGATATATAGTAAATTTACACAATATAAATTTATTTGATCAGTTTATATATGCTAGTTATTGTGTCAATTTCCGATTGTTTTTCGAATGGTTTTGAAAATATCATCAAATTCTGACATTATTAATTTTACTTCATTGTAGTAGTCAAAGTAAAAAAAACTGTTTCGAGCCATGTTCTCCATCTTGTAATTACTGGTTTAGGTGACAAAGGGATACCAGGGATTTTCCATTTTTTTTAACTGCTTAAACTATCGCACAGAAATATTTGGACTAACTTAGAGGAATTTTATTTTATCAAATTACGTTTATAAGTTGGGGTTCCACAGTACTGATCAATAAAAACTTTTTACTACTTGAGAATTTAAAAAAAATTTGTAATTTTTTAAGTTGCAAAACGAAATAGTCCAGTTGTCAGAGCTGCCTCCTAAAAATCATACGAACAAGCTGAATTTTGCAAAGAATATTCATTTTGGGACCCCAAAAAAGATTCAAAAATTTTTACCACAGAGGAGTCATCTTCATGTGCCATCTCCTCTAAGAAGATTGGCAACCATCATGGCAATTCGCACTTTCGATACCGCTGCTCTAAAGAGGTCAGCAGAAGTGCAGTTTAACCAAGCTCTCAAATTGTTTAACCAGGAGATGCGATTGCAGGGGGGTCAAAACGCAAAAAAAATCGATTTACCAAGAATCTGTACACCGTAGAATATAATTTTAAACCAAATTGCATGTAAGCACTTTAAGTGAGAGCGCCCACCAAAGTGGCGTGGCAAATGGCAAGTGGCAGGTAGCACGCATCTAGCATGTTACTAAAAATGTAACCAATGGAAACGAATGATTTAGCGCACACCAAAATGATAGTGACGTCATACATTCTAATCATTCGTTTCCATTGGTTACATTTTAAATAACATGCTAGACGCGTGCTACTTGCTACTTGCCACTTGTCACGTCAGTTTGGTGGGCGCTCTCATTTAGAAACGACCGTCGAAAAAAAAATTAAGGTTTTAGATTTTTTGTTGTGTGAAACAAAACTAAAATTTCATGCTATTGGTTTTAAAGGTTAGGCTCCACTTATCGAAACTTTTTAGTAGCTAGTCAATGAAAGGGATATATTGTATTGATCTCGTGAGAATCATAAAAAATGGCAAAAGTCGCGCCACGTTTATTTATTTAACACCTGTATAAAATTTAAGTTTATGTGCAGCAAAATACAAAAACTGCATACAAAAGCTAAACTCTCTACCTTTAAAACGCATCTTGATTTTTGTCGATAGGTCACTTGAATCAAAAGATATCGAATTTTTACCATCGAGCTGATACAAAAGAACTTATAGTGAACATTGATTTCGCGCGTGTAACTGACATGCAAAATTGACGGTCGCTTCAAGTGTTGTTTCTAAGAGAACGGTTCATTCTACACAAAAAGTGCTTATATACATTTTTGCTTAAAATTATCTCAGCTATATTTTTTATTTGAAACATTTTTTTCTACGGTGTACAGGTTCTCGGTACATCGATTTTTTACGTTTTTAGGGGGAAGCCCGGGAGTAAAAGTGGTAAAGTTTTTTGTATCTTTTTTGGGGTTCCAAAATTAATATTCTCGGTAAAATTCAACTTGTTCGTATAATTTTTAGAGGTTCAGTGGCATTTTTGTCTCTGACGAATGGAGTAAAAAAACAAACCGCACTGTAGTTTATTTATGGAGTAAACTTGGCAACTTGGCACTGTGATTATTAAATTAAATTCCGGCACTGCGTTTATCAAAATACAATCACTCTATAGATAATAGGGTGAAATACAGTTCGTGTAAGCTTCTTTGATTACTCTGGTATTTAATATTAACTCAACAGGTGGACAAAGATAACAAAGTTGTAAAATTAGATAACTTACAATTGGTGGTAATTTGTCGTCTGCATGCTCGTTGAAAACGCACTGACAACTTACAATTGGTGGTAATTTGTCGTCTGCATGCTCGTTGAAAACGCACTGACTCTAATAAACTGGTAACTTACTACTAAGATTAATGTAGATAGGTTCCAAATAGAAAAACTAGATATTGCTGTAGTTCTATTTCTGCACTTAACAAAATCGAACAAAAATCGTAAGAGGAGGTAGATCTTCACCCCTGAATCACCACACTCTCTCTAAGTCACTTTCTTTCCTTCTGGAGATTCACAACTACCCTCTGAAATACCGAGACATATGGCCAACTTTCTCCAATTCCTAAAATTAATAGATTATATGACTTACACAACTTTCTCGTCATTTAGATTTGTTATTCAGCGAAAGGCTTTTTGAAAATAGTGTGACCAAGTTAGGGTGAGCACTTAGAAATTTTAGTGTGTTTAATGGTTACAGGTTTCAATAGATCTTATTTTGAATAGAAATATGTTATGTTTTGTTTGCCGAAAAGCCGCACAGTGATTTCAAAGTGACATGCTTTCTCGAATTTGTTTAAAAATTGAAAACATATGGACTCAGTAGCAAATAATAAAAAGAAATAATTTAAAAAAATGCTACAATAGTACAGAAAAGATTTAGAATTAGTAGTATGAAAAATAAAAAAGGCACAATGTAGAACAGTCAAAATAGATCAAAAAAAATTGAGGATGTGTCAATCAAAATCAATCATGTCCATAAAAATCAAAAAATGAGTTAGCAGCTATTTCATAATATAAAGAGTGAATCCTATTCTATGGTGTTTTCGGTTTCGGTTAAAAAAAATCATGTCCTGTTTAAAATGAATACACAATATTAGGTTCCCAAATCAAATGAAATCATGTCCACAGTTGGTTTCAATCATACCACCACATGTCCATTCAGCTAATAGGAGTGCCCCGATTTGGTCACGTGATTTGACCATGTCAACACATTGTCTGTGTTTTCCCTCTAGGTTATGTCGATAGCGAGTATTGAGTTTGTATTGCACTGTGGTTTAATTTTAATATTATTATAGTAGTTTTTATTAAATAAAATTGAAATTTTCCATGGATGAAGAAAACTTAGTGAGAGTGGTCGATGCCAATGAAGGAGTAAAAATAAAAAGACTGTGGATAAAAAAACTAGAGCCAAGCTTAAGCGATACAGTACTCAAGTGGGATGTCGTGTGTTTGTTCCATGTAAACACATGAACAAAGGTATGAAATGTGCATTAGTTAGGCCTATAGATGCTATTTTTGTTCGAAATATCCTCTACAAAATACCTGACAAAAACAAGCAAGATAACACCATTGCCAGTTGGATAAATCAACGTATCATAAAGCGGCGAAGGCCTAGGCCTACCTCTGAAAAATCAAAGGCTAAAAGTTTTAGTGTACAATATTCTATACTTTCATCAACCGGTAAAGTTATACCTGTGTGTAGGAAACTTTTCATGCATATTACCATGGTGAAGGGAACAAGATTGACTAATATTTCTAAAAAGGTGAAAGAGGGAAAGGCTGTTAAGGATCAGAGGGGTGGCGATAAGAAGAGTCACAAATCTGCTGCGAACAAGGAATCAGTCCGCCTTTTTTTGAGAAATTTAAGAGGAAAAGAAAGCCACTATAATCGAAAAAAATCGAAAAGGATTTATCTTGGTGCAGACTTAAACATTAAGAAGTTGTGGCTAATATACAATGATTCTGTACTTGATAATCTTAAAGTTTAGGAGAGATTTATCTAGAAAGAAATCTATGTTTAGGAGAGTTTTCAATGAATTAAATATCGGATTTTCATCACCAGCTTCTGACGTTTGCAGTACATGCAATAAAATAGATCTTCAGCTGAAAATTGAGAAGGCTAAAGCTGTGAAAGACTTGGTAGTGGTCAACCAATTTATGATGGAGAAAAGAATACACAGATTAAGAGCTAATGCTTTTTATGGGCTCTTAAAGGAAAACAAAGAAAATGAGGTTACTTTCTGTTTTGATCTCCAGCAAATTCAAGCACTTCCCAAAACTCCTATTCAAGACGCGTTCTCCAAAAGACAATTAAGTTTTTACTCTTTTTGCATTGTAGCATCAAACGCACAAAACCCCATATTTTACGTATGGACTGAAGAACTTGCAGGAAGGGGTGCGACCGAAGTTTCATCTGCACTTATAAATTTCTTGAACTCCGGTAATTTTTCAAATGTAACAAGACTGAATCTGTTCTGTGATGGGTGTGCCGGTCAAAACAAAAACAATGCCGTTGTTCACACATTAGTGTATTACTTAGGTTCAGTGCAAAATGTTTTAGAGGAGATTGTTCTAACATACCCTGTTCGCGGGCATAGCTTCCTCCCCGCTGATCGGGTGTTCGGAAGGGTTGAAAAGTTACTCAGGAAGCAGCCTACCATTGCAACAAATGAAGAGTACTACAATGTATATAGTTCTGTTGGAGAAGTACGGAAACTTGGAGAGGATTGGGGATTGATTGATGCTAAACGTTTGGCTACACGATTTAAAAACATTGAAATGATATCTGAAAAGAAGAGGATTTTTGTGAGGAAAGAGAAAGCTGTCAACCGCAATGGACAAGAACTTACTGTTATCAAAGTGAAATCAGCACAGAATTTTAGGTTTGAAAGTGATTTTGAAACCTACAACAAGCCTCAAAAAAAGGCTGGCATTCTGCAAGGTCGTTCTCAACTCCTGTAGAGTCACTTCCACTGAGCAATATAGTGAAAGCAGCTAAGAAGAAGGACGTGGAGACGTTACTTGTGAAAATGTATGGTGATGACTGGCAGAAACATGACTTTTTATCTTGGTATAAGACCATAATAGTAGAAGTCCAGGACGACGAAATTAATGCTGACGAAGTGGACGAATACTGTGATTGTCTAGAACCTGACACTGGACTACACATTTAAACATTTATATTTTGTGGAAAGTGTCGTTGGTAAATGTTAGCCATTTTTCAAGATATTTTTTGTAACAATACCATAGATATTTTAAGTAGTCTAAGAGTTTTTTTATCAACCCCTTCTATCAACGTCCATGAAGTCCAATCAAATAAGAACATGTCCTTTTTTAAAATGTATTTACAGGTTTATTTATACCTTCAGATTTGAAATATTTACTAAGAGTCAGTTAATTTCAATAAATAAAATGATATATGCTAATTTATCCAATTTTTCATGTAAGGTTATTTACTAATACGTTTTTTGCGATTTCCCTAAAACTTCTTAAGGTGGACATGATTGATTTTGATTGACACCTCCTCAATTAGTCAAACCAATATATTTGTACGTGGATATACTTGGGAATTTTTATTGGAACAAATACTTTTGGCATCTTTCTTCTCAATTATAATCCCCAATATTTGATTTACTTTTTAGTGTTAATGATATCTGCCGTTATTTAATATCTCCCTAAATATACATAAAATAAAACGGATTGATTGTAAATAATATCTTCACGTATACAAAGGCCATTAGAGGTCAAGTACAAGAACAAGATTTTCAAAGAAAATAAATACTGTTGTCATCCATAGACTTGTTCGGTCCATATATAGCGCCTTCGGGATTATAATTTTATCAGAATGTCCTTTCTTATACCGCTAGAGTCGAAGTCGATTTGAAAATTCAGACACTGAAAATGTTTACAATGACTTTTATAAGAAATCTTTTTTTTCGAATTTAAATTGATTAAAAGTGAAAGGAGTTTTATATATATATATATATATATATATATATATATATATATATATATATATATATATATATATATATATATCCTTACAAGACATCAACTTCATTCCCATTCTTCTTTCCATATATTTTTTTGTTTGTTTGTTTTTTAAAGGAAAAGAAAAAATGAATCCCTTTAAAAAAAAAAGATCTGTCTCCGTTCCACTCGCTAATCCCCTTCATAATCGTTCGTCCTCACTGCATTCCAAAGACTTACTTTACTTTTTCGAGTCTGGATCCGACTACAGTTTTTCTGCCCAATATCGGGCTACGTCTACAGCCTTTGTATTTGCGAGCCATAAATCATCGAGGGTGCACTGTAATGGGCAATGTCTGCATACTCTCAGGTGCTCCACGTTCTGTATTTCCCCACATTCACAGAGTGCCTCGCTATCTGTCTTGATGCCACATTTAATGAGGTTCTGTTTTACAGGGGCAACACCTGTGCGCATGCGGTTGAGTGTCCGCCAGGTTCTCCAGTCCAGGTTCATTCCATTAGGTCGTTTTGGATGTAGGGGGAACACTTCGGGTGGTTCGACGCTGAAATTTCTCATAAACCTTTTCCTTGATTTAAGTCGGCTGATTCCTGGCGGTTCGTCAAACCCGTATAATTGGTGCCGTTCATCGAAAGTTTGCCTGAACTTCTCCACATATTGTGAGGCACATCTACGGTCTTCTGGTGATGCGAATCCAGCTACCCGGTACAGTAGGTGTAGAGGGGTAGGCTTCATACAACCGGTAATGATTCTACATGTTTCATTTAACGCCGTGGTGACTTGTTGGGCGTGTCTAGATCGACCCCAGACGGGGCAAGCATATTCCCCTGTTGAGAAACATAAGGCCTCAGCTGTTGACTTCAAGACCTGGGGGTTGCACCCCACTTGGATAGTATTATAAGGTTTTTTCCTGGTTTTTCCCTCATAATTTACTATGGAATCACTAACAGGAGAATTTTACTGTCATCATGTCATGTGTTTGTCTTTTTAGAGACGAATTACATGCTATGATTTTTTTTCTGATGGATATTCTCAAGTTAAAGTTGATTTCATGTAATCGAATGAACTATCTTATAAGTAAAGTCGTCCCAGGAGCGCAACTCAACATTATTGGCAATATCATTTTAAAGTCGTCTACTTTAAAATGCATAATGTATGTCTGAATTGTCAATATAAATGAGTCAGATAAAATTAAATTATTAGAAGAATTTTTCACTATGTAACAAAAAAACAAAATTTGTTTAATTTACTGTTTGTATTTTAAGAACGATTTCCGAAGTGGAAATAGAAACGTCAATAAACGTATTTTTATCTTTAATTGTGGCTTATTCCCAGTTAAATAGCAATTAATTTAAAATGCCACAAGAAAATAGCTTCAGAACAATATTAAGAATATCGTTATTACTAACTATGGTTCAGAGACCTGGACTCTAACCAAAAGTAATGAAAACTTGAGAGACCCATTTGTCAGAGAAAAAGAGGAAGATCCAGAACAAGGTTCCTTGATAACACCGATGAAGATATGAGAAATATGGTAATACGTTCTTGAAGCAAGACGGTGATGGATAAGGACGACTTTCTTTTGATTTATTGAAGTTATACTTCTATACGCGCGCTCGACGTTGGAAATTTGTACAAGAGTGAATTTGTGAAACCATTACATATGTAAGATATGAGTAAGAGAGAGACAGAACATATATTTTCTCTCTCGAGAATAAAAATGTTCCTTTTGTATATATAATTAAAATTATATATATATATATATATATATATATATATATATATAATATATAATATATATTAATATTATTATTTATGTGATATGTTTTGTATTATTTATTAAATGTTAATAATTATTTTAGCCTTTTGTATTTCAAAATAATCACTGTATGACCGAAAACTGTCAATTTTGAAATCCGTGTGTGTTATGTATAATTGGCGAATATTTTACGTGTTTGGTTCATACGCTGGTATATGTGAGTTCGAATCCCAATATGAATTTCCTTTTTTTATTTTGAAATATTTAAAAACCTTAAGTCAATCTTATTAAATATATGTAATATACGCAAAAATGCTAAATTTTAAAATAAAATGAAAATTTACAACATAATCCGAGTTGTTGGTTCTTTATTTTTATCTTCGTAAAGTAAGTTATGTATATTGGCAGTTTTAAATACTTATGAATATTGCATTTTAATTTGTATTGTATTATTATATTGAATTATGTTGCAGTGTATTGTATTGTAATTTTTATATTACTTAATAACAAAATAAATAATGAATTTTACTGCAGAGTATGTGTAAAATTTTTTTTGCATTCAACTCCTTTTATACATATATGAAAATAAAAATATATATTTTCATTAAAATATTGATACAATCCTTCATTTACTATACTCTTATTACAGGTCAAATATTTATATAGAGCAAACGATGCACCATATACCTAATTCTTTTTCTCTTTCTGCTCTCTCTTACCTATAGCATTAAATATCTAATGATTGTGCAGATTGACTCCCATATAAATTTGTAACGGCGAACGCGTAGAAGTATAACTTCTTGCCACACCCGTTTTTTTTGTGTTTTGTGCGTTCTCTTTTTTAAATCATATGTCGTTAATCATATGTTTCTCGGAATGACAGACGATTTTGATAGTTCCTCACGATATTTATCACTAGGACGACGTAATTCGGCAAACTAATCGAAAAGAGTCTTCTCTTTGAAGCTGAGATAATTTTGAACAAAAATGTTTATTAGCCCTTTTTGTGTCGAATGAACCGTTCTCAGAAACAAGTTTGAAGCGACCGGCGATTTTGAATGTCAATTACGCTCACCAATTTAATTTTAAATTAAATTTGTATCAACTCAACGGTAAAAATTCCATATCTTTTGATCAGAATGTAGGTGAAGAGTGCAGCTTTCGTATGCAATTGTTTTAGTTTGCCGCAAATAAATTCTATAAATCTGTTCAACAAATAAACTTTGCCCGATTTGTATCATTTTTACGATTCTCATTAGATCAATAAAATTTATCACTTTCATTAACTTCCTAACCTTCAAAACATAACATGAATGACATAACATTTCGATTTTGGGCATTGGAAAAAAATATTAGGCATTTGAAATATGTATAAAAAACGTAGAATTTAAACTTTTACAAACATCACGAAATGTTTCAATGAAGACGGTATTGAATGTAATTTTGTAGCCAAAGTTGTGTAGGTTCGAAAAAACGGACTATGCAATTGAAAAGAAGCAGTTTCAAACGCTTCAGATCGTTTGTAATGCGAAATCAATGCATATAAGAACCAGTTGTTGAATTATGTTTTTCTGAATGACTTCGAACCTTTTTGTAGCCATTTAACAACGTTTTGTTTTTATTACAGCTGATAGCAGTCCGAGATTGGGAAAAATCAGAAAATTCCATACCAAAAATCAGGAAAACTTCGAAGTACCTTTCACCTCAAGCGAAAGTGGCTTCGACACCGAAGTTGACTGTCCAGATTCGCCCCTATGTGACGAATCCTCCAGTGAAAACGAAGAAATCACTAGACTACAATCAAAAGTGGCCTTTCTGGAGCAGATCCTTAAACAGAATGGTATTCCCGTGCCCAACACTGGCTGTGAGGTTAGTAGTGACGAAACATGAGAATTGTTGTAGGTTAAAATCTGCATGTGCAATAGATTTGTATTTTGGAGTGACAGACAGTTTGAAATTTGTGTAATATGTTTGCTATTTAGGAAGAAAAAAATATTCTATGGACGTTATTCAAACAGATCTTATAAATTTAAAATTCTTGTTAATATATCTGTTTTTTTTTTATTCAATTCTTTCCATATTTTCCATCTTTTTTTTTGTTGACTTGGATTTTTTCATCGCTGGTTGTATGATTTCGTCCAAACCATGAGTGAGTTCAGTGTACATTTCTTATTTGTACGTTTATGTTACAGGCTTCTGCGTTCTTTTTAATATTCCTGTAGGTCTCTCATTTTCTGGTTTTCGTGTTTGTATTTTCGGTTTGTAATTTCATTTTGTACTAGTTTATGGACGCGGCCAAACCTTTCTAGCCTTTTCGACTTTATAAGTCCCAAAAGATATAATCAGTAACTTGTTCTCTCACCTGAGTTCTTACCTTTTTGATTCGAGTTTCTTGTAAGGATCACGAGATGTTGCCATATATCTTGATTTTTGTATTTTGCTGATGTTCTTGTCTTCTATCTGTGTTTACAGTACAGCACATATTTTGTACGTTCTTCATTTTGGGAAAACCATATATACGATATTATTGGTTTCGGTTTTTATCATTGTATTTAATATGATTTTTAACTTTTTTACACATAATCCCTTAAACAAAGTATTCAAACTTCTATTACATTATTTGGTTGTACTTTGTATACTTATTCATAAATTAAGGACTGTGACCACCTCCATTTTGTTTGTTTATAAAATATTGATTTTCAAACTCAAAACGTATCCTCTCAAACCACATCCAGTATACCCTGGAATCATTTATTCTGTGAAATTCATTTTTTGTAGACCAATTTCCGTAAACATTTTAAAGAATTTTTATGTTTAACCTTGTCATTTGCGTTTTTTTAATCTATAAAGCATGTACTTACGTATTTCCTTAAAGGATTGACTGCAAGTAATCTTTATCGCAGTTTGATATTCGGATTATACCAAAGAGTACCAGTATTAATTAACATGTTCTAAGACCAAACGTTTTAGAGGAATGGTTGCACTAAGAGCTTTTGTTTCGTTATAATATGCTTTTTGTTATTGGAGAAGCTCGAGAATTTTAGCCTGGATTCAATCAGTTTTGTTTTTATATTATTTATCTCAATCAGTATTATTATTTTAATTGTCTCTCTAATAATATAAGAATATATTGCTCTGGTGCTGTCGTTCTAAAGCTTCTCCATAAATATTTGAATTTTTTATTACAGCATGTTAGTTTGTGCACTTATTTTATTAATAAAAGTTTGATCATATGTTGTTGTTTTATTTATGGAGAAGCTTTAATAAACGAATTATAACGATGTCTCTGTTTAGCTTTTCTTGAATCATCATTTAGATTACCTAAATCATTGTAAATGAAAACTGACATAACGCAGCTAGTATTAATCCCGAATTGACAGACCAAAATAAAATACACTGATGGCTACCTCGGTAATCAGTTTAGCGTAGACTGAAATCTAATGAAAATTTGGCAGGTTAAAATTCGTGACACGGTAGAAGTTAGAACATTCTTGCGAGATTTGATAAGTAAAAGAAAGTCTACAAATAAATGACTATCTCTGTAATCTGATTGTCATAGACCAAAATACTCAGAGAGTTAAACAGTCGGTTGAACCGAAGAATACTGTGGATGGAGAAAATTTGCTGATTCCCTGTCGAAAATAAGATCCTCTAAGTGGTAACAATAAGATGCCTGGCAGGTAAAGAAACGAGAAATATATCTATATAAAAGGCGTGATGACACGTCACATCACTTTAAGTCCAGTAAACTAACGACGTCATCTAAGAAAGAAATATGAACTACCATATTTCATTCATATGTTGTTCTTGAATTTTAATTAATAATACTGTATTAATAATATAATAATATTAATTTCAACTCACAATTATTCGTATACGTTAAAATATTTACCAAATTAATACTTTGATGGAAAAATAAAAATACCTAGAAAACTGATAACTTTAGGTATAGGGAGTACTTCATAAAATTTTAAGAACGATGTTAGTACTTCAGAAGAGTTTCTTAGTGTAAGAAAATAATGTACTTGCATTTTGACTTACTCTGTATTTGATTTATCGAATATTATGAAAACGAATATGTATGTTTTAAATAATATATTATACTTCATCTAATATACATACCGATGCACGTCATTATCAACATCATATTTTCAACTCCATTTTAAATCAAATAGATCACATATTTATTGCAAAAGTATTACCATCTCTTTACAACGACTATTTAAATTCTTACGTGAGATTTTTGAAATAAAACACACTAATTTTGTTCTAAAAAGAATAGATTTTATTAAATAGGTAAAAATATAAAACAAGAGGTATTCACTTTAAAATTCAAAATAATAAAGTACAAAAAGTGTCAACACCGCAACTGTCAAATAAGTGTTACCAATTTATGCCAAAATTTCACCTTCGTTCGATTACAGTTACAGTGTGTTCCGAATAAATGTTCTTCATAAAAACGCTTTATAATGCATATATACAAATTAAATGAAACACATTATTGTGTATTTCTTTAAATTAACATTAATAGAAATTTTTAAATATTATTTCTACGCTTATATAATAAAATATGTCTAGTGGCTGTCATGCCAGTGTACTCGGCAAAGTGATTCTAAAAAAGAACACACTTATCGCCTAAATATTTCGTGTTGGTATCATGTGACGTCACGGGCTATGACGCCGATGACGTGTATCGATACGTAAATTAGATGAAGTGTATATAATTTTTAACAATTATTAAAAAACTATGGTTGCAATAGATCAATGTTCCTATACTACTTTTTAATTGTACAGGGAGTTAAACTTGATATGATTTTCAGGTAATGTTGGTTATAACTTTTTAAATACCCAGTATAACATAATAAAACTTACATTGTTGTGATGTGGAAGTGAAGCAGATTTCGAATTTCAAATAAAATACAGCGTGTTTCATTTAAAAAAACATAAGTTTGGTCTGCCTACATCTTATGGAACACCCTGTAAGATTGTAACTAATTTTAAAATGTGGAGTTAGCTGCCTACAATTTTTGTCAATAACTTTTTTTTTGTAATTTTTACTACTAACAGATCTACTGAGCTTCCTCACACTAATCAATCACCATGTATAATATACAATAGCGTAGTTGGAGAAGGTATTTTTTAAATTTTTGGAAAACACGATTTTTAGATTCAAAACTTCATAATTCATAAATAAGCATGCTAAACCACTATTGTATTGAGTATTTGACAACTCATACAAAGTATGATATTATAAAATTAAAATTGTCATGTACCGTAGGTAACGAGAGAAATTAAAAAAAAAGGTCTGGAGGAAAAAGGCAAAAACGCTGTAATTGACAAAATAATATAATATGAATTCAACGAAAGAAAAAAATAAGCAGAACTAGACTTGTTTAACTTAACTAAAGCTAAAAACATTAATATTATCTGTTAAATGAATCAATAACATTGTAAAATTCTTAAGATAAAAAATAAGTCGGTTTTTTTAGCTGATCAAAATACATTCTTCCTTTTTCTGAACAAATTTTTTTTTAAATTTGGATATCTTTGTATTTTGCCATTGAATTTTTGCCACGAATTCTTTTCCAGTATACGGTGGTTCCCTACCAGTCACTTTTTGTTAATTACAGCCGAAACCATTGTTCCATTGTAGGTGTCTTTGAAATAAATTAGTCTGGGATGTTGCTTTGAAATGTTTAATTCTCTTATTTGTCTAGTTTTAAAAGGTGCTTTTGTAACATACATAGGTGCAAGAAAAGTGTGCCAGATACGTACCAAGTAGTTATCAACCACTTCTACTTTATAGGGCACAGGTTTTTGACGAGCCAATCGTAACACTGCTTCCCAATCTTCTGGGGTTTCTGCTGCACTTTTTTGATTAACGATACCAAAATCTTTATCCGTCTCCATGTAAGACTGGCCTCTTATAAGAAAGGTCACAGAAATAGAGTCAAATCTGTTTATTTTATGGACTAAATAGTGTAGAAACCAGAATTACCGTCCAATTTTTATTTTGGCCTCCACACGAATCACAGAAAATCACTAAGTTACGAACTTCAGGAGGAAGCTGGATTGTCATATAGTCATACAGAAATGAGCAAACTTCATTGGCACCCTTTCGAGCTACTGTTTCAGGGTACGAGTACATAACAACATCATTATCACTAAGTCGATGGACATTAAAGGAGTAGAAAGACAACTGCCTTACATCGTTACTCGTAATATTAGGCATTGGAAGGTTTTTATTATACTCCATGGCTATGACTTCATATTCTCTTGAGATCCTTGCTCGTAGTTTAGCTTTTGTTTTTCGTTTGTAAAATGTCTGTGCTTTCAGCAAGTGGAGTTTCTGCCCTGTTTTAAGTTTATTAATTAATTTTTCATCTTTACATTCCCTTATTTTTATTCTGGAAGCATCACAAATGCTGCGAGTGTCGGTTCTGGGATACCCAAAGGAGATATTAAAGCGTGTGTTGAATGTTTTTCTATATACTTCATAGCACACTGCTCTATTGGGATGTTTCTCAAGGAACATTTTGTACATCTTTTTAATGTTAAGTTCCTCTGGCAGGTACTTCCTGCTAGATTTTTTTAGGCTGTAGTGACTCATGCGTCCTTTGAATGATTTTATGTGATTTAAAATTAACTGCATAGTCTCTTCAGACAATTTATTGGGTCTTGAGCCATGTTTACCTCTATTGTCCTTGGCGGTTGTACCATGTTTTATGGCTTTTTGTACAGTTTGTAATCTTCTCGTGGATATACCATGAAGAGCAACAAAAGATTTTTGACAAACCTGAACGTCTTTTGCAGGTCATGTATGCCCCGCATCATTAGTTACCGCAAGGCGAATTCTGTAATAAAAAGAGCCATCTCTTACGTTGCAATTCTCTTCATCTTTTCTTGGCCTTCTTTGAGTTACAGGAAGTATGGATATTAGACCACCCAAATACATACTTTGCTCGTCCCAATTCAGCATAGAATTAAAATTACGAATAATTGTATTTCTTTGTTCAACCGTTATATTTTCAAAACACTGATAACGTTTGCAACGGCAGTCCTCGCGTGTTTCGTGAGTTTTTCGTTTTCTTGTAGTTTTTGACTGTAAAGCCTCTTCAATTTCGCTGTCCTCACTTTCCATATTAATAAACAATAGTTCAAACTTACCAAACGTTAAAAAACAAACTGTGATTATGATAATATTGATACTTAAATAAACAACTTGTATGAATGCTGAACACTGACTGTGATTTTCCGTTGTAAATTGTCCCTACGGACAGGCGCGTTGAGCACTTAAATCTGACTTATAGCATTGTTGCCTAGTTTAACCTTGACTTGCAGCGCTCTTCCATTGTACAGCATTATTTTATTCGTTTGTAACGTTTGACTTATTGCACTTTTATTTTGTTTGATATTTGTGGATTGTACTACGTGTATCCAAGTATCGAAAAATGTATTCCTCAAGAAATCGATAAAAATTGACTTACAGCGTTTTTCCCCTGTAGTCTTCATATGAGATATCAGATGTCACTATGGATGAAAATAGGTGTACAATAACACAAATTTTTGTTTTATTGACTTGAGCAAGGCCTCTGGCTGAGTATAAAAAAAACAACTGGTTGAATCATAACATGCGGCATAGCAAATAAATGGGAGGATATAACGAATAAATTAAGATATAAAAAACAAACAAAGCAAATAACTAAAACGGCACTGCACAGTATTTTGATTATTATTGAACGTATAGTTACGTACGAGATATCATAGGGTACTATAGATGAAAATAGATTTAATATAAGACACATTTTTATTTATTTACTTATTGAAGGCCTCGGATTACAAAATAAACAACTAGACGAATCCTACGATATGACTCATCAAATGAAGTGATGTGACACTTATAGTACATTATAATCTATATAACGTGCCATCAAAAAATATATATAATACAAGGTATAGTAGAAACACTCGGGGTAGTTCCGACAGAAGTGAAAACTTCTTAAATTGTGTTGAAATTTTAAGTAATAATTTGAGATAAATGAAATTTTGTGTTTTAAGTTTATAACTTACGTAATTATATAAAATTCATATCAGTCTTGTTACATTAAAAACTTTGTGAATTCATAGTCATCATATTTCATTCATCATATCATTCCAACGCAATTTAAGAAGTTTTCACTTATGTCGGGGCTCCCCTGAGTGCAATACTTTCTATTTTATTAGTAAACAACTTACTTGATTTGCACCTCGTAAAATTAGTATATTATGTTACATGACATTATGTTACCAAACACATGAAAATAGAAGTTTAAGGCAATTACCTTAAATATTTTTTAACCATTTACTACCTACATCAAACAAGCACTTAAACCCAATATTATAAAATGGAAACACAGCAAAAATTTTTATTAATAAAAAAATGTAGTTTGGAAAATGTTTTATTCAATATTACACAAATTAGGCTATATACATCAAGACGATATTGTAAATCACATTGAAGTAATTTAAACTAATGTTAATATTTAATAATTGTCTAGCCCTTGTTTTTAATAACTAGTTCACATCTTTTGGACATTGGATTTATTATCTTTTGCAGTTCCTCCATGGAAATACAGTGATGCCAAGCGTTGATTAGAGATCCGATTAATTTCGTTTTATTTGTGGGTTTGCTTTTGGAAATAATGTTTGATATCCTTTGCCACAAATTCTCCATGGGATTGATATCCGGGGATTGCGCTGGCCAGTCCATCCTATCAATTACATTACTCTCCATCCAAGCTTTAACCAATTTTGCTGTATGGCAAGGAGCATTATCATCCTGAAAAATAAATGTTTCTCCGCCAAACAGGTTTTTTCCAGTACGCAGCATCTTATCTTGTAGTACCTCAATGTATTTGGTAGCATTCATCATCCCAGAGACAACGTGTAGGCGACCAACTCCTCGAGCGGACATGCAACCCCATATCATAACGGAGGTTGGATGTTTAATTGTGGGAGGAATACATTTTGGAGAAAATTCTTCACCAGGAAATCTTCTGACGTAGGTATTTCCAGCATGATTTTTAACATTGAAAGCGGATTCATCACTAAACAGTACACTCTGCCACTGCTCTGCTGTCCCCATTCGATGTTCCTTGACCCGTTTCAAACGGAGCAATCTTTGCTTTTCTGATAGCAGTGGTTTCTTCTATGCGTTACATCCTCTAAGTCCAAAACTAAGCAGTCTTTTTCTCGCAGTGGAAGTGAACACGCTTACATCTGTAGATTCAGACCACAGCTTCGTCAATTGGGTGTAATTAAGACTTCTGTCTGCCAGACTTGTTCTTCTTAACGCAGCGTCACCCGAACAGAAGTTTTCTTTGGTCGGCCACTACGCGTTCTGTCCTCGATGTTTCCTTGTTCAGCCTACTTCTTAATGACTAATTACTGTAGATTGATTACAGTTTACTGCGGATGCTATTTCGTGACTAGATTTGGCGTTTTTACGGTGAAAAATAATTTTAAAACGCTTTTAAAAATGAATTAGATGAAATATACATAAAACTTCCGTTAAACCTCAAAAACTATAAGACGCTTAGGTGATGCAGGACTTTTTAACACCACTGTATATACGCCACCGTTCCAATTTCGTGTTGAAGTTATAGTAAAAACACATTTTCAAATGACGAATAATGTCCACTTTTCCGTCTCCTGATTGATATAGTTTCTACTCTCAGGCGGTCCCAGACTTTTTGAAAATTTTGTGTTTACATGTTTTAACAATAATTGGTGCTTGCTTTTGACGGTTATTAAAACCTAATACATAATTGTTGTTGTTAACAATTTTAAAAGGCATGCGTTGAATATGTCAAAACTGAGAGCCATTCACGTACCCATCTATCCAAGGCTAGATTAATGTCTCAAGCCCAACTTTTAATTTTGTAATAAAATATTTTTTGAAGGTATAACACCTTCATATCATAATAATTATGTCGACATTCAGTTTAATCCGTAATTGTTTATTGTGGTAAATTAACATAACCGGAATTTGATTAATTCGGGTACGCCCCAATTACGCCAAGCAAAATAAGATAATGATCTTCGAGCAATGAACTGCTTAATGAATTATTCATCGTAACGTTCCAAATTTATATTCGCAACAAACCAAACTCTCAAATATGCACATTTTATCTATTTAAATTAAATAACACACAAGTTAAATTTACACTTCAACAAAAAAATTATCAGGTATACATAGAGTTAGTTTCAAGGTGATGAAGGTGACATCATTTTATGCGGTGAGATCAGATGTAAAAATTTGTTTGTGAAGTGTTAGATTGTGAGGACTAGAAAAATGTAAAAAAAAAACAATTATCGTTGCATATCAAAGATTCAATGACGTCTTCTGTAACTAGTACCAATAGATGCCAAATAAATTTCTCGCCTAAATTTAACTACTTTAAAGCCCTACTTACTGTTCTGCAGGTAAGTACTGAAGTTCTGTTGTTAAACAAAGTCGGGTGTAATATTCTTCTTATGGTGCCCTATCCAATTAGTGGATGTTGGCGACAATTCTGGCATACTCCTCTCGATCTTGTGTGGCTCTAAAGAGTGCATGGGCATCGAGGTTTGTCCAATCCCTTATATTTTTAAGCCATGAGTATTTCTTTCTTCCGATGCCCCGTTTTCCTTCTATCTTCCCTTCCATAATAAGTTTTAAGAACTGGTACTTGGAATTTCGAAATACATGACCTAGATAAGCAGTTTCTCTTCTTTTTAGTATTGGCAGCAATTCTCGTTCTCTGTCCATTCGATTTAATACTTTGACGTTTGTTGTGTAATCTGTCCAGGGAATTTTAAATAGTCTTCTAAATACCCACATTTCAAAGGCCTCCAATCGGTTCATTACATTGGCCTTTATGGTCAGGTTTCTACACCATATAGCAGTATGAAGTAAATGTAACTTTTTACAAAGCGATATCGAAGCGGTAAGTTAAGGCTGTTGTTGCTTAACAAGGTTCTCATATTAGTAAATGCTGTTCTGGCTTGCTCAATCCTGCCACGTATCTCTATATTTGGATCTAGATCTTCAGTTATCCAACTACCGAGATATCTGAACTTGGGGACCTTTTGGATATTCTTATTGTTTACTCTTATATTTAATTGCATATTTCGTGTTCTACTAACCACCATTACCTTTGTCTTGTCTATATTATTTTTAAGCCCAGTCGTGCTCCTTCAGTATTTATTCTATCTATTAGTCGTTGTAGCGCTTCTTGGCTATCAGCTATTATGACTGTATCATCAGTGTAGCGAAGATTAAAGAATAAAAAGGAGGGGTGACAGAACACAACCCTGTCGTACACCTTTTTCGATTGAGAAATATTATGTAGATTCCAGTTCTACTCTCACAGATGCCACTTGATTCATATAAAGATTCTTTTTGATTTTAAGGTCATTCAAATCTATCGAACGTTCCTGGAGCAGTCTTACTAATTCTGAATAATTAACACAATCGAACGCTTTCTGGTAATCTATAAAGCATAGGAAGACATCTTTTTGCTGATTTCTGCACTTCTGAAGTAGGACAGTTAAGCTATAAAGTGCTTCTCTTGTGCTAAATCCTTGTCTGAAACCGAACTGTGTGGGGCTCATGCCTCTTTCACAACTGTTGTATATTCTTGCGTGAATTATCTTTAAGAAGATTAGCGGGTATAATATATTTTACCGTTATTGTCGTACATCGCCCACCGTTAAGTCTCGAAAGGCCTACAAACGTGTAAAAAAATATTTTTGCGAGAGGTATGATTTAGGCATATTTTCTCATTCTTGGAGAGCAACAATTAAGTCCTGGAGAGTTTCCTCAGTTGAATATTATTCTGAAAATATGTTTCCATCTGATTTATTCTTGTCTTATGAGAGCTTTCAGCCGTCCTCGATTCACGAAGTTTACGAATTGGGAACCTCTATCATTCATCCGATTTACGTGTCTTTAATAGATGAACTTCTTTGTACATCTTTGTGATTGTTCCTTCCATTCCCATACGATTTCTAGTGTCTCTATTATTCGATCTCTTTTAGATATCGGTAGATTTATTCTAGTTGCATCCATTTCCACTATTCTTTTCTGTTTATTTTCCAATCATTTATATCCTATCTTTGCATTTTCTTGCATACGTCATTATTGGTCTTATACTGGCTTTATAAATTCTTGATTTGATCTCAGTGTTAATTTGTCGGTTTCTCCATTTAGTGTTATTAAAGTATCCCGTCAATCTGTCTGCCTTTTGTTCTAGATCCCCAGATCTCCATAGTTTGACACTGTAATTTTAAGGTATTGTTACACTACTTTAAATTACTTTTATTGAAACCCCAATAATATGACAATACTTGTTTACAACTTTTATACAACGACAACTCTTCAAAATACTTCTTCTTAGAGTGCCGTCTCCCTACGGAGATTGGCAATCATAATGGCTATTTTTATTTTAGAACTTGCTGCTCTAAACAAATCAATCGATCTGCTTTGATATCAATCACGTAGATTTTTTAACCATGAGTTCTGCCTTCGGCCAACAGATCTTCCTCAAATCTTTCCCTGTATTATGAGTCTCAAAATTTCATATTTTTTTGTTCTCATCACGTGGCCTAGGTATTCCAGTTCTGGTGTGTATAGTGGTGATTAGTTCTGTTTCTTTACCAACCCTCTCCAATACTTCTTTATCAATATGTCATATTATCAATCCTTATCTCAAAATACTACTGTGCCTTGAACTGTCAACTTCCTGTGTTTATATACATTTTCTGACGTTCTAGACATTACTAGATATTTCAGTATTTTTCGATGGCATCTTAACATTCTAGATTATTTTAATACTTCTTTTTCGTTAAAGGACTTTCTCTACATGGAATAAATCTCACGGAACTGTAGTAACACTGCTCTCTCCTTTATATTTATTCGTTTCGACTAACTGGTCTATCAGGAACCGATTGAAATTAACAGAGTGGATAAATTCCATAGTATGGAGCTAATTCTGCTGCTGCTTTTCGGCAGGACGGTGCAGGCCTTCCTAGTTTCGTTAAAGTTTCGAACAAAGTCTTGTCCTTTCCAAAATTTTGGACCTTTCATCTTTTACGGGCAAATTTGAAGAGTTTTTCCAATTTTTTCTTTCAAATTTCCGATGTACGTCAGGGATGAACGTTCTTCTTCGCAGGGAGGTAATCTTTCGAAAATAAGATCTTGAGGAAGCTTCATATATCTTCTGGTGATCATAATCGATGGAGAATAACCGGTTGCTTCATGTTCGGAACTTCTATACGCTAACAGGAATAGAGGAATTAAAGTATCTCAATCTTTTTTATTATCAGCGACAAATACATATTGAAAGGTATTGACAAAGTACTGACAGAACAATTAACAACATTAATTAATAACATTATTAAATAAAATACCGGAAGAATGAAGAACGAGGGAACTAATTCTATTATTCAAAAAAGGAAATAAAAAACAACCAGAAAACTACAGAGATATAAACTTGTTAAATACTACCCTAAAATTTACAACTAAAATTTTACAAGAACTAACGAATCAGAGAATAAGTTTAGCAGGTGAACAACAGGGTGTTCGTATTGGAAGATAGTGTACAGATGCAATATTCGGCATAAAGCAGATTACTGAGAAATCACTAGAATATAATAGACCAGCATTTCAGTGTCTGATAGACTTACAGAAAGCATTTGGCAGAGTAAATCCAAGGGCCAATTGTTCGAACGCTAATGAAAACGTGATTGTAATCAAATATTTAATTACAATCAAATACGTCACAGCAGCTATCAAAATTATTAAAAATAGCTTATTATTGAACATTTACATATTGAATATAAAGTATAATATAAATATATAATATTATAATAATATATAATAGTTTATATTTTATAAACATATAAAATATAAACATATTGAATAACATGAAATTAACCTCAGCAAGAGTTAAATTATGGTTTATTTTAAATTAAAACTCAAAATAATAAAATTGAATAAAATAAATCAGTCAACATAACCCCAAAATGAGACGTATTTGATTTTAGTTAAATATTTTATTACAATCAAATTTTGATTATCGTTCGAACAATTGGCACTTATAAAGATGTAATCCAACTTCTGTATAATAGAGAAGTTCCCCTAAATATTAGAAAAACTATTGCAAACATATATCAAAACAACAAAATGAAACTCAGAATAGATGGACAACTTACAGAACCTATAGAAATAGGCAGCGGAATAAGAGGGTGACTCATTGAGCCCTATCCTCTTCAATTTAATTGGATGACATCATCAAAAGCGTTAACAAAGAAAGAGGATACAGAATGGGAAACAAAGAAGTAAACATTCTCTGTTACAGACGACGCAATATTGATAGCTTAAGATAAATGTAGTCTGCAAAGACTGGTCCACAGATTGAACATATGAACAAAAGAATTTAATATGATAACCTGATCTCAGAAAACTAAACCAATATTAATCAGAAAAGAACCAAACAGATGTAAAATAGAGGTTGATGGCATCAGTGTTGAATAAGTAATGGAAATAAAATACCGTAGAATTACATTGTCCAGATATGCATACCTTTATAAAGAAGTGAGAGATCAAGTACAAAAAGCAAATAGACTGGCAGGATGCCTTAACACTATATGGGAAAACAGATACATTAAAACTGAAATGAAGTCAAGATCAATAATGACGTATGCTTCAGACACGAGACCCGACACAGCGACAACACAATGAACACTAAATAGAAAAAAAAATTAAATAACCATATAAGCAGAATGAAGGAGACCAGCGTTGTCAAAATGGCAAGAGAAAAATCACCAATGGGCAGAAGAATTATCAGACGACCGCGCAAAAGATGGAGTGACAACCTTCCAATTACGGAATATTTATATTATTATTGTATTAATCATGTTTCACTAATTGGCTTATTTAAATTCTTTAATAAAGCTCATGTTGATTGAGACTGGCTGAATGACAATTGTCCAAGTCCAATTGTTTATAAAGAGGAAGAAGAAGAAAATGTATTGACCACCAACAATTACTTAACCTCTCTTTTATACCACCGCTATCACCCATGTTACACTTCTTTAAATTGCTTTTATTGAAAAACCAACAATATTAAAATACTTGTTTACAACTTTTACACAATGACAACTCTTCAAAATATTACTGTTCCTTGAACTGTCAACTTCCTGTATGTACATTTACCTGTTCAATACCTGTTCGAGAATTAATGTAGGTATACGATCAATCAGCTTTAATAAACAGGTATTGAACATATTTGAACAGGTATTGAACAGGTTTTGAACAGGTTTTGAACAGGTTCGTATTTCCCGTCTCCTCACCGTTCCAACGAGCCCTCGTACGTCACACTCGAACCAATAACAATGGAGATACGATATAGCGCCGTTTTGGCAATGTCTTATCGTTTGTTTTCTATCTCTCAACGTGTTCCCCATCCCCTCTGCTTTCCAACGATACCTTACACGTCATGATCCGACGAGCCGTTTTAACCCCCATCAAAAAAGCGTCAAAAATGAGCAGAATCGACCTTAGAATTTCTTATGGAGATTTACAGGGGAAAATGACCTGTTTTGTGCTTGAACTGTTACTGCCCCTTTACTGGTATTCCCGTGTTTCTACATTTTTTTACCCATTTCACTAAGGATCTGTCCAGATAGATTTTACATAAGGTGGGTGACAGACAGCAGCCTTGTCTTTAGTCCCTTGGTTGTTTGAAAAGGAGAGGTGATTTCTTGTCCCATTTTAAGTCTTGCAAAGTTTTGTTCGTAGTATTGTTGAGTGGGGTTAATAAGAATTGGGTTTATTTTCAAGTTACCATTTCTATTCATAGTTGGGAGATCGGTACCCTGTCATATGCTTTTTCCAAATCTATTAAAGCTATATGGGTTTCTTTATTTCTCTGGACTCGTTTTTCCATTGCAATTTTTAATGTGGAAATATTATCCATAGTGGAGCGTCCGGCCCTAAATCCCGCTTGTTCTTCGGGTTGTTTGTCTTTAATATCATTTTCTATCAGGTTTCGTAGTACTTTTGAGTATAGTCGGCCTATAGTAGCAATCACTGCGATCCCTCTATAGTTTTTAGTTTTGATGATTTGATAGATTTTTTGATACTTCTTCTTTTTCGTCAAAGGACTTTTTCAATATTGAATAAATCTCAGTTAACTGTCGTAACAGCATTTTATTTCCATTACTTTTTAAATGTTGATATGTTCAATTTCTAATTTTCATCTAGTTGGTCCTTTCATCATCATCCTATGGCTCTACAGCCCAATTAGAGCACTGATGATAATAGTACGTAGCTATTACACAGGATTTAAATCTGAATATTGCGCTGAAACAGGTTTGTTGAATGTTACGTCTGGTCCCAACTACTGTGCGGGGTAGAAACATGGACGTTAAAAGCGCAAATAGTTAAGAAGCTTGAAGCCTTTGAACTTTGGATATACCAGGGAATGTTGAGAATTCCATGGACTGCCAGGGTCACCAATGAGGAAGTGCTGAGAGGGATGGGTCGAGACAAAAAATTGTTGAGAACAATAAAAGTACGCGCAAGACTGCATACCTTGGACACATACTGCGGAATGATAAATATAGTCTTCTGCAGGTCATCATGCAGGTTAGAGTCGATGGCAAAAAGGGAATAGGTAGAGAGAGAAAGTCATGGCTGCGAAATATTCGAGACTGGACAAACATGACTGTAGATGAATTATTTCACGTTGCAAAAGACAGAGAAACTTTTAGAGGTGTGATCGCCAACCTCCGTTAATGGGGACGGCATAGGAAGAAGAAGATGTAGCTATTCTCCTCCACGATCGACTGCCACAGAAATTTTTTACGTTCTAATCCACATCATCTTCCCATTGCTTTCTCGGTCTCTCAATAGATCTCTCTCCCCGTATTCTTACTTAAACAATTTTTTAAAAACCTGTGGCGTTAGACTTCCACCGGTGTAGCCCAACTGGGGTTCAGATTAACATTTTCACCAAAAATAAAGACATATATTACGTTTCACTTCAAATTTTAACGTGCTTACAATTGGATAGGTCGCGGTTGCGACTTTACATAACAACTGTCAGCAGAATGTTCTGAATAAATTGTTACCTGAAAATAAAACACTTTTAGATATGCGGCCCTCAAGGTCTGATTGCAAATAGTAAAATGAAATAACAGTAGCATTTGCTTATAAATATTTTATTCGGATTGACCTAATTTCAATCCAAAACGTAATTAAATCTAAAACTTTATTAAGAATTATTAAAATAGTTAAAGGGTTTGTTTATCCTCAGTATTATGGATTATCCTCAGAGACACCTTCAACACATGGCTCATCAGTGCAATTATCCGGTATTCTGAGCACTCTTTCAGATTATGCTTCTTAGCAATAATTATTGCTACTGCTACAATTGATTGTCCAGGGAAAAATAGACAGTAAGCGAGGGCCAGGCAGGAGAAGACACTCGTGTCTCCAAAATTTGCGGAAATGGTTCGGGCTCACATCGGTCGAACTATTCAGAAGCGCCGCAAGCAAGATCAAAATTGCCATGTTAATAGCCAACGTTCGCAACGGACAGGGCACTTGAAGAAGAAGAAGCAATATTTATAAATGTCGATACTTCCATTTGTTTGGTATAGTGCCTGTGCTATAAATATTATCATACAGATCTAGCAAAATGTTTAGTATTTCCGTATCGAGTGGACAGGTTTAAGAAACTCAATTGGAATGTCATCTGGGTCAGGCGTTTTCCTCAGTTAGAAATTTTTAGACCTGTTTCTCATCTGTTTTTTGTTGCCTTTCATATGTGAACAACTCTTTGATATATTCTGACCATCTATTTAGTTAATGTTTTGTCTCTTAGAATTTTACCATTCGAGACTTTTATTACATGTATGTGCTTCTATTTTCTCAATGTCATTTCCTTCATTTTTCGATTAACATTAACGATGTCATATTTATTTTTGTATTCCTCAATTTCCCGTCACTATTCATTTAGTCAATTCGCTGCGTTTATTTCTTTCCTAATCCTGCAATTTGAGAGCTTATACAATTGATCCGCAAGATTAATCAGGAAACAACCACAAATCTTTTCAGAGCCGTAATTTGCTAAATACAGATTGTCATGATGGTCGCCAATATCCGAAACGGATAGGCACTACAAGTAGATACTATTGAGCAATATGAAATAACAAATAATTACAGAACGTCAATTACCAGTGTTTAAAGAAAGTCAATCGAAACAATAACATAATCGCTAGAGAGATTTCATCAAATATAAATTGTGATTTGAATGACCTATAATAAACTATAACATAATTATCTAAATATGACAATGAAATGTGATGCGTAATGAGATATTTTCTATTTATTGCAAATGTCAACTGTAGCTTTGGCCTAATTTTTTGTTTATTCGTTGCCATGGTCTCGCCGCTCTTTATTTTGGCTAACAACCATGTGCGTATATTTATCTTCTATTGTAAAGTTTTATCATGGAATTGTGACTGTTGCGGATCGCTTTCCAATTTATTAGATAAATTTAATTCGACGTTAAACAATGTGTGTGTTCAAGTTAACCAGATTGCAATGATTAAGTGGAAAATTTCACTTAATCATTGCATTACATGATTAATATGTATCTATCGTTATTTTATTTTTATCGCATAAAATCAATACATATTAAATTCGGCTTTGCTTTTTACAAAGTGTTCTATGTCTTTAAAATGGAAGTTCCTTCCCAGATTATAGATTTTTTACTATGATGATACCTAAGGTTATTATCTAACGGTAAGTTTTTGTTTTAAAATTAAAATTACGAGTATAATTTGAAAATATCTTTAAAGACTTTTAATATGTAATATTACGACTAAATATGAAGCACAGTTAGGTTTATTTCTCTTACATATATTACAAATATTCACATATCCATTGCGACCATTAAGTACTTGTTTCCTCTCTCTGTCATCGGAAGTGAACCGAGAATATCCACTGTAAGTCTAAAAAGGCTCTCAGGAAAGATATTTTGCTATTTTACCGCTTATATAAATTTTCCGTCAATCGCGTACCAGATATTAAAAAAATAGATAATAAAATTTACTAATTTTGGCAAAAATGTATTTATTTAAAAAATGGCATTATAAATGTTACAAAATAAAACTTACAGTCTAACCCAGTCCAAACATTCAGTAAGAAGGATGGATCTGCATAGCTACAACAAGTGAATCGATATCAGGATCAATTGTGCTTAGTTTCATTCGTAAATTTGGATCAAGATAAGCCTTTTGCGAAATTTATTTTTCACTTGTAGCATAGCACAAAATTTAGTGTCACACAGGTATGTGGTCCTAAAAGGAAGTAAAAATAACAATGCTTTTTTTATAAGGCTGGATATTCATTTTTAATATTTAGCCAGAATTCGGCTAATTCTAATTTTGAAAGCTGTATTTCAACCCCCCATCACAAGATAGTTCTATTAAAGACTCTTTTTCATCCTGTTTTAATGTTTCAGGAATGCTATCTTATGTTAAAAATAAGATTATCTTTAATCTTTATTTCATGCTCAACCACAAAATTTTCTAAACTTCTAAAACGACTGCAAGTCTTTGTTTGAAACGCTATTTTTCATCATATAACATTTCTTGATAAAAGCATTTATTTTGTCATTTACAGAAAATCGATTATGTGATTTACCTTGTAAGCTTAATTTGAGGTCATTTAATCGATAAATATATCTGTTAATATCTGTTATATCTGTTCAAAATTGGTTTCCATTAAAAATACGTACTTCAGAACGCAACTCGAATAACCTGTTCAACATTTTCCCTTTTGATAACCGTCTTACCGCTGTATGTAGCAATAACTTGGCAGTTACACCTCCGTATTTTCCTGTCATGACTCGGACACCATCTGAACAGAAACCAACTCATTGTTTCCAGTCTAGTCCATTTTCCACAAAAAAATCATTGATTTCTTGAATATTTCATCGGCAGTAGTTCGTTCCGTTAATGCCTCACAAAATAAGTACTCATCTTTGATTTTGGTTTGAAATATATATCGCACATAAGCCATAAGCTGAGCATAGTTTGTTACATCTGTGGTCTCATCAAGTTGTATTGCAAAAAAAATACTATTTTTTATCCGGTTTACCATTATTTAACATTTAATGCCATTATTTCAATCCTGCGACGTACTGTAAAAATACACGTTACCATATCTTGTGCGGCAGGCAGAAATAGTTATTCACCGATGATATGCGCTTTTCCACACTTCGCAATTCTTAAACTCACGAGGAAGAATGCCTCTACTGCTTTTTGGTTGCTGCCGGTGAAATTCGATATTATTTTTTTGTGCCTCTCATCTCCGTTAACTTTCGAACGAAGTAACCCTTAAGTTTATTTTCCAACACTGAATATTTTGTATTGAAGTGGCGTTTTAATAACGAAGGTTCCATACACTGGTTAGAAAGAATTTCCGAACGGATTAATCATTGGGGCCTTGGCTCATCATTTATATTCGTGAATGTAAATCCCATATTAATGTATTCAGGATCATATTTCCTAACCGCCACTTTTAGTTTTTTGAAAGAACTCTTTTTGTCATCACCCTGTATAGGCTCTGACTCTGAAATGGAGCTCGATGGACCGGGATTTTCAGATGTTCTGTTGTCTCTTTTAAGCCACTTCCATTTCCATTTTTTATAAGCAAAATTTAGCACGAATCAGTAACAGCAAATTACTCGTTTCGACAAAACCAACCAGAACGACTGACGGCCACGAGGAAACTGATGACGTGAATCAAGGGCGGTGACAATTTGCCGTGATTCCAGTGTTGCCAACAATGAATAAGACATTACGCGCTTGTGGTTTCAAACTCACAGCGTTGCCATGCACAACGTAAAAGATAACATTTGTTAGTAAATTTTACTAAAATTCTTCGTTTCTTCTAGTTTATAGAGTACCACCTTTAAGTGCTTTGCGTACCACCAGTGGTACGCGTACCGCAGTTTGAGTACGGCTGTTCTATGACCTTGTCTACCGTTACATAAATCGCATTTTTTGCATTAATCATCCAAAACTCGGCTACAATTGATCCAGTAAAATCTGTCTCAAACTCTGGCAAGTTTTCATTTGACTCCAAAATGTCTTCTAGAAAGGAGAAAGTAGAACTGTACGTACTTCATCGAGACTTTCCCATTTCAAATTGAATAGACCATTAGAAAGATACGGAGATTCCCATTCAGCCCAGTACGCCTTTGTAGTTTAAGTAAATTTGGTTTTTTCCTGCGAAATAGGCCTTACTTCGTTTTTAAGCCATTTTTGTAGGACTTGTTAAGTCATTATATTTTTTTGACTATTTTTAAACCTTTTCAGGGAAGTCTGGTCTTTATCTTCTTCCTGTTAACGGTGATCATCTGGAGATTTATTTCTTCGGTTACATTATATTTTTCTTCAAACGACACTGGCTTTGAACCTGTAATTCGTTCCAAGCATCTTGTAATTCTTCTAATTGTTCGTTTAACACATTCTTCTCATTCACCAATTCCTCATATTCCAGATTGAACTGTGTGGTTGATACATTGTATCGAGTTACCTTACACTCGTCTTGCATAATTGATACCTGTTTTCTTAACTATTCTATTTGATATTTACTAATCGCTAGTTGCTCCTTCAAATGAGCAACTTTAGATTCCAGAGTATCTTTTTCCTTTCTCTGGTCAGTTGTGGGAATTCGATTTCTTAGTATGTGAATGGCTTGTAGTTGTCGATCTAGGCAACGTTCATTCTTTAATTCTTCTTTCCTTCACAGAGATCCACTTCTGCAGTTAAGAGATTCTTCAAGACACTTGCTGCCTGTCATCTAAACGACAATACCAAGAAAGCTAACTTCATTCTCAGTTTAGCCATTTGTGCTAGCTGCACCTTCGAATTGAAAACAAGTTTTCCATGCTGAGTGGGAAGTACCATCGAATGTGGGTGGTTTTAAAATTTTACTAGTTTTAATTGTGCATGTTTTAACTATGGAATATGATGAGACTGTTTGTTCAGATTTGACACTCTAGTTACTGAAACAATATTCGATACGGAAGCTTGGGTACCAATTTTTCTATTTATGGTTTTATTGTGGTTTTAAATGGAGTTGTTGTTTTATTTTATTTTTTAAATCTGTTTTTATATCGTTCTGTTCTTCTAATTTGTCTATTCTACTATAAAGATAAAGTCACGTTCAGATGGCAGTGTACGGATATAGGATAACAGCGTTGCCAATTCTACTGCCATTGTAAGTTTTGCTACTTTTGTAAAATAAGCAGGGCCAAACTAACGGTAAACTAAGATATGTTTAGGTAAGCTAAAGTTGTTAATAGAAAATTCGTGAATGAAATAAATGGTAATAATTCCTAAAATGCTTCTATACATAATACCGCAGTTAATAGGGAAAAAAATATGAAAAATATTCTACAGGTTTTTTAATGTTCTAAACGGTAGATAAGGGATAACTGATGATAATTCCTTGAAGAATTACAGCCAATTTTGCTTTGTTTATTTTTTAAAGAAAGATGAAGTTTGGAAAAAATCATTTTTTTGCCTATTTTGTTCCTCGTGCATTTTAGGGAAAAATGTTTCAAATAAATGTTGTAGATCTTAAAAAGTTTTTTAATTTTTTAGTTTGTAAATTAAAATACATAAACTAATGACTGAGATAATTGCAAAAAACCCCTAATTGAGGCCCCTAGAACACAAGGGTGTAAGTGCAGTTGCTTATCACTTAGCAACTGATATCTAACAACAGGCACGTACTTTTGGCTTCAAACTTTTTTCAAAACTTTGTTTTTGGCACTTACACCCCTTGTGTTCTAGGGGCCTCAATTGTGCACTAATTTATTAAATGTTCATAACTTTATTTTTTGCATAATGGCGTCTAATATAACTACTTGAAATTATGTCGATTAATGAGTTATTTAAGTGTGCTACATTTCAACCAGATCAACTAAATATTTTATTACCTTTACTGAGAAAAGAATACCCCCGAAAAACAATTTTCAATCATCTTCATTTTCATAATCTAGTTCATCTTCAGAGTCATTGTTTAATGAAATTCTAATAGGTTCAATGTCATCTTGAATGTTGTCTACTGTCCAAAAATTATTCTCCAATTTTATAACATGGTTGACGTAATTTTTCCAATGTCCATTGTTCTGTACTTTATCATAACCTTCATAAATCAATGTTTTAACGTCGTTTTGTTTGAAACTTGAATTCTTAGAGGACACGTACCGTTTCACTTCACTCCACACCATTTCTATTGGGTTCAGTTAACAGTGATAAGGCGGAAGTCTTAAGATATGTACATCTACGCGGCATTGTTCGTTACTGTGATTCCTGTATTTTTCACCAATACAATCAATTTTGTATTTGTCATAAATATTTTTTAATACATTAGCAGTTTCCAGAAGTTCATTTTTTAGGTAATCTTCTTCAAAATAAATGTCCTTTTCATAGAGCCACTCCTTAATTTGACGTTTCACCCAATATTGTTTGGGAAAATTTAATTTCCTAGAGTGATAAGATGCATTGTCCAAGATAATGACATTCTTTTTATTTTTTGGGAGATTCGGTATTAACATGTCAAACCATTTTTCAAATAGATCTCCGTCCATCTCTTCATGGTAATCTTCAGCACCTTTTTTGGCAAGAAAAGTGATGTCAGTACCTTCAACAAATCCGTCTTTGTTTCCTGCATGGACTAAAACAAATCTTGGTCCTTTTCCGGTCGGAGTTTTTAAACCTGTGGTAAGTCCATTTAAGAAAGCCTGTCGGCTATTTTTTATTGTTGTATCTTGCCATACTTGCCCATTGGTTATTCCAGTATTAACCCATGATTCGTCCATATAAATGATATTGGCTCCTTCGTTCCTCAGTTTCTTTATTTCCCGGAGATAGTGACGCCTCCAAGCGACTATTTCTTGTTTTTCTATTAATATTGAATTTCTACCTTGTTTGCCATATATAAAACCCATGTCGTGCAATAGTCTTCTCAACGTACTCTTGGAAAAATTCGGAAGATGCTCCATTTGCTTAATTTTTTCTAGTACTACGTCAAGGGTTGAAGGAATATTGTCCATAAAAAACCGTGCACTACTTGTCTTATTCAGACCGAGTTGCTTCATCTATTCTCACGACTATTCAAATAACCGGTTCTTTTTTTTTTCTTATAGGAGTTACGAGTGGACCATTTTTACTTTCACTTCTATATCGGAATATCGTTCGCTCAGAGACTCCAGTCATAGCAGAAACTTCCCGCACTATTGTTGATACACTTTTATCATTATTACTGTTTGATAAATAGTTAAAAACATTTAACACTATTTTTTTGCATTCACTATTTAACAAATTACCGTTTTTGAATTTTATTACACTCGCGGCCATTTTGACACTGACACGATACAAACGTCTGATATCAACTGAAAATTCTTTTAATGACTCTCAAGTATTTACCTGAATTTATAATTGCTGGCATTAGACAATAATTTTGAATTTATAAATAGGTATATTTTTTTAATTCTAAATTATTTTTTAATGTCTGTAACTGTAAATGCAGGTAGAGAAAGTGTGTCATTAAAAGGACATTCAGATTAAAAACGGATTATACAAATAATTATTTCATTTCCACGAATTGTAAACAATTTTGAACAGAAGATATAATTCCGAAAAGACCAGATTTCCGAAATATAACTTTCTATTTTTAAAATACCAACAGAAAATTTATATAATTAAAAAAATGTAGTATTTTTCCGTTTCACATTCATAAATATTTCCGAAATTATAATTCTTTTATAGGAGCCGGCCCATAACGTACGATTGTAGGTACGATTAAAAACTGACAACAATGTAGTTATTTCTGGCATATAGAAAGTACAGGCCTATCTCTGTAACGCTGCCATCTGAATGTGAATTTATCTATAGTAATTTGATAGTTATTCTTACGACTAACCTAAAATTGTCTTAAAAAAAATAAAAATAAAATAAAATTTTCTTGAATTTAAGATAAACTATTTATGATTTCACTCCTCTTTTTCTTCCTCTTCTTGTCTACTAGTGTCCCCTGCACTTCTTTTTTTCCTACGCTTTTTTTTACTCTTTAATTTTTATATATCACCAATGTTATACTTCTTTCTATTCGCTTTTATTGTAAATAGCAAATAATATTACAATACTTGATAACAACTTTAACTGAATGACAGAACTAATCAAAAACTGTGTAAGTAAGCTGCGAAAACAATGCAACGGGACACTTCAAGAAACGTCACTTTATTCTACAGTCAATTTCTTGTCAAATTGAGTGAATCACTGTATTGTTTTAACAAAATAGTTCGTTGCATCCCTTAAAATTCAAAAATTCGGTGATTATTCCTAAAACTACAGTGTAGAATATAATTAAGTATTATGGGGAAAGAGGGTAAAAGCCTGGGTCGCCCAAAACTAGTTTCTGATAGGAGCATGAAAATCAATTATGGGTTAAAGTTTTATAAAGTTGAATTACAGGTAACAATTTAAAAGTGTACTCGTAGTTTAAAAAATGAAATTTTCTTATAGACAAATGGAAAGCCACTGTTAACAGAAAAATAAAACCAAGCCAGGCCTATGTAGGCAAAATCTAAACTTATTGATCGCTAGAAAATTGGTCCCGAGTAATTTCTAGTCACGAATCAAAATTCGACGTTGGTGATTACCACAAACAACATGAGGCTTTTCAAAACGACTCTGAAACGGATCTTAAAATTTCCTAAAGGGGTGATAATTTGGTTTTGTATGGTAGTTTTAGGCGTAGGATGAATTAATAAGGGTTCCGTGAATGCTGCACAATATCAAAATAACTTCAAAACAGCTTAATATTGTAAAATTAAATGTTAGCGGGAATTATATTTTTTAGCAGGACGAAGCGGTCTCGCACACGACAAGAACCATATAAAGCTGTTTTGAAAGCCACAATGTAAACGTCCTTTCTTGACCTTCTAGC
Organism: Diabrotica balteata; assembly: GCA_918026665.1. Lineage (NCBI taxonomy): Eukaryota > Metazoa > Arthropoda > Insecta > Coleoptera > Chrysomelidae > Diabrotica > Diabrotica balteata. Next base: position 90,024,134 of record OU898280.1, read on the forward strand.
AGCCCTAACCTAAATGTCAATAAAACAGTATGGCATAAAAGGAAACAAACTAAGAAAGAGCGGACATTACACGAACTTAAAGCCAAAATAAAGCAGATTAGGAATGAATTTACCCCTTTACATCTATAGTTCCGAGGCATTAACCTGTTTGCCTATGCCCCAATATTTAGTTGTCAACAAAATAAATATTTTTTATTATTAATTAGTTCTGTTAGGGTAAGTATATTTTGTTTTGTATTTCCGAGTGCACCTATATTATTAGTAATTAACTAAGAAGAAAAAGAGGTAGACCTCGATGCTCATGGAATGAAGGAATTAGAAGAGCGATGGAATCGAGAGGTTTGGAGAAGGAGCATGCCTTGTACCGGGAGGATTGGCGGAGGAGAACGGGAGTACCGCAATAGCCGTCTCCAAAATATATTGTATTTAAAAGTTGGATTATATAATATATATATATATATATATATATATATATATATATATATATATATATATATATTTATATGTATGTATATATATAGAATTTTTTGATTGAAAAGCCGCAATGCAGAAAATGACCTACATCAATCGGCTCTTCCGATTCACGTTTTGGCTCGTTTCCCAAAATAACAGTCACAATATAGAGGTCAGTGTCTGATGTAAAAAATGTGTCTGTAGCTTAACGTATCTCACTTCGGAATTTCATATTTTATCTGTGTAAACCGGAATTATTAATAAACTTGGTATTTTTGAGATGACAAATGTTTCAAAGATTCAGTGATATGTAAAGGAAGTAAGAAATGCACATTGGTTAAAGAATACTTTACACACTCATATGTTTACAATATGATTCGACAAGTTTTTAAAGTCACGGCACATATTAACTTATGTTATGACACGAAAGTAAGGTTTTTTACTTGTACTAACCTTTAAAATAATTCATAATTTAAATTTTTGAAGTAGTCAATCAGTTTTATGTGTTTATGCATGACAGCTTAAAAAGTGGCGCTTTATTTTTACTTGATATGACTTAAATCGGCCTTAAATTTCTTTTTGCTTGTTGTTGGAATTCAACTAATCCATCCCCTATGTTCTTAAAAATTTCTTTAACTGTTTAATAATTATCCTTCTGTATCAAGGATAACTTTCTTGATATAGAATCTACTATCTACTAGATTAATAATCCAGTACACTTACTTTTATAATCAAACAACTTCCTTCACTTTTTCACGCAAGCTGGCCGAATCGTTTCTGTTTGTCTTCTAGATTTTCAAATTCAGTACATTGAATACAAAACCAGTTGTTTGATTTTTTGTTTCGGCAGACCTGGGCCAACCTTAGTTGGCTGCTGTCTGAAGAGGGACCCAGATGTGGGGTAGTTTCGAGTAGTGACAGCGATCCCGGAAAGTAAATTTTTTAATCATCGAAAACATATCGTTGCAATGTATACATTGAAAGTGTCTAATATGTAATTTAAATCCATCCACAGCATGATGATAATGTTATTTAGCGAGTATTTCAAATATCACTGAAGGTGGTCCGATAAGAACGAAAACGTTCATTCTGAACAATTGTAATCCATTGTATTTTTATTTAATGATTCATTAAATATATACCAATTACACAGGAAGTTTCTAGTTGATTTTAAAGTTTTTTATCATAAAACTTTGGAATAATCCAGGTGTCTAGGAAGTTTTTTAGTTAATATAATATGTGTATAAAGAAAACTTCAAAATGACACTAATTGTTGATCAAGATTTTGCATTAAGAAATTTGTTTTTTTTTGTATATTCATACTATAACTCTTCTTCTTTCATATGGTACCCTAGATTTATCGATTACCTAATTTTCATTACTTTTTGACCAATTTTATTGTAAAAAATAGATATCTAGTCGATCTGCCATTGTCTTACTGAAAAATCGGGTTTTGGGTGGTGTTTAGGTATGGGCTAAGTCTCCACTGCTTCCATGGTACATGAATATAGCAGTCATGATGCATATGATGAGAATTAGTGGTGATCTACTACCATAAGCAATAGCACTCCATAAATTGTGAGTCACATCTTCCACCACGTCTCGTTTTCAGTTTTCCCCACCTGATTCCATTTTCGGTCCCATAGAATTGTTTCTCTACACCAGAGCAAACGATTACGCCGATATTTAGCTGTGAGAGGTAGCACCCAATGTGCTTGAAGAAAAATAGCCAAACTCTCGTATTCGGAGATATACACGTACCAATCATCCTTACTACATACATACTCTTCAAACCACTGATTTGCGATGGCTCAAGTAGTACTGAATCTATCTCTTAGAGCCAGAAGTCCCAATCGGCGATCTTGTCACTCAGTGGTCCCTTTGTGACATCCAGAACTTCTCGCTCGGTCTAATTGCCTTCCCGAGTTCACGATCGTTCACAATGCAGTATACTGTGTAAGGATCTGTTGGTCCTCCTGTAAACTTCTCTTATCATATAATTCATACAATTGTTTCTCTACACCAGAGCAAACGGTTACGCCGATATTTAGCTGTGAGAGGTAGCACCCAATGTGCTTGAAGAAAAATAGCCAAACTCTCGTATTCGGAGATATACACGTACCAATCATCCTTACTACATACATACTCTTCAAATCACTGATTTGCGATGGCTCAAGTAGGACTGAATCTATCTCTTACAGCCAGAAGTCCCAATCGGCGATCTTGTCACTCTGTGGTCCCTTTGTGACATCCAGAACTTCTCGCTCGGTCTCCTTGCCTTCCTGAGTTCACGATCGTTCACAATGCAGTATACTGTGTAAGGATCTGTTAGTCCTCCTGTAAACTTCTCTTATCGATAAATCGAAGTTTCACAAGAAAATTTGGAGCCAAACATAGTAGCAAGGGAAATGGGCAATTTCTTGCAGTTTTCATAATTATCTGAATCATGTTTACTCCAAAACTGTTGGGTGGATGGTTTATGCATTTGCAACAAAATGTCTTCCTGAATTTTCATACAAAAAATTACTAAATGACTGAATTATGCCAAAGTTACAAACGTGGTTTTTTTACGTATTTCCTGAACTATTATGTACGTTGATGCATGGATGCCTCTATTTTCTTACTCTGTTCATATCAAGTTATGCTTTATCTTTGTTGAGCCTCATCCGACAGCGTTAGATTGAAGACACACTCGTATAGAAAAAGGCAGCATTCTTAAGCAAACATCTCACTTAATACAGTCACTGTTTGATTTCTCCCAGTAAAGTACGTGTCATGTTTGTAATTTGTAGCTATATCTTACTTTTACATATCTGTAGTATTATAATAACCTATTTTTCTTTTCAGAGCTTGGTAGCGAACTGGAATTCAAACCCCGAATATTTATATAATAGAGTACAAGAACTAGAAAAATTAATCAGAGATATAAAAGAAGCCATGAGAATGATGATCGAAAAAGACAACATAAACTGTGATACTTTGAAGAAGGTTAGTGAGAAATTGGAAAAGTCGTTCCTGCTTAACGGTACTAACTCTTTAGATACGTTTAAACTTGACAGTCCGGAAAAGGAATGCGCGTGCGCTAGCTCACAAACAGACTTTATTGATGAGTTTGAGGCGAAGGTGACTGAATTAGAAGTGCAAAATAAAGAATTATGCGTTAAATGTGCCGAATTGGAAAATTGTGTTGAGTTATTGAGGAACGAGTATGAGAAATGCGAGGACTATTGGCAAAATAAGGTCGATGAAGAAAGACAAATGTACGAAGCTGAGCAAAAAGTCAACAGCGATAAATTGGCGGATTTAATTATAAAGATGAAAGAATATGAAGAACAATTCACCGATCAAGAGTTGCCAGATGGAAGATTACCTACTATAGAAGAAACTTATCATTTAGAAAAACAGTTTACCGATTTGGAAGAAGAGTTTGAAGTGTATAAAGAAGAGAGCGAAACAAAACTACTACAGAAGGACGAGGAAATAGCGTTTTTGAAAGAAAAATTGACTGAATTAGCACTGAAACAAGCCAAGGATGTAGCCGTCCAAGTTGAACTAGATACCGAAGAAATTAGAATATTGAACAAAATGCAAAATTTGTCGTGTTATGTAATCGAAAATACTAGTCGATATCCCGAGGAAATGATGCCACCTAGTCCTCAAGTTCAAAATAATGCGGAATACATTAATCATTCGCTAGTCTGGAACCAGCAAGGCAGAAATGATGAACAATCCGAGAATTGTAAGTCTCTTCCAGTAAGTTGGAGTTTTGATAATAAAACCGAATCTAATGGTCCGTCCACGTCTTGTAGTACCACTAGTTTAGACAAAAACTCCACCCCCTGCACACCTTGTAGGCCTAAAAGAACAAAGAAGTACAACAAAAATATTTATAAGAAAAACGTGCCAGAAAAGGAAGACGGGCATCGTGACACAGATCAAAGAACCGGTTCTGGCAGTCAGAGCAGTTGTCATAACCCGAACTTTGGACCTGAGCAGAAAATAGTTATACCTTTAAGATCTTTCCATAATTTGAACGCCAGGCGGAACTTTTTGGAACAAAGAGTTAGAAGTCTGCAAGTGTGTCTTCAACAACAGAAATACTGCCATGAACAAATGCTGCAACGTAAGTATGCCTTTTCAGATATACAAGTGTAAGAAGTTTAGGTATTTGTTCGTAATATCGTTTTTAGATTTATCACATTTAGTGAGCATCTTTTTTCATTTTTTAGGTTCTTCCATCAAATTATTTAAGAAAAAGGTGTAGAAAGGTATCTAAACTAAATATAATAAGTAATTTTAGTGAGTTTATATACTTCCCTGTAGTAAACCCTTCAGCAAGAAATCTCTTTCGTTATTTAGCAACTATTAAGTTACACAATGCTACTGCCGAAAAACTGTTACACAATACAACTGCTACTACCCTTGAGGGTAACACAAAGGCAAATGGAGAGATCAATGCTGGGCCTGACCTTGAAAGATCGCGTGAGAAACGAGGAGATACGCCGGCGAACTGGCGTAGACGATATTATACTGCGAATCAATAAACAAAAGTGGAGGTGGGCTGGACATGTTGCTAGAATGGAAGACGGAAGATGAACGAAGAGATTATTGGAGTGGAGACCAAAAGCCGACAAGCGAAGTCGAGGTAGACCATCCACCTGATGGACCGACGACCTAAGGAGAATAGAAACAAACTGGATTGCAGCAGCTAGAGATAGAGAGAACTGGAGACGTTTGGAGGAGGCCTATATCCAACAATGGATGTGAAAATGGGGCTAGATGATGAAGTTACACAATTAGGTTAACAACTACTTAATAGACATACACCTACCTGTGAGTAGGTGACGTTAAAGTACACTGTTACAAATAGGAAACTTTCTTACGCTTAGAAAATAATATAAATTATTATAAGGCACATAAACTCAGCTCGCCTCAGACCCTCAGAGTCGTAGAATCGAGTGTCAGAAGTGAACTCACTGTCTGTTCCATATAGCTCAATGGTCATGGCCATATAACTCAATACATATGAGCTCTAGGCATTAGATTATTTATCCCTGTAGTGGTGAGGTCGGAGTTTCAAGTCACTGGCCAATAGGAATGGGAGTTCAAGTTGGGTGGTGTAGTCTGGACGCTTATTGGTCAAAGATATAATGAACGTCCGACGAAATTACCAGGTATCTGGCTTAATACGCCTTAATGTACGCATTTCAGTATTTTTATCGATCAGTTGTTTCGCAAGTGTGTTGAATGCGCATTTATCCGTTCACTATTTTTTGCACTTCAAGTTTTTTTAACTTGTTTGACTGAGATTTGTCTCACTTGACAAAGATTTAACATATTATCGGGTGTTAATTAAGGACCTCATATTTTATTTTGGAAAATGCAGAGATGGAGTTGCTAGCGATGCCGAATATATTAATTTATAGGTCCAAATCGATTTGGATTTGAAGTTTCGACCGATCAGCTGGTAGCGTTGCAAAAAGTTAATACCAAATGGTTTTCTTTTAATTAAGATGTGCTTCTGTCATAAAAGGCACTATACTGTATGCAACTACTAACTAAGAAATGCTACGCCCACAGATAAGAGCTAGTTGTAGTTTTTATAGATTTTATAAAAGCATTTGACCACTTGACCATTTGACCGTGCTTAAGAAACACTAAGTGGAGAAGTTACGATTAATATCCCTTATCATATGTCAAGTGTGAATAAGATCTAAAATAAAGAACATCTGCGGATCAACTGAAAACTTTAAATAGGAGCGGCAGCTATGTTATTTACTGTAGATTTCTTATTTGAGCATGACACGTACGTGAAACTCTTGCACATCTAAACCATGCGCAAACTTCTCATTATATGGCGATAATTGGTACAATACAAGACAAGAGTCATCAAAGATCAAACGATAATTTCAGACTGTCTATGTCCCAAAAAGGTATCAACGAATCCAATCAGTTTCCGCACAACTTACTGATAGTATGAAACGGTTAGACATCGTTTTAGTACAAGAGATTTGGTATACTATTGCAAAAGAAAAAGAGATATCTTCTAAAAACTTCCAAAACAACTACAAAATTACGAATTGAACTTAAATCTGTGATGTTATTATAAAAAATATTAACAATTCAGTAATAAGCTGACATACAATTTCATAAACTCACGTATAGTAATAACGCGCCATAAGAAGTATTCACTTCTGTCGGCACTCCCCAAGTGCCACACGCTGTTATTTATTTCCTGGTAATGTTCGTGGGCTGATGATCGAAAGGAGATTTTTGGATAGATCTGATCTCATGGTTCACTGCTAACAAACCTGATGTAGATAAGATACTGAATATTTCATTTAGCTCTGATAAATCGGCAAATAAATCTCAGCTAGCAAAGTTATAGGGCATCACTTTTAAAACCAGATTGAACTAGATTGATCAAGTCGATAAGATACACTCAAAACTATCTCAACAGCTCTACAATCTGAAGAAGATGAGAAACTGGAGAAAGAAAAATGTCTAATCTATCACCACCTCATTCATAGCAATATAACATTAGTTATCATATTATGGAATCCGTATTACCAATTCATATGAATTTACACACGTTTCCAAAACATGCGGATTTAATGGCTGTGGCACGAGATACGCAAACTCTTTAGTTGTACCGTTCTAAAGATTACGTTAAAAAATAACATTTGACTGGACTAAGAACAACTGGAGTTGACGAACAAGACTTGCGAATTATCTCAGTACTATTCTGGCACCAAACGGCAGCAATTGAAATAGAGCACACAACATCCGAAGATATACAAATCCGACGAGGAGTTAGATAGGGTTGCGTTTTATCACCGCTACTGTTTAATTTGAATTCGGAGTCTATATTCAGAGAAGCTTTAGACGAGGTCCAAGGTGGAATTAAGTTTAGCGGAATCAGCATACACAACATCAGATATACTGATGATACCGCCTTAATAGCAAGCAACGCACAAGAACTACAAAATATAATAAATGCGGTAGTTCACCACAGCGAAATGTTCGGTTTACATCTAAACGTTTCCAAAACTAAAACTTAAGTAGTTTCAAAGACACCAATAAACGTACATGTGTATGCCAAGGGTTAAATAATAGAACAGGTAAATTCCATAAAATATTTGGGAGTAAATATCAATAGTCAGTGTAATCCAAAAAAAGAAATCCTATCAAGAATCGAACAAGCAAGGAAAACATTCATGAGAATGAAAACATTTTTTACAAGATTAGACCTTAGTCTGCAGCTTAGAATCCAAATGATCAGATGTTACGTTTTTTCTGTCTTACTGTAGTTATGGACTCTGAAATAGAAAAAAGAATAGATGCCTTTGAGATGTATATATACATACGAACTTGTCTGTATATATACTGACTATAACTTACTTTAAGTTATACTGGAAGTAAAAGTACAGGGCAAAAGATCAGTAGGAAGACTCCAAAACTCATGGCTGAAAGACCTGAGGAGATGGTTCGACCGCTCATCCGCAGAAAGCTTTCGCGCAGCAGTTTCCAAAACTACAATTGCCATTTGGATCGCCAACCTTCGAAAGGAGACGGCGCGATGAGAAGAAGAAGAAAAATTACGTAGAATTTAAAGAAACAAATTTGACACTTTGCAATAAATTGGATTAACTTTTTAAAGCCAAAAATATAAAAATAGTGTCTAATTTTATTATGTTTTTACTGTGTATGTTTTATCTAAATAGCCAGTTCTGAGGATGGCATTGAAAAAAATTCAGTATGCAATTGTGAAGTTTTATTCTACATTTTCGTAATACCTTGCCAGTTTATATTTCGAACACTGTTGCTTTTGTTAGTTTTGACCTTCCTACACCTTCTAAACTTAGTAGATTCTTTTTAACTATTGAACAATTTACCAAAAATATTTATCATTTAATTGTTTAATATAATTATGTATTGAAATTTTTGAATTTCTATAGATTTCTGGCACCAATTTAGCAGCGAACAAGCCGAGACTCATTCCAAACTGAAATACTATCAGGAGAAACTCGACCAACAAGTCCGAATAAACCGGGAGCAGTTGGACAAGCTGGAAAAGACCGACATGCTGGTTAAGGACCTCTATGTCGAAAATTCGTACCTTATTGCCAGCAAGCAAAGGCTGGAAGAACAACGGTGTCACATGCTAGCTCATTGTAACTCTAATTCCGTATAGTGAAGTTTTATTTATTTTCAGTTTAAGTTATATTTCCAGTATCTGGATAACAACTATATTTGGTGAAGAAACTCTTAGTTATGTTTTTTATAATATAGAGGAACTGGTATTCAATGTATTATTAATTTGAAATTTGTTAAATGGATAATTGCAAAAATACGAATTATGTTTGGAATAAAAAAATGAGACTTAGTGGGCAGAGGCCAGCACGCTAGACACCAGAAGGCACGAATACCAGTTCTTTTTCTTTAAAAATTTGAGAAGTTGAAATCAAAGACAGTCTCGGAGAGAAAAAACAGAATTCTTAAGCGTAAATTCCTTACAGTATATTCTGCGCAGTGGCATATACTTTGAATGACAGAAAACATTCTACAAATCTCTGAACTACATATCAACCGCTAAAATATTTGAAAATCCTTTGTTTGTAGCGGTCGCTACGTAGTTCAAAGATTCACAGTGGTGTCTTTTTTCTTTCATCCAAAGTAAATGACTTCAAGATGTTGTGTTAAGTGATCCTGTTTTTTTTTTCTATTAGAGACTGTTTTCGTCTTCTACTTCGTGAATGAAGAAAAAAGACGTTTTGGTGCCTGATACGTTGTCTTATATAAAATAAATTACAGACATTCTTTTTACAAATGATAAAGATATTTAAGATTTAGTTAGCGTTGATTGACTGATTAGCATTTTTTGTCTTTCTTGGGATCGTTGTTTAATATTAGTTGCTTAACATAAACCTTAACGTATTAACGTGCAAGTCTGACTTGCATTTGGATGCATTTATTGGCAAATCCGAGTAATATTGAATAATACTCAGGCTGGCGTGATGCTTAATGTTCATGAACATCTAAATTCCACTAGCACGTGTTGCTTTCATATAAAAATGTAAATCAATCAAATGTAATTTATTATTACCTAATATTAGAGATATCGAAAGCAAAATTTGCTATATCTATACTTTTCTTAGCATTCATTCTATTATATTAAAATTATTCCAAAAACTCTAACTATTTTTAAAAAAATACATTCAAGGCTGATGTGCAGAGGTGGATTAAGATTAACTACCTTTAAAATAATGTATTTTTGTCTGTATCCATTTAAAACTTAAGTTCACTGAAGCCATATTGTTGTGACGTCAAGCCTTTATTGACGTAAAGGTTATGATAGATCTAAATCAAACGTAGACATATAATACAAGATAGACAGATGTAGATAGATATATTGCAATATAGTCGCATTCCCCCAGTGTGACACAAAACTGACGCAAAGCAATCCCCGCATTTCAGTCTAATGGCTCGGGTTTATCAACCACGTGATCGATAAACTTGGCAAATAAGAAAGAGATACAGGGACTGCTTCAGACCAGTTTTCTCAATTGCACTGGGGACCGGGCTCGTATTCCAACGATCAGTCTATCTTATATTATATGTCTATGAAATCAACCTCATTGATTTCATTTTTTAAGACATGAACCAGAATCAAGTTAGATCTAATCTCAGAAAACGAGATGAAGACGCCACACATATGACGTATAAATTGTTTGTTGGTAATACTGATAGTGGCCATCTTTATTTTTAATTTTTAACCTGAATAGGATAGTTTTAATCATCAACTTTTAGTTAGGCAACGAAGTGATACTATAAGCTACTTTAATAATAGTCCAATCCTATTATCACCTCACTAACAATCATTCTTTAGATTTTGCATGTAATTACATTATTTTTCTCGTCCGTATTTTTTTAAGGAATTGATATCTCAGGTAGGTATTATACAAAATAATGATCGTTTTGATTAAAAGCGGTCTAATATGACATAGTTGTAGTGTACCAGCACAGAAGTTTTAACAAAGATTAATCTCGTCAGCGTAGATGTGACAAATGTTTTTTTAATGACAATAACATAGAAATTCCACAACAAATTGGTTCGAAAGTTCTCATTGTGTTTTATTCATCTAATGCTTCGCTTTCTGGCAACACAGCGCAGCATTTATAGGCCTTAGGTGCGTTCCCGTCCTACAGTATTGGCAATTGTAAGTAAAAAGTGCTCTTACTTTTTTTGTGTCTTGGTTTTTATATCTGTGAAGGTCCCGCCACTTCCAGCAATCATGTATACAATTCAATGATTCAGATTGATTTTAGATTGATACTACTGCGTTTGAAAATTTCTGGTTGGAGTGAGGCACTACCGTCTGAAACATCGAGCGATGATACTTTGGAGTAATTGAACTTCTTTGATGTATTAAATTGATTGGTTTTTGATGAAAAGGGCATTAATGATTGAAAGCATAATTATTGCCTTGTAGAGCATCCAAATAGATGAAGAAGACAATAAATAGTTATTGCCATACTGTATTAGAATCACTTAACTGTATCGAAGCCGATCAGTATTGAACAAGGTGTAAGATAGGGCTGTTTACTCTCCTCCGCCCTCTTTAACATGTATTCTGAGAAAATATTTAGGTAAGCTTAATATCTATTGCTATTTCCCTCCTATGATAGCTTAATAGCTATCATGGGAGGGAAAATACTCAACAAAATACGATCTGTAGGAATTATTCAATAGAGTTGATATAGAATGTAGAAATTCTATATCACACATTGGAAGAGTTACGAACTATGGTGGAGGAACTTACAGACAGCTCTCAATACGTAGGCCTAAAAACGAATAAAACAAAGACAAACAGATGACAACAGAGGTATATCTATAAATGGAAATAAGATAGAACTAGTCCAAGAATATATCTACCTAAGCCAAATTCTGAGACGACAAAGAGAACCAAAGTGCGTTAATCATTAGAAAGCAAGACTAGCACGAGCAGAATTTGGAAAAATCAGTTGGGTACTTAAGAACCGCAAAATACCTCAATACTTGAGGAGCAAAGTGTTAAACCAGTTCATCCTTCCTATCATGACATATGGATGTCAAACCTGGATCCTAAATGAGACAAATATGAACAAACTAGCCACAACAGAAAGGGGAATACAAAGGATACAACTGTCAAATATATAAAGAAACGACTGGATAAGATCAAAATTAAAAGTCGAGGATATGTCAACAAAAATTGTCAAACTTAAATAGAGCTTCGCAAGCCACACTGCTAGAAAAAAAGAGCAACGTTGAAATGCCACAACACAACGTTGGACATTGGAAACATAGCTGGAACAAATTGGAAATATGTTGCTCACGATAGAAATCAATGGAAAGTGTTGGGAGAGGCCAGTGTCCAACATTTGATAATAAAAGGCTAAAGCTTAACCAACAGAAGAAGCAAAATCAAAAATTCCATCAAGTAACGGTCGAATACATCACTTATTTAATAATACCTTTGTTTTTTGCAACTGTTCCTGAACCTTGAAGAATACTTCGATAGTTGTCACATTACTTTGAATATCTGCGAAGCTGTAACCAAAAAGAAATTTGCAGACTATTGCTCATAAAAACTTAAAACAAAGCATCGGTGACAAAAATTTACACTTCTTCATAGTTCCAGGTCTCATTATTTCCAGTATTTTACATTTTTTAACAATATTTTATTAATTTATCACATCTATGCCAACGATATGTTTTTCGTTTTATGCACTTTGTTGTTAATAATTTGAATATATAAGTACAAAATTGATTACTTTATTAGTTATCGATATACGGTATTTACTTTTTTTCTATATGGCATACCTGTGTTTTTTAAGCGGGAACCAATAACAGGTACAATGTGGCAACACTGTAGCACTCGAAATTTTGTGCAGAAATAGATAATTAAAAGTTAATATTTCTGATATCTTCATAATAGTACATCGAAAATAAGTTTTAAAATAATATGAACAAACATATTTGAACAAACTAGCAAAGGAATATGGTAAGATATTGTTTTAAGCTAATTTCTAACTAACTAGCCAAGTAATTAGTTTTTATGCAATCTCTAGCAATTATGTTCTTGTTTCAATATCGCTACAGCTCCATTGATATTTTCAGCTTTTTCATTGCTTTCCTGTTGGTCTCCTGGCCTGCAGTTTACTGGTTAGGAAACTATTCGGCAGTATACCAACGTAACGGCCCCTTTTTGGCAACCTCACTACATACTGTACTGTCCTGTATTTTGCGTCGCCTTTCTTTTATTATTCTGCCTATCATTTTACCCTCTGGGCTCTTGTCGGCACTCTGTTAATGTCTGTGCTTTTCTGGATAACCTAACTATCGTTTTTGGGAACCTCACTACGTACTGTACTGTCCTGTATTTTTCGTGGCCTTTCTTTTGTTTTTCTGTCCAGTATTTTACCTTCTGGGCTCTTGTCAGCATTCTGTTAATGCCCGTGCTTTTCTGACCTCACCACATACTTCTCTCCCCATCTTTGCCGTGACCTCCCTTTTGCTCTTCCGTCCTACATTTTATTTTCTAGAGTAATTGACAGTCTGTCAACGTCTGAGCTCTTCTTAAAAATATCACTACATACTTCACCCTCCCATCTTTTCCCTGGCCTCTCGTTTGTTCTTTCATCTTGCATTTGACTGTCTAGGGATTTTTTTGGTAATATATCAGTTACTCTTATCAATATTACTCCGTAACCAGTCCATTGAAATCCTAGGCATTTTGAGATACGAGATTCTTACAGTTGGTGAAGATCTTCCATTGCCTAATATGGTATTTGCTATCTTTAATGGGGATTAACTACACTTTCAGTTCAAAATAAGTATATTTAATTAAATATAGTAAATCTTCCATTTCCATTGACCGTTTTCTAGCGAGACGTATCGAACAGTAAGAAAAAGTCTTCGTTGCCCATTATTATTTTATTTTTGAATTTGTCTTCTTTTCTTTTCTCTGTATATCATTCAACTGCTGCGTATGTGAAGCTTTTTACTGTTTCAAAATTGTCCTCCACTCTAGTTTGGTTTCTATCTATCCATGTTCTTGTCTTTGAAAGTGTTATGAAATTAATTATTGCTTACCTGAGAAAAAGTTTAAATATTTTAAATTCTCGGCCCAACTAACTCTTTCGTTGTGGTTTTAAGAAAAGTTCCTACATGAAGAACAAAAACAGACTGGAAAAACATGCAAGTCAAAAAAATTCCAGCCGAAGACTAACAAAACCTTATGCTGATCTTACAGTAGATAATAATAATTTCATTTAATCATATCCGGAGCGATTTAAAAGTACCGTAGACTGAGCGGTGCTATTCGATCGAACTCCCAGTGTTGCCAACCTGTTTAAGTTCTCATTGGTTCTCACGTAAAATGCTAGAGGGTAAGCCAAATAGAAAATTCTAATTAGTGTTTTTCCGGCTAGTGTGTACATAGTCAAATTTTATAACTATACTATGTAAGGTTTTTAATAATCACTTACAGACGCGTAATCTCAATGTGTGAATGTTTCCTGTTATTTTTTTATACAAATAAGAAGGGTTTGAAGTTTATTTAACTTTATCTAGAGGTTGTATACGGAGATATAATATTAAAGTAATGTTATTTTTGTTATAGAGTTTTATAGCATACTATTTAAGGCAATTGTTTGAATATTGGTAAATTACGAGTGGTTGAGTAGGTTCGCATGAGAAATGATCGTGATACTAGAAGTGGTATCGAGGAAAAATGGCTGGAAAACGACCAAAGACGTCTAGATAGAGGTGGGTGGAAGATAGTTTAAGATATTTTCATGAAAAGAACTTATTAAAGAATACACAAAACAAGAAAACAACTACTCGTATGGACATCTAGCGACTAAGCAGAGAAATGAAAACGAGAAAGAAAAGTATCAGAAAATATACTTGCACGAACCGTCATTAATCTAAAAAATTGAGGTTAGAGCCCCGTTGAGTCAACACATACTTGTAGACATAGAGACAGGAAAACTGTCCCAAAGATTTGTAAAACTGTGTAATAGTTGACTATGTGTGTGTCATCTTGCATATTACGTCGTACGTGATCTTCTTCGTGATACTACTAGTTGGCGGGTATTTACACGCAAGTACACGCACAACGTTCATCATTTCCAATTCTTATATATTATGTTTTATTAAAGACCATACGGTAAATAAAAAATTTGAAGATGTTTCTCAAGAGCAGTTCAGGATAAGGACCCTATAAATCATGGAAAAACAAAATACAAGAAGGATGTCAATGAAAGGATGTGAATTAATGTTGGGGATAATGGTATTGAAGTGAATGATAAGTTTTTATTTAATAATTATAAGAAATAAAGAACAGGAAACCAATAATATATTGTTCAATAATTCTTTCATAGATTCTAAGTCGTTGAAATGTCTGTATCCAAGTACCATCACAATTGCTTTAAATATCAATCATCCAAAGACATAAACATTGTTAAATATTAAATACTAATCACAAGTGTCATATTAATAAATTATTAATACTATATTGAGTTTTTGTACAACCCTTACATATTATTTTGAAACAGTGTGTTTTGGATTAGATATTGCAAGTACATAAAGCGCTAAAATCGGTAACATTGCCTCGTACGAGGTAATTGTAATTCTCCGATCCCCTCCGCTCGACACCGAGCACAGCGTTGTTCCTTATGCTGTGCTTCTAGGCAGAAAGCGAGAAAACCATTTAGTAACACATAATAAGGCAAGGGATATGCAACTCCGTTCGTCGATTTTTGTTTTGCTTACGTACACCTATTTATACACACTATAAATGGCAGTGTTGCCATTTATAGTGTGTATATCTAATTTAAAACGTAACGTACGGTATCTATAATCTTTTACGTTCTTGAAAGGTGACAGAAACTTTCAGTTTTCAATATAGTTTTGCATTCGATGAAGTCTACAATAACAAGACCTTCCAACGCTAAAGTAATGAGTATTATTGAAAATAATTAATCAATTATACATCTTTGGAAAAACAAGAATTGAAAATATAGAATATTCAGAAATAGAACATAGTTTACATCGGCAACAATGTGATGATAATTTTAGAAAAGAGTTATGAATACAACAAAGATGTACATAAAAATTTTGTACTTTTTAAACAAGCATATGACTTTGTAAACAGAGCTTTACTGTGGAAAATATGGCAGAAATAGAAGTACGCAGAAAGCTGGTAAGATTAACCCAGATGTGTGTGCAACATTCATGTTCACGAATCAGAATTGGCAGTAATACATCAGATAAGTTTTAAATCAAAATGGTATTAAGCCAAGGCGTTCCCCTTTCACTTTACAACACGCAGTTAGGAAAGCACAAACAGAATTAACAAATTGCTTCTCTGCACACGCGGAAGAAGTTTTTACTCTTTTTGAAAGCGGAGTCAAGGACATAAGGCCTTAAGGTCAATGAAGATACCACCAACTACATGCTAGTTACCAAAAATTCAAGACTAAGAATTAGATAAAACGATATCAATAAATGAATACAATTTCGAAGTCAAATACTTGTGAGCAATGATAACAGCCACAAATAGTTATGAAACAGGCGTAGCAGTTGTGGCAGGAAATAGAGCGTAAACTTAAATAAAATTTATCTCAAACACAGCTAAAACATTAATTCGCCCCCTAATAAGATATGTAAGTGAGACATAGACACTGAACCAGCGTGAAACAAAAAAAATTATCAGCCTTAAAATGGAAGATCCTCCGGACTATCTTTGGGCCTTGTAGAAACGAGATAACAGGAGCGTCGAGATGAAGATATAAACAATAACTCAAAGTACTCTATGAAGAAAAAAACAGTACGATACATTAAGGCAAATCGGATAAGATGGGTAGGACATAACTTTAGATCAAATGATGAAAGACTGCTAAATACTAACTTCTGGGAAACGCAATGAGATAACGTCAGTTGGTCGCCCGAGAAAGATATGCAGTAACGAGTGATCTACATAAGATGGGGCTGCAACAATGGAATGTCGCTGCACAAGACCAGCAAGAGTGGAGAAAAATAGTAAACGCGACCAAGACTCATTTGGAGTTATAGAGCTAAGAAAAAAAACGTTAAATAGCGATATGTCAAAAGGTCTATACAGCAACAAGCACCTTATGAATTCCGCTAAGTTTTGTCCTTTAAGGGACAATATTCTTAGGTAAAAATGATATTTCCTGTTAAGAAATAGGCTTTTATCGTAAAAATTATTATTTTCGTTCAAAATTGACCCTCGCCAACAATCATACGAACATTTCATAGGACCTGTTGGCCTTATATGACTTGGGTAAACTTAACAACATCCAGCTAGTCTTTGATGCAAATGACAAGGCGATGGTCCTGGTATATTCTGTTACGGAATATTTACTTCGTCTAAACAAATAGCCTTAACTCATAACATCAGGAAGTGTGCGCAAGTAAGAGCACATAAAAAGATTACTAATAACCTATACACCACTATTCTCGACTTGAAAAGAAGTGAAATAAAAATCCAGAAACATGTCGCTGGTATCTTCTCCCTAATATCAGACGACTTTGACAAAAACACTACTACTACTATTGGTTTACAGCGTTCTCCGACGCCTTCTGACTCGTAACCGCCATTGTTCTCTATTTAACCATAGGCCTGGAGGGATTTCTTTTTTCCTTTAGTTCATCTTTTCCTTCTCCCTTGTGGTGTCCACGTCAAAATCTGTTTCGGAATCCTGTCATCTGGCATTCTGTGTACATGGCAGAAACAAATGATATAAAACTGGTTGGGTAGAAAAGACAGAACCACACATTCATATATACTACTAAGAACAAATATTATAAAAGCTGTCATTAGAGGTAGTTCTAAGAGTTGCCTACTTTTCAGGTATTCAAATTAAAACCTTACCACAGTATATCCACAGACGCATATTAACATAGACCGAGCAGTCTGTATCGACTTCATCCTTGTTGTCATGTTAGTTGTGTCTCTATCTTAAATCAAATAGGTTTGGGAGAAAGCCAGTGGGGAGTTTCAATGCGCTATAGGGAGACAGATCAAACAACCGCGAAATATGTTGTCGTCACTGCCACGATACACTTGTGTGTATCGTGGTCACTCCTAGTTGCTGGCATGCTCAGTCTATGTTAATGTTAATATATATGTCTATGAATATGTGGCTAAAGAAGCATTATTCTTTTAGCAATAAACTGTGACCTTACTACCGCGAGGTTCTTGTGTAATTATTTATATCTGTAACCAACAAAACCGAATGTACATCAGTGGAAGGTTAGAATAAACATTAAATTTGTTTCTTATTCTACGACTTGATTATATTATTCTTTGATGTAATCAATTATTTATTGATTATGCGGTAAGGTAATTACAAATAAAACACTGATTTACTAAGCAATTTATTACAAGAAACAGTTCAGACAAAATCCTTAAGTTATATAAATAATTATCATTATGAAACGAATAAAAAATCAGCGTTAACATTTTATATATTCGTACATAGTCATATATTTACATTTCTGAACAATATGCTCAAACAACAAACTTTAAAAACTTATGTGTCAAACACATTGATATATTTGTAAAAATATGTTTAAGTTGTTTTGCATTTATTTAGTTCCCACCAAAGCCCCAATAATATATCTCTCTAAATAAAAAGCTGTAAGCTGTGTTATAGCATTGATATCTATAAATTTTAAGAAATGAATTAACTGCGATGTGCTGAAAGAAATAAACTGTTAAATGACAGATTGCACACATTTTGGAAGAAGTTGAGGCAGTCATCATATTCAGTAAAACTATTCTTTTTTGAAAACATACACACATTATTCAGTAAAGATCATCCAGATATTATCCATAGAAAGTCAAAAGTATATTTCGTGGAATAAAACTGTTTTTTACGGCTGATATCTTAAGTTACAGGTTATAATTCGAGTATATACTTGTTACGTATATTTAAACTCTTCTGTATGTATAAAGTGGAAGCGTGGATTATAACAGAAGCCCGTAATAACAAGATAACGGCAATATTAGAATAATGCAATAATCGAAGAATGATGCTGTCTCATGGATGTGTCGAATTACCAACTTAAAACTTTTGGAGAATAGATGAAAACCAACAACATTTAGATTATAATTCGAGGTAAATTACGAGAAAGCACACGGTTTTGGTACACAACTAATCTTAGAGCTGAAGGCAGCAGCCTAGTAAATAATGATTAGATCTCTTTAGAGTTATTATGAACAAACTTATGCGGTCCAAATAATTACCAATGTTCAATGAGGATATGATAATGCAAGAAGTTCACGACAAATAAAAAAAAACAGCAGGAATGCTTTTTACACTCAAATGAAGAAAGTGTAGGGTTAGAGAATCATCCAACGGACACAAATATTCCACTTAAAGATCTTGAGGATCTACCTTGCAGGTAGACTTAACAAGAACAAATAAAAAATATGCAGACTGTTTTATAAAAGAGAAAATGCACAAAATGAAGTATTTTGTTCAGTTAGATGATAATTATGAAAAAGGATGATAATTATGACATAGCACGAATTAAATAAGAAAAACGCGTTACATTTTTTTTTGTGGAAGCAGAAGCTAAATTGATATAATAAAAATATAGAATGGTTGAAAAAAGCAATAGAAAGAGTGAACTTGGTTATTAAATATTATAGAAATATAAAGAACAAAGGCATTTATTATCACAAAAATTACGTATACGTGGATCAACACTTTCATCAACACATAGTCTTACGTACCTGTGAGTAACAAGGTCTATAAACTATATATATATATATATATATATATATATATATATATATATATATATATATATATATATATATTAGTTCGCGACTTACTATACTGTAATAACACACACAGGTGTGGCATTTTCCCACGTAAAACATCGGCGCAAAGGGTTTTCACTCTGGTTGCCGATCAAGGCAAACAACGAATTCCTCACCACTAGCGACCAAATATCTCACAAACCGGGGCTCAAGAGACAGATCTAAGGCATCTTCTTGCCAGTAAGTCTGCTGGTGAGACGGTTCTTGAAAACAAAAACAAATCTTATAGAATTACTCTGCCCCCTTCATTATACCTTGCCCAGCGGAAATACCCCCATGACTCAATAGTCTCAAGGTCATCATCATGAGCCCATGAGAGCGTTGCTTCGTTTTATATACTAATGACCATGAAAGCTTCCTAGACCATTATGAAAAAGTGTCACTAGATTTCCTCCTAGAATTTTAACTTCTTTACATCTCAAGAAACACATCTCTTGTCGAATATATTATGCCCCAAGATGTAAAAAAATGTCACAAAGACCTAACCAACCCAAAATCAAAAACACAAGCACCAAGTCTACACCTATAAACTCCCACAGGACAGACATCTATCCCTTAGGCCCTTTCTGCTGCTGCTCAAACTCCAAAAAGTAAAAATAGAGCAAATTCCCACGATTATTTGCCACCACTGTACATTTTACTAAATTATCAAAGGAAACGAATACTTCTTAACCAACTTAGAATACCTAAAAATCTTCGCCCATGAACAGGCGGCAAATTTTAATGCAAATACACAATCATTGTTCGAGAAATCGAACACAAAATTCTTAACATGCGATTAAAAGTGCAAAATTAACTACAGAAGTGTGATATAGTAGGATTCTGAAAAATCCCCCTTTATTATTTGCAAACGCTCTCTCAGATACACACATATTAAATTAGCAGTCATAAAAACTGTAAATATTAAATGATTACTTATAGCAAAAATATAATTTTTATTTTTAAACTACGGTGGGAACTTTTTTTAGTTTAGTAGACGTTTACAAATACATTCCATTAACCAAGAAGTCAGCGTCGTGGGCGTATGCTTTACCACCTTTTCTTATTCTTCTTCGCACTACCTTCAATCTGCATCCAATTAAGACGGCCATGATAAAAGTTATTATTAAGCCTGAAAATTAAAAAAAAAACAAAATAATCAGTAAAATAATTTCAATTTGCACTGGTAAAATAGAAAATTATATCCCAACAGCTTGGAAATTTATTGTAGAACTGTTTTTTTGATTTCACTTCTTTATAACTAAATGATATAATTTTGTAGATTTTATTCAATTTATAAAATATTTCCAATCCCTGGTACAGAAAAAACAGAAACATTCATGTTTCGCTACAAAGTAGCAACAAATCCAAAACAAATAATTCGAAGAAGTTGTACGTTCCGTTTCGAGCCAGAAGACAGCTTCTGTATGCTTTTAAAATTTTTGTGCATTGCTGTATATCTCTTGAGCAGTATTTGTTTTTACGATTGGTAGGTTGCTAACTTTGATAATCACCCTCCACATTTCCTGAGAACCTTACAGAGAGGACAAACAGGATGTTAGAAACAGCAGAGTTGAAAACACTTGAAAACATTGATGGTAAGACACTATGGGACAGAACTAGAAGTACGTATATACAACGTAGGTGCAATGTGTAAAACATCAAGAACTGGGTAAGAAATAGAAAAGTAGAATGAAATGATCATGTAAGCCGAATGACAATAAATAGAATAGTAAAGATGGCAAGAGACGGTTCCCAATAGGAAGACCACGAAAACGAAGGAACGGCAACTTACTGGAGGCACATTGAAAACATACAGAGTCATTTCTACATAAAAAGAAGAAGAAGTCAATATGAGAATCCTGCCAACCAGAACTCAACTTGTATGAAGTTATGGAAGCTAATATCTTGCCAGTGTCAGTGCCTTCAACTTCTTGAGTAAACATTGCTAAGTCATCACCACTAGTTCTTCTTTTTCTTCTTCTTCTTTTTATATAGACATGACTCTATCTGTTTTTCAATATGCCTCCAGTAAGTTGTCGTTCCATCGTTTTCGTGGTCTTCCTGCTGATCGTCTTCCTATTGGCGAACCGTCTTTTTCCGTCCTTACTGCTCTATTTGTTGTTATTCGGCTTATATAATCATTCCATTCTACTCTTCTATTTCTTACCCAGTTTTTGATGTTCTCCACCTTGCATCTTCGTCATATATCTGTATTCTAGCTCTGTTCCACAGTGTTTTGCCATCAATTTATCTAAGTGTTTTCATCTCTGCTGTTTCTAACATCATTTTTCTCCTCTCTGTGTCAGGTCGTGTTTCTCTCGCGTATGTCATTATTGGTCTGATGACTATTTTGTAAATTCTGCCTTTCATTTCTTTACCGATATTTTTATTTCTCCATATTGTTTCAGTGAGGCAGCCTGCGGCTCTGTTTGCTCTATTCACTTGATCTTCCACTTCAGTTTCGAATTTTCCTTAGCTAGATAATGTGATGCCTAGATATTTAAACTCCATCACTTATTCTATTATCTGATGTAATTACTACTTAAATGGGAATAAGCTACAATTAAAGGTTAAAATACGTTTATTGACGTTTCAATTTTCACTTCGGAAATCGTTCTCAAGTTACAAACATTAGTAAATTAAACAAATTTTGTTTTTTTGTTACTTAGTAAAAAATTCTTCTAACAACTTAATTTTATCGTTCGTTTGGTATTCTGTCATCTCCTGGTGATTTTCTATTTTTTAATTTTCTTAAAGCTTCCTTTACCTCTTCCTCCCTCGTATTTATTTTTTCGTTTGTCGTCATCTCTGGGGTTGGTGGTTCATTATCGTCACCTTTAGCAAATAGGGATCGAACATAGTCTACCCATGTTTCCTTCTTAATGAGTTTCCTTTTTATTAGTTCGTTCATCTCTTTTCTTTGTTGTCTGATTATTCTCCATATTTCTGTTTGTGTTCCGTAGAAGTCGTGTTCCATCTGTTTCGAGAAGCTCTTCCAGTGTTCGCTTTTTATTTGTCTATCCAAACTATTCGTTTCATTTTTGATTCGTTTATAGTGATTATGTGCCTGTTGTGTTCTGTATTGTAAAAAGGCTTTCTTCTTTTCTTCACTTTTTGTCTTCACTTCCTCTCTAAACCATGGTGGTTTCTTTTTGATATGTTAGTGTTCGTTACTTTCCTCTCTCGAAGTGATTATGTTGCTGCGTTAATTATGTAATTTTTGAGTTTTATCCAGCTTTCCTTGATGTTTTCGTTTTTTAATATTTCATTCCCAGCGATTTTCTTTGATATTCTTTTTCTGTATAAGTATTCCATGCATTCTGTATTTAGTCCTTCGACTTTGATTTTTGTTTGTGTTGACGATTGATAACTTCATCTTGTATTGTATGTAATTTAAAAAAGCTGCCACCATACCCAACCAAGAAAAATCAAACGACAATTGTATTACCTCCCCTACCTCAAGCAATCATAAAAAATAGACGCTGTAGAAAAAAACTAACTTATCTGTTTCTTTCCAGTACACCTCTGGAAAAAATACACAAAGAACGAAAAAACAATTGAAGTCAGATTAAAACCCACAGAAACTAAAAACCACAAAAATATACAAATTAAAAAATATATAAGAAAAAATAAAACAAATTAAAAGACAAAACGACAATTAGTCGATTGTTCTTTTTCAGAGAGTTCAATAGAAATACTTTATCATGACAGTGATAATAATGTAGAGAATGAAGAAGACGATAAAGTGTGTTTGATTTGCAATGAAGACGGCAAACACTACGAGTTATGCTTTCGATGTGAGACGTGCTCTAAATGGGCTTATTCTGAATGCACGGAAACTTAAACAGAAGCCCAGGCCAGAGTATGGATATTCTTTGGTATGGGTGTGCGACTTTTGTTACAATTAGAATTAAGAAAAAACTGTTTTTTCTAACTTATAACTGCTTAGTACTTAACTGAAAGACGTTTTCTTTTATCTATTTTGCATTTTTTATGTTAGAATTTTATTATTTTATTTAAATTTATATTTTTCGATTAGTTTTAGATTGTTCGTTCGTCAACTTACCCTATACAGTTCGTCAACTTATCAACGCTTGTCGCTTTATCTCTTTTTTTGAATGTTATCTCTTTTTAATTTTTAATGACAAAAAATGTGTTTAGCTATAGCTGTTATTGTGTAGATTGATTACAGTGACAAGTAGAGTTCAAAATATCAATAAATAAATATTTTTAATTTGAGAAAGAAGCGTAATTTGAATATTAGCCTTTAATTCGCCAACTTACCCCTTTTCTCCTACCATATCTTCATTCGCTTGGCATCTCACTTATTTGTAAGAAAACTACTAAAGTATGACCAAAATGTATTTAACCTGTACCTGGCTCATCCACCAAAATTTCAAAAGTTAAAAAAATTTGTCATTTAATGAATTTAACCCAAATTTCTTAGTACTTTCTACAAAATTTGAACGCTCGTTTCAAATTTTCCTCTTCTCTGTAAGTTTTTCAATATTTCTGTTGACAATTTCTATAGATCCATTTTACTGGTTTGTCCCACTTTACAGTTTTGTTTTATGATATTTTTCAAACGACTCATTCGAGTTACTACTAAAAACAAGAGCAGGCTTACATTATGAAGAGTTATTATTTTATCTTCAATTGCGCAGACATCAAATGCAATGTGTTTCAGATTTCATCATTGCAATGGAGTTTCAGAATTTCTCTTTTTGTGCAAATTTGTAGTTTGCAACATTCAAATATATAATTTAGCTCTTCAGGCCTACGAGCCCTAACAACCATATGTTGGAACAAGCAGTTATTTTGTGAATAAAATACCAATTTACCGAAATTGTTTTATTTTAATTTTTTTAATTGTAAATATAAAATTAACATTTTTTATGATGTATGGAATTATTTTTACAGTTTAAATATATGTTTTATGTTGATTATTATTTAATTAATTGTTTTCTAGTTAAAAAATGCTGACAACTAAATATTGGAACAAGAGGATTTTAACAAATTAAAATAAAAATTATTAAGTCGTAACGGCGACCTTAACTTGAATAACAGCCTGAAATTTATTAGGGATTGTATAAACTAGGCGTATAAACCTTCGCATAATTCAGGGGTGAAATTATCCCATACATGGACGTATAAACACATATGTCTATGTTTATACGTCCATGATCCCATATTTCTTATAATTTAGCACGTAGTTGGGGCAAAGTACCCTAAGGGTTATTCCTTAGGTTTTGTTTCATTTTGTGCCAAAGTGTCTCTGTTGGATTGAGATCCGGGATGCTAGAAGGATGTGATAAAACTTTAATACCAATTTATTTCATCTACTTTTTGGAGATTTAACCGTATGGCATGAAGCTCCGTCCTACTGAAAGATAAAATATCCGGATGTGTATAACTTTGCCGCACTTGGTAGAAACGAATATTCAAGTATATCTTGATATTTGGCTGCGTGTACTATAGCCTCAATAAAATGTAAAGTTCCTAACTCTTTCGCCAACATACAACCCCACACTATGATGCCCTGTGGAAACTTTACACAGTTCTTTTGAGAAAATCCTTATAAAATGCTTCTTGACTCACACTTTTTCCCGAATTACAACCTTTCGGTAATCCCAAGCAGACATCAAATTTGCTTTCGTCGCTATAGATAACTTTGTATTAGTTATGTTTGGTCCAAGAAAGTTTTGATTTAGTCCAAAGGTAACGATTCATTTTTTTATGTTTCCATCAGCAATGGTTTTTCTTTAGCCTACTTGAATAAATAAAAAATGAGAAAATTTTTATTGTAAAGAAGAGCCTCTCAAACATACCTTATAAAAATTAAGACCGCTTTTATGGATATATTTGCAACAAGATTCTTTGGAAACATTCATCCCAGTTTCTCTATTCCTTCTAGCAGTTACTTCTCGTAGTGTATTTCTTCTTCCTGACTTACGTATTCTAATTAAATGCTTTACACTCCTTTGAGAAACAGCTTTTGCACGGCTTGAGCTTTTGCCACAAACATCAATATTTGGCATTTTCACCATATTCCTTTATTATATTAAACAATGTAGTTGATGCTAAAGTCAATTAATTGGAAATTTCACGCAATGTTTTCCCTTTATGGTTCTGATGAATAATAATTTCTCGAGTTTTTGGATCAGTATAATAATACACATTGGATTATTATATTTTACTGGTAATAAACCTGGCGCTTGTCTTTATTCATATTCAATTGACGCGTGACAGTTATTGTTGACACCGCTCTACATACTCGTATATTTGATTTCAAATTCCTTCTTGGCTTCAGGCTGATAAAATTTACGAAACGTGAGGAAAAGCAACAAATGTTTTAATATTTAGTTGTCAGCAGTTTTCGATTATCAAACAATTAATTAAACAGTAATCAATGGAAAAATATATAATTAAGCCGCTAAAATAATTCCATACATCATAAAAATGGTGTTAATTTTATATTTACAATAATTTTTTTTTATTATTTCGACGTTAACGTGCTCGGCTACTATGGCCACTTACACAGGTACTATAACATGAGTTTTCATTACACAAACAATAAGTGTTACATTAAGAATATGTTACAATAATACGGAATGATAATAATGTGTTACAAAATGTCTAAATTAAAATCTAATTATATTTTTTGATATAAGTGTTCATCTCTAAGGAAATGTAGCACAGCTTTTATTTGGTCAGGGTCGTTTATAATATCTCGTACTTCACTTTTGAGTTTGTATTGTAATCTTCTGGCCGAATATTGATGGCATTCAGTGAGGATATGTTTGATTGTCAAATATGATTGGCAGCTTTGACAGGAGGGACGGATGCTAGAGGACATTAGGTAGCCGTGTGTGAGTTTTGAATGTCCTATCCGTAGTCGTCTTATCACAATGAGATCTCGTCTTGACAGGGCTGAATAGTCAAATGTAGGCTGACTGATTATTGACGGTTGTATTTCGTGTAAGATCGAACCGTTAGAGTTCCAATGCTGCTGCCAAAGGAGTCTGGTTCTTCTTTTAGTATATGATTTTAGGTCCTTACAAATTTGAATGTTATCGGTGATTTCAGGTGATGCTGTAGCAAGTTTAGCATAGTGATCTGCAGTTTCGTTGTCCTCTATACCAATGTGAGATCGCAGCCAAATTATGGTAACTGTTATGTTTTGGGACAAGATAATTTGGTAAGAGTCTAGGATCTTTTGGACGATTGGATGATCGGTAAATATATTTTTGATAGAATGGATTGATGCTAAAGAGTCTGTGCATATGGCAACCTGCTTATTAGGTGGATATATATGGTTAAAAGCTTGCAATACACTAAATAATTCACCAGTATGGACGCTGCTGACGGATGGTATAGGTGATGACTTAATTAGTGAATGAGAGGTTGTAACAGAGCAGCCTACTCCTGTGTCATTTTTTGAGGCATCCGTGTATAATATTAGGTCGTAACTATTTGTATTTATAATGTCTTTAAATGCATTTATAATGATCTCTTTCGGATGTTTATTTTTATCGCAGTTGGTGAGCGAGGTGTTAAATTTGGGCGTGGAGATGATCCAGGGAGGAGATATAGGGGGATAAAGAGGAAGGGTATGTGTAAGAGAGATATCATTAAGTGTCTGTGCTAAAATTAGTGGAATAGGTTTTATTGGTGGTAAGGAATTGGAATTGTGTAAATTATACGTGGACATTAAAAATAAGGGATGAATAAAAAAAATTAAATAAAAGAATTTCGGTAAATTGGCATTATATTTGCAAAATATCTGCTTGATCCAACATATAGTTGTTAGGGCTCGTATAAGACCCATATGGCTTGGTTTACTGTTCTCTTCCATTCTTTGCTGTTTGCTGCTTAATTTTTCACTTTGGGATTTTAAGTTGGGATTCTTCTGTCTTTTTTAACATCCATGTTCTACTAGGGTTTCATTCTGTTTTTTCTTTTCACTTATTCCTCCCTTAGTATTCTTTTGCGTGTTCGTGTTTGGCATTCTTTTAGATATGTTCCAACCGTCTCAGTCTTTCTGTTGGGATTGAGTGAGAGACTGATGTCTGTGGATGCTCCCATTAATGTGATTTTTATGATTGGTTTTTTTATGATAACATTAACGAACGGTAGGAATGAATAAGTTTCCACCCCCCATCTTGAACTGGATACTAGGATGTATACCATTCAGATGGGCCTAAAAGACAGTAAAGCATCCCAGCCATGGGCTTAATGACGAATGTATCGTTAACATATCGTAGCTAACACGTGGGTTTGAGCATTGATGTGAATAGTGCTCGGGTCTCGAAGTCTTCCATAAATATATTGGCAATTACTGAAGATAGTGGGGAGCCCATTGGGCACCATTTATTTGTCTGTAAGATTTAATTTTGGAATAGATAAGAAGAGATAAGTGATGATACTGTATTTCTAGCTGCTGTGAATAGAATAAGATGGGTCAATGTGGTCGCCAACATATCTAGAAGATAGGCACATTTAGAAGAAGAAGAATGTTTAGAGTTACGTTTATAGGAATGTTTATAAAGAGTGAAACGATATCGAAACTTACTAGAATGTCTAACGGTGATATAGGGTATTGTTTTAGAAGTTCGATTAAATGAAAAGAATTTTTGACGAAGGATGAAGCATTTTCGGCGAGAGGTTGCGGAGTTTTGGCCAATGGTTATGTAAGGCAGTTGTATGCACTGACAATAGGACGTAGAGGAATATCGGGTTTTGTAAATTTTGGGTAAGCCATTATATTCGAGGTATTCTGGAAGACTTTTCACGAGGAATTAGAGATTGTTTTATGTCATTGTTTTCTCCAGGTTTTTAGATTATTAGGAATTGGTCTGTAGTTCAATCCAAAGATTGTTATGCTTTTCTGCTTTGTCTACTACTTATCTGTTTTTACTCTCTTTGTTCCTGAATCTTTTCTCTCCTGTTTGTAATTTCTATCTTTGATATATCCTCTAGTAGTTGGTCTTTCCATCGTGTTTTGGTCTTCTCCTTAGTCTATTTTTTACTGATTTCCAGTTCATTATTCTCCTAATTAGTGCATCTTTTTTGTGTCCAAACCATCTCACTCTTTGAACTTTAATAAATTTTACTATGTTTTCCCCTTTTCTAATAGTTGCCATAATATGAAGATCACATTGGTTTACAGATCTGTTGGTCCTGAATCCTTGTTGTTCTTCTAAACGCGAATATAAAATAAATGAACCTTTAAGAAAAATCTGCAATAAATATACTTACCAAGCGATACAGATAGAACTGCTCCTTTCTGCGTATGCGCAATTCCGTCCTCTAGATCGTCAGCTCCACTTAATTTGTAAGCTACCACGTCCGGGTACTGCTCTTCTTCGTGATGTAAATGCTTCGTTATCTTCACTTTGCTGGTATCAATTTTCGCATGTTCCATGTTTTCTTTAGAATGTTTCAGGTCGTGGGCTAGTTGTTCCTGAACGTGCTTAGGATTCATTCCTTCTGTAAAAATGTTTAGTAATCTGTCATGAATGTGTTCAATATTGAAACCGATTAATATTATCTTATTACTTTTTATTATAGATAAATTAAAGGGATGAAGAGGTTGTTCGATAACTACATAACCTCTTAAAGATTTTAGGACAAAAAACATTTTGTTAAACTGTTTGTTCGGGCTGTTAGGCCGTTGTCTTCTGAGATTAGTTCTCGACGTTTCGCCAACACTAGAAGACGCACACTAGGGGTTGACATCTTCTGGGGATGTTACTGCTTCGCTTATAAGCTAAAACTGAGCTTAAACTGAGTTTAAGTTCAGTTGTCATAACCTTTCCTTTGCTTGTTTGTTAGAGTAGAATTAAAAACGAAGAACGTAGTAGTACAAAGGTTTATTTTATATTTTATAAGGTTAGAAGAGCAGTTCACTTTTAGGCACTGTCAAAACAAACTAATTTGCAAATAGCTTTGTGCTATTATCTTTAATCCATGTAAGGATTATCCTAAAAGCTGGTCAAAAATAGTCCTTTTAATATTGTTAATAACTTTTTTTACATAATGACAATATATATATATATATATATATATATATATATATATATATATATATATATATATATATATATATATATATATATATATATATATATATATATATAACCAGAGTGGTCTAAGTCAAGAATTTCATGTTTCGCGTTTTCTCGGTATATAATTCTGTTTAACAGTGTTCTATTTTGCTACAACATTTGAAAAATATTAGTGCATCCGTTCACTCACAGATGACACTACTGTAATATATGTCAAATGCTACGAAGGTTGCCGTTTTAAGGCAAAATGGTCTAAGTCTGACTTGGACCATTCTGCCAGAAATTCTGTCACGAATTTTTTATAAGTGTCACGTTGGCTTGTAGTAAAATGAGTTCTAGTGAATCTGTAAATAAACCGTTTAGTGCTAGTGATAGCGAGTACGAGCTAGAAAACAATGACGATTCAACAGAATCTAATTCTGATAGCGGTAAGTTTTTTTTTTATTTCCTTTTATAACCTCAAATGTGTGAATAGCAGTATTTTATTTGCACGTTTGTTTCAGCTGACAAACGTTCGAAGTTAAAATTGGGCGAGTACAAGCCAGAAAACAATGACGATTCAACAGAATCTGATTCTGATAGAGGTAAGTTTATTTTGTTATTTCCTTTCATAACCTCAAATGTGTGAATAGCAGTATTTTATTTGCACGTTTGTTTCAGTTGACGAAAGTTCGAAGTTAAAATTGGGATCAACTACCAAGCACGTCGGCAGAAAACGAAATAGAGAGCCAAGTAAACACATCAAGAATGTTCGAAAAGAAACTGTGGGGAACAATATGTGTCTACATCTAATAAGGTGGTAAAAGCGAAAGAGTTTCATAACAGGGAGTGTACGTGCAAGGGCAAATGCATTAAAAAAATTTCTCAGGAAGAAAGGAAAGCTATCTTTACAAATTTCTGGAACATAGTTAATTTTTCAGCACAAAATGCTTTTCTAGTTGGTATTGTAAAATTGTCTAAACCAGCCACTCACCGTCCAAGAAATGGTACAAGGCAGAAAAAAAGCAGTATCCTACACTTATGTCCTAAATACCCCGAAAGAGTCTCATAAAGTGTGCAAAATGTACTTTTTGGAAACCTTTGCAATAAGTAATGGTAGGTTAATGCGTACATTAAAAAAGGGGGAGATATCATTTCCTGGTGAAGATTTACGGGGCAAACACGCACCTAGCAATAAAACTCCTGAAGGAAATATACAGTTAGTACGCGATCACATAAACAGCTTTCGTTCTTATGAATCTCATTATACACGAGCTCAAAATCCTAATAGGAAGCTTTTAGATCCAGAGCTCAATGTACGTACAATGTATACCCTGTACAAAGAGAAATGTGTAGAAGATCCTGTGTCAGAAAGTTTATACAGACAAATTTTCCATCGCGATTTCAATCTTCACTTTCACGTACCATTAAAAAATACATGTGTTAAGTGTGACAAATACAAAAATCAGGTGACCCAGGAAAAGGACGAAAATACGAAGAAAGTGCTTCAATCACAACACGAGCTGCATTTACGGCGCAGTGAAAAGGCCAGAGCTGCTCTGAAAGACGCTAAAATTACAAGCATACGTGAAAAAGGAGAGTGTGTGCATTCACGTTTGATTTAGAAAAGGCATTACCGTTTCCAACTTTGACCTGCTCTGTAGCCTACTATAAAAGAAACATGTATGTGTACAATTTGGGTATTCACGAGTTTAGCGACGAAGACAAGGTGTTCCTGTATGCCTGGGATGAAACTATAGCCTCTCGAGGAGCACAAGAAATAGGATCTTGTATTCGAAAGCATGTTCTAGAAAATGCAAAGGACGCAAGACACATCATTGCATTTAGTGATGCCTGTGGGGGGCAGAAGAGGAACTTTAAACAGTGTTTGTTTTGGTTGAAACTCATTGCAGATTCCGATAATTTGGAAATGGTAGACCATAAGTTTATGGTATCCGGACATTCCTTTCTCCCGAATGATCGTGATTTTGGTGTAATCGAACAATACGCAAAGAATAGAGTGAAGTATGTGCCGGACGACTGATACAGTGTGTTTGAGAAGTGCCGCACAAAGAAACCGTATCGTGTTTTCAAGATGAACGGAAATAATTTTGTATCGTCACAAAACCTGGTAGTAGCTGTTACCAGAAGAAAGAAAAATGAAGATAACGCGCCAGTATCGTGGCTTAAAATTCAATGGCTACAATTTAGAAAGAGTGATCCCTATAAAATATTTTATAAAGAAACAGATGAGGAGTTTCCTTTTGATGTCATAAACTTGCAACCTGTACGAAAAGGACGTATCGCCAATTTTCAAAATATTGAATTTTCAAAACTGTATGAAGCTCCAATACCAGTTACGATTAAGAAAAAAAAAAGGATATGGAAGATCTTTTGGCGTTTATACCGCCCATTCATCACGACTTTTTCAAAAATTTATCCGTAAATGGAAACAACACTGCAGAAGTAGGTCCACTGGAAGATATTTTGGTGGCGAATGGAGACGACGATGTTTTTTATGAATAAAAATTTAATTTGTAATAATATAATACACAAAAATACACGATCGATTGTAAGTCTAACTTTTTTGCTTTACTCCAAAATAATGAACCTATTAAAAGCCAGAGTGGTCTAAGTCAAAATATTAACAAAAAATATAAAAATTTCGACTGCTGGCTGATTGTTCCGCTGGAATTACTTAAGTTTAAGCTTTTTTTATTGAAAATCATTCTGATCAAAGTCAGTTTTTATGTTCCCATTTAACGCCAACATGTTAACTTTAAGTCGTTGTTTCTCGAATTTTAACATTTTTGACTTGGACCACTCTGGTTTTCAACGGCTCATATATATATATATATATATATATATATAAATAGAGTGTGTATAACGACGCTAAGAATACAATTCTTTGGAGGGTAACTTTCGGGAAAGCGTCAAAACAAGGATCAGGATGGTATAAGCCAGCTTGGTGTAGAACTTTATTCTATATGTGAAATTTTCGGTGATATGTTGTCACCTTCATCAGCACCTAAATGGAAAACCTATTATAGTACAGTGGTGGAAATCAACATTTAAAAACCTACATTGAAAATGTTCAGTTGGTCCTAGTTGTAAAAAACACTGTCACAAACATGTTAAAAATATTAAAAAATACATTTAAAATTTTGAATAAAAACATTACAACAACAGGGTAGTTTTTCAAATACAAACACAACAAAAAGTCTAAAATTTACAACCTACAAAAACTACAAATAGAAAAGAAGAATTAATCTTCTTTTTTGATGACATTTTTCATGTCAACATCCGGGTGTCATATGTAACGAGGTTATAATTTTCACTTTTGCACATCACAACCACATGGATACGAAAAGAAAGAGCCCTAGGCAACATAATAAGCAAGGAAATGAAGTCCCCTCTAAAGCACAGGTAGGTAATCTATGCATGTCATGATAAGTTCCCCACATTTTCCAGTTTGTTACTTCTTGTCAAGTCCTGTTGAAGTAGAAAGGAATAAATACAACTTAAGTTTTCAACATCTTTCTTACAGTTCATAGGAGAGCTGCAGTTATGGATGTAGCACATTTCTATGAAGTTTCTCTTAAATTGGTTGTCAACCCTCTTTAGTACTTGCACATTTTCATAGTTAGCAGTGTGTCCAGTATTCTTAATATGTTGGCTAAAGGCTGTGCTGGTGGGCTTCCTCACAACATCACTCCTGTGCAAAGCTATTCTTTTTGAGAGTTTCTGGCTGGTTTGACCGACATACACTTGCAGACAAAATCAACTACACTCTTGACATTTTCAACTCATATAACACTCACCTACAATTCACAGTTGAAACAGAAGAAAATAATAGTGTTCCATTCTTAGACACCTATGTAACCAGACATGAGGACAATACAGTAAGGTTGGATTGGTACAGAAAAAAAACATTCTCAGGTAGATATGTGCCTTTTCACTCGTATCATCCAGACGAACAGAAGATTAACATCATCAAAGGTCTGAAAAACAGAATAAAAAGAATTTGTCACCCTTCAAACTACAATAAGAACATCAAGTTATTGTATGAGATTCTTAGAAAAAATCACTACCCTAAGATGCTTCTTAATAAATTGCTATTTCAAGATATGCCAACAGTTAGAACACAGCAAAGACAAACATTAGAAGGAGAAACAGTAGAAGTGTTCTATGGTAGATTGCCTTACATCAAAGGTTTATCACCACAGATCACAAACCTTTTCAGACAGTTCAACATAGTGATAGCAAATTCTGTTTACAAAAGACTAGGGACATACTTTACTCACCTGACAGAAAGAGTTAAAAAACTGGATAACTTCAATGTAGTGTATTCTATTCCATGTGGTTCTTGTTCAAAAGTGTATGTCGGTCAAACCAGCCAGAAACTCTCAAAAAGAATAGCTTTGCACAGGAGTGATGTTGTGAGGAAGCCCACCAGCACAGCCTTTAGCCAACATATTAAGAATACTGGACACACTGCTAACTATGAAAATGTGCAAGTACTAAAGAGGGTTGACAACCAATTTAAGAGAAACTTCATAGAAATGTGCTACATCCATAACTGCAGCTCTCCTATGAACTGTAAGAAAGATGTTGAAAACTTAAGTTGTATTTATTCCTTTCTACTTCAACAGGACTTGACAAGAAGTAACAAACTGGAAAATGTGGGGAACTTATCATGACATGCATAGATTACCTACCTGTGCTTTAGAGGGGACTTCATTTCCTTGCTTATTATGTTGCCTAGGGCTCTTTCTTTTCGTATCCATGTGGTTGTGATGTGCAAAAAGTGAAAATTATAACCTCGTTACATATGACACCCGGATGTTGACATGAAAAATGTCATCAAAAAAGAAGATTAATTCTTCTTTTCTATTTGTAGTTTTTGTAGGTTGTAAATTTTAGACTTTTTGTTGTGTTTGTATTTGAAAAACTACCCTGTTGTTGTAATGTTTTTATTCAAAATTTTAAATGTATTTTTTAATATTTTTAACATGTTTGTGACAGTGTTTTTTACAACTAGGACCAACTGAACATTTTCAATGTAGGTTTTTAAATGTTGATTTCCACCACTGTACTATAATAGGTTTTCCATTTAGGTGCTGATGAAGGTGACAACATATCACCGAAAATTTCACATATAGAATAAAGTTCTACACCAAGCTGGCTTATACCATCTCTAGCTGATCCTTGTTTTGACGCTTTCCCGAAAGTTACCCTCCAAAGAATTATATATATATATAATATATATATATATATATATATATATATATATATATGTACTTGAAATTCTGGATTCTGAATAATTAATGGATTATTCTTTTTTTGAAGATTTGAGAATTTTGAAGATACCATGGGCCGATCATATTACGAACGAAATGGTGTTGCACAGAATGAGAAGAACCAGAGAATTTTTGACCACCATTAAAAAGCGAAAGACAACATATTTTGGACACATATTTAGAAATGATAAGTACGAGTTGTTGCAGCTAATTATGAAGGGTAAAATCGAAGGAAAAGGGGTCCTGGTAGACAACAAATATCCTGGCTGAAAAACATTCGTGACTGGACCGGGTTAAATACACAGACGCTCTTAAGAAAAGCAGAAGATAGATACGAATTTGCAATGGGTATAGTCAATCTTCATTAGTGAAGACGGCACTAGGAGAAGAAAAATAAATTATTAAAGTGTGCTAAATCTCAGCTAGATCGACCAAATAGTCTGTAAGTTATTCAATTTGTTTATCCCAAAGAGTGATTATTTAAACAACTTTCTTTGAGTCAACTAAGTTTTTGAGGCTTCAGTTTTAAGTAATATAAAACAATTTTATCAAAAAAAAAACCGTTTGAAAATGACTGACTTTTTAGCATTTATAACACAATGTACAAACATTTATAATAACTTTGATATTTTTTATGCCACGCGTTTGTAAGTAGGCTCACTGAAAAGATGGTTAAAAAACCCATTCTTAAAAAAGAACGTTTTATGACCAATAGGAACCAAGATGGCATTTTTTTCTTAAAATCATATTTCCATTGTTTATTAATATTAAGAGCTGGAAATTGAACAGGTTATAAACGAAGATCTAAATTTTATGATCCATTTTATAGATAGCATGCACAAAGAAGGACTAAAAAGGTATAACCCATGAATGTAATGGTACTCGTAAAATACCTCCTGTCCGAGCCTCGTGCTTTTTTAGAATGTCACTTCAAATGAACTTTAAATTGAAGCGCACTGAAAAAATATGCAATATCTCTGTTTCTACGCCACTTTTTTGTTACGCCACCTAATCCCGGAAAAATTAATTAGATACATTTTTTTATAAAATCGCAGAGAAATTAATCAGATAATCTTTTTCATAAAAGAATTAGAGTTTACTATTTTTTTGTAAAAAATATTTAAATTTTATTGATTAATATACCTATATTATTTATATAATTATATAATTGATTATTAATTTTTCTTGTAAAGTACAAAACGATTCGTTCCAAAATTTATTTTGAAACTATTTATTCAGAGTGTAAAAACTTTTAAGAAATAAGTCGTTTCATATTTTAATTTAAATAAATATCTTTTCTGTAATAATTTATAATTAATATTATATATTTGTGTCGATCGGATAGCCAAGCGGGCTGGACGGCTGGCTTCTCCTTCGCTTCAATGCGAGAGATGTCAGTTCAATTCCCAGCTCGGTGTACAGAAAACAAAAAGGCTAACGCAGCAGTTTAAAATTCTAAATGAATCTGTGGCTTAGTTTAGAATATGCTGGTATCTGATTGGCCTATGGTGGAGCAGTACGGCAAGAGATAAGGGCTTGTGGTTCGGTGATACTCCTCCATAGATCCCTACCGGAAGGGCGTGTGCCGCCTAAATACCGGATATATATACATATATATATATATATATATATATATATATATATATATATATATATATATATATATATATATATATAATGAGTCGTGGGACCCAGGAGATTGAATCTCGAATCGGAAAGGCAAAGAGTGCATTTCTGTCTTCAAGAGCCATGATCTCACACTAGAAACAAAAATAAGGCTCCTTAAATGTTATGTGTACTCAGTGCTTCTGTACGGAGTAGAAACGTGGACATTGAAGGCGGAAACTCTATCAAAACTTCAGGTTTTTGAGCTATGGTCATACAGAAGGATCTTGAAGATACCATGGACAGACAAAGTCACCAGTGAAGAAGTACTGCGGAGAATGAATACAACTGCGGATTTGGTCAACATCGTGAAGGGCCGCAGTACTGAATCGCTGCAGTACTTGGACCATATAATGAGAAATCAAGGCAGATACGAGCTACTTCAATGCATTTTACATGGTAAAATTGAAGGAAAAGGGCCCCACGACGAAGAAGAATATTCTGGCTTGCTAACCTGAGAGCATGGTATAGAAAGACCTCAACACAGCTATTTCGTATAGCAACCAACAAAGTCATCATAGCCAGAACGGACAGGCACCCTAAGAAGAAGAAAATGTATGGAATATGATGGTATATGATGGGAAGGAGACTGTGCACTTTGCATCATCTTCCACAGACTCTGGCATAGTTAATACATGAAGTTAAAATTGCTTGGAACGAGGTGTCACAAGCAGATATCGATCATCTCATTGTGACAATGCCTAGATGTATACAGGAGTGTATTCAGCTAGGAGGTCGCCAAACACAATATAATTTTTTTTATTTTTTGTTAATAAAAATTCTTGACAACGTTATCGTTTCATTCTTGATGTAAATCTACCATTTTGCCAAAAAATTAAGTTCAAAAATTATTCCTTCAGGGTGTAACACTTCTAATGTCATTATATTTTGCCTTGTTACAGGATAGTATTCAGAAAAACGCAAAAATCATCATCATC
Organism: Diabrotica balteata; assembly: GCA_918026665.1. Classification (NCBI taxonomy): domain Eukaryota; kingdom Metazoa; phylum Arthropoda; class Insecta; order Coleoptera; family Chrysomelidae; genus Diabrotica; species Diabrotica balteata. Next base: position 90,061,420 of record OU898280.1, read on the forward strand.
ATCATGAAAAACGCAAAAATAATTACTGTAAAATATAATTTTGTAAATAATCTTTCTATTTACGCTCCTGCTAAAAGTTGTCGATATAAGCTCCTTTTTATACCTATCAATAAAAGTTTGAGTTTATGCACTGCTGTGCTGATCAAGGTTTTTAAATTTCTACGAAATTCTAAACAACCGATAACAAGACTGATGTGGCTTTCGGTATTGTTATACATATAATTTTTAGTTTAAACTCTGTAAAGAGAGCACGTATTTATTAGTGACGATTTCGCTATCAGAAAAATATTAAGTAAATAAAAATGTGCCATCCATGGGAGAATAATGCATTATAAATTGTTGAGAATAATAAAGTAGAAATTATTGAAGAAAATGAGGAAATTCTACCACCAAATAATCCTAAAAATGTTGCTGAACCAAGTAGAGAAAGTATTAAAAAGCCAGAAAAAAAAAACATTTATAGAAAGACGCTACTAAAGAAATTGTGGTAAATGTGTTTAATGGATTATGTGAATAACTGGAACGGCACGAGAGTGTTTTAAAAACTGCGGCTTTAACAAAAATATCATGTGCTACTGTATATCAAATTATAAAGGAGGGCATTACGAATAGACAAAAAAGGAGCGATTTTGGACTACATCGATTTATTGAGTAACATCTTTTAAGTCCCATTTCAGAAACCATTTATAATATGTTTGCAGATAATATCCAGACTTAACCAAATTTTAGCTGAATTAAAATCTAAAAATATTAATGGCTGTAAATCAACTTCAAGAAAATTTTTATTATCAAATGGTTTTAAGTATAAAACAATCAATAAACGACATACTATAATGGCAAGTGCCCGTTTAATAAAATGGTATAATGAATATTTGGAAAAGATAAACGAGTACAGAAATAGCGGAAGAAAAGTTTATTACTTAGATGAAATGTGGATTGACACTAACAAAACAATTGGCAAATGTTGGAGTTATGACAATGTACAGTGCAAAGTTAATGTACCAGCTTTCAGGGGCAAACAAATATGTATTTTACATTGTGGAGGGGAAGATGGTTGGGTAACCGATGGCTTACTATTAACTGCAAAAGACATGAGACAGTTGTTTGGACTATCATCAAGATATTACGGGTGACCTTTTCGAATTGTGGTTTAAAAATAACTTATTACCAAATTTAGCAGATAACAGTGATATTGTTTTAGATAATGCATCATATAATTCTAGAAAACTTAAAAAAATCCGAATAAATACTCTAGAAAGCATGAATTGCAAGATTTTTTATTATCACCAGATTTCTGTTTTAAAGATTGTTACACTAAAGACCAATTAGTAGAGGTACTTTATACAAAATTATTCACAGTGATCCAGAGGAAGAAAGTGACGAAGTGTAATACCAAGACAACTAATCAGGTGTAGGGATTATCGACATATGTTCAACACCAAACTACTTACTGCTTCAATTTTTTAAGAAAAACGTGGCCTTATTATGAACACTTATGAAAATCAGTTCTTAAGAGAAAATAATAATGTAAGTGTTGACTAGATAAACTTTAATTTTTAATTTAAGGTTTTATAAATTATTTAATTATATATTTTTTATCTTTCACTACCTACCTTTCGCTTAATTATTAATTCCTTTTTGTATACAAACCAATTATTGTTTAAACATTTTATGGAAAATGCATTGCAGAAATATGATTAAAGTAATTTAAACTTACACAAAATCATCAAGACATAAAATTAAGCTTTGTTTATAACAATACAAATTTATAGAACCAATTTCCTATAAAATATACCATATTATGTTTGATGTATATCGGTACTATCCTGTTCTTCACTGGTCAAAGTGAATCGCATTATCGCATTTTTATCAAATAAATATAACCGGGCTATAACTAACCAACGAAAAGAAAATTGTTTTCATACAGCATAATTAATATGGAAATATGATTTTGAGATTATGAGTCAATCACTATAAACTTTTGAACTTACCATCATTCCTTACAGTGTTTGATATTTGCTGCCTTCCTAAATTAGGTTTGTAGTCTATTTTTTGTTCTGAAATTACAAATCACGGATTAGTACATTATACATTATTTATACATTACACCGAAATTAATACATTAGTAAAATAAATCATTACCAATATTTATTTTTACAAATGTATTTAAAACTTTGATGTAAGAATCGACCATTACATATCAGTGCCGTCCACTTTTGTCACATGTGCGTGACCGGAACATAGTATTCAGATAAAATAAAATACAAGACATCACCGGTCTGTACTGTATCTTAAAATCGTAAGTTTCAATACAGTGCCGGATTTTTAAACTTGGGAATTTTGAGAAGGTAAATAAATATTTATGTTGAATTTTAAATTAGAACTTAGGTATATTAAAGAGAAAATTATTTGCATTTATTTATTTTGCAGCTATTCTTCTTCTTCGTGCTCCTCATCCTTTCATCATGGCCCATTTTACTCTGTCTGCAGCAATTCTAAAGAGTTCTATTGTTGTTTTCCACTCCACTCATGTTTTTCATTTCTTAGTATGTGACTAAAGTAGATCAATTTTCTTTCCTTCATATGTTGAGTATTTCGTTTTCTTTTTTCATATTTCTTAATATTTTTTCTTAATTCAAAAGCTGGCAAATGTTTTTTCAGTTGCGTTCATAATTGTCCAGGCTTCAACTCCATATAAAAGGGCAGATACTACGTAGCATCTAAATAATCTAGTTCTAATTTCCATTCCCAGTTTTCCATTACATAATACTGCTTTTATCTTATTGAAAGCGCTTCTGACTATTTCAGTACGTCATTTTATTTCAAGGCTGCGGTTCCATTGTTCATTTAGCTCATATCAAAAGTAATTTTATCCGGGTACTTTATCTAAATCTTTTCCTTTAACGTAGATTGGTTCGTCTTTAATATTGTTCTTACTGACAATCATAATTTTTGTTTTTGTTTGTTGTTGTGTTATAAGCCATTCCATACCTCTCGCAGTACTGCGTAGTGTGATCAACCAAAATTATCAGCCAATCTCTGCTGTCTGCAAGGAAAATTGTATCGTCTGGATATCCCAGAATATTCATTAGTGTTCCGTTAATGTCCTCATTGATGTCTTTTAGTGCCTCTTTACACATCTCTTCTGAGCACATATTAAAAAGTAGAGAGGATAGTACACATCCTTGTCGTCCTCATCTTCTTATATATAGGTATCTGTTAAGATTTTTGTTGGTCTACTAGTATTACGGCTTTCTGATATCAATATAATTTTTTAAAGATCCTCATATCCTAATAAACTATTTCTGTGCCCCGTAATATGTTTGCAAGCCTTCCGTGTTGTATTTTGTCGAAGGCTGCAGTTATTTTGTACACCTAATAAATAATATAATATACTAAGTAACTGTATACTAATTATACAATTTACAAAACATTCATCACCAATATTCCCATACGAGATAGAAACACGACCTGACACAGAGACGACAAAAAGGATGTTAGAACCACCAGAAATGAAAATACCTGGAAAAATCAATGGTAAAATACTATGCGACAGAGCTATAAGTACATATACAGATTGAACGAAATAAATTTGGAACATACGAAATATTATGTATTTCGGCTCAATTTTGCTGTAGGTGGTTGGCCAACAAAAGGTTGTCAAATAATTATATTATAAAAATCCAATACTTTAGCGAGCTGCTGGATTCTGAAATCATAAAAATTGAAAGCTACACATAAATCTACGATTTTATTATGGTGTCAAACCAGTTATCGTTTCCATAGACAAGCCCTTCTTTGAGCGGTGTTGCCAACCTCATTCCTTTAGATGTTTCTCAAATAAGGTATTATAATAGGTAAATATTTACAAGAAAAAAAGAAAATAACTACAAACCATTAAGTTTATTTTTGTTATTAGTCTGTTGTAGTAGATTGGTAAATACAATGAAAAATATAGGCAAATATCCGATTTATTTAAAGATACAAAGAAGATATAACTCTCAAAAAGATCCGCAAATCGGATTATTACACGCCGATTGGCAACATTGTTACGCAAACAACATTATTGAGAGACATATAGTTGAACGATATTTTATACAATGTCTAAACCCAGGTATGGATTTATTTTTGTCCAGGTTTTATATTGGTCCACTATTTCAAATGCCGTTCAAACAGACATATATTAAATTGTATGATCCGTTTTAAATTCGTTCAATCTGTGTACGACGTTAATGCAAGGTGGAGAACATTAAGCACTGGGTAAGAAATGGAACGATCGTATAACCCCAAGGACAACAAATGACTGGCAGCAACTCCCACGATGCCAGTCTATTTGTTATTATTCTTGTGAATAACTTGTAGAGGTGGTTTAACATGATTATTGGTCGATAATTCTTGAGGCCTGTTGGATCGCCCTTTTTGTGTAATATAATGGTAAGTGCACTGTGCCATCTTTGGTGCAGACATAAGAACAATTTCTTTATATTCTCTGAAGTCTGTCTCTTCAAACCTTTACGGCTTCTATAACGATATTATATTCTCACGGCGCTTTATTTCTTTTCATTGTCTTCAGTGCGTTTGTGATTTTGTTTGTTGATATATCAGGCATCGATTCCGATTCTTGGTTAACTAATCTTTTTCTGAGTTTTCTAACTTTTTTGTTAATTGCTTATCATAGTTTTGTTGACTTCTGTATAATTCTGTATAGAAATCTTCTACTACCCTTAGTAAATCATCTCTGTTGGTCTAGATATTTCCATCATTATTTTTTAATTTCATCGTTTCTTTTTTACCGTTTTTCAATTTTCTCCTGAGAACTTTGAGAGTCTTGTTATTTTCAATATTTTGTTGGATTTGTTCACTTTTAAGCTTTTGTATTGTTCTGAAGCCATTTTCTTGTGGCATTTCAAATTAATTGCTATTTAACTGGGAATAAGCCACAATTAAAGATAAAAATACGTTTATTGACGTTTCAATTTCAACTTCGGAAATCGTTCTCAAAATACAAACAGTAAATTAAACAAATTTTGTTTTTTGTTACATAGTGAAAAATTCTTCTAATTGTTTAATTTTATCTGACTCATTTATATTGACAATTCAGACATACATTATGCATTTTAAATTAGACGACTTTAAAATGATATTGCCAATATTGTTGAGTTGCGCTCCTGGGACGACTTTGCTTATAAGATAGTTCATTCGATTACATGAAATCAACTTTAACTTGAGAATATCCGTCAATTGAAATTGAAAAAAATTTGAAAAAAGTATTGAAACGTCAATAAACGTATTTTTATCTTTAATTGTGGCTTATTCCCAGTTAAATAGCAATTAATTTAAGCTTTTGGTTATGCATCCTAATAGATTTTTGAATTCCTTTACTTATCTCTTTAAGTTCATGAGGTTCTTTGCTTCTATTAATTTTGCATTTTTCTCTTCTCTTCTATTAATGCATGTGTTTGGGGACTAAATAATGTCATTCAGGGTGTTAATATTTGTGTCTGTATTCTTATTCTTATTCCTTATCAGAATGCTGCTGATGTGTTCTTCAAATGCATTTATATTATTAGGCTCTGACCAGGTACGTGTAGATTTTCTTTTGATCATACGATCTTTATTATATATATTATTTCGTACGATGCTTATTAACCATTCTATGGTAGCTACCTGTTGAAAACTGGTTCAGGACTGTAACATCTTTTGTCAGTACGTTTCCTCTTGTCAGTGATCATAAAATCGATCTCGATTATAAGTTTCCAAGTCGAACTTTGCCACATCCATGATCGATGTTCCTTTTTTGTATAAGAAAAAATAGTCTTTTTTCCAGCAGAAAACTAAGCAACGTTTCACCACGCTGGTTCCTGTTTCCCAAACCAAATTTTCCCAGTGATGTTTCTATCTCATCTGCCTTTATCCCCGTTTTAGCGTTGAAGTCAGCACATGGCTACTTGTTGGGGCATATACTTGGACGATTTTTAAAATATATGTTTCAGTTAGTTTTAAGTAAGATTAAAAAAGTTACTCTAGTAGAGTAACTTTTTACTGATATAATGCTGTTTTCATGTTTTTTAAAGAAAAAGTCAACGCCTTCCGTCGTTTCAGTTTCACTACCGACTTGATAAAAGACGATTTTAGTTTTTTCAGACTTTCCTCTCGTTGTTTTATCTCGCTAATACCTATCACATCTCATTTAATTTTTGACATTTCTGCTTCCATCGCTATGATTCTTTCTTCTGTTGCTAGGGATCGAGCATTATATTTAGCGACGTTGAGTTTTAAGGGTTTTCTAAGTTTGGTATGTTTACTTCTCAAAATCTTGTTCCCCAGCATCCGTGGGACAGACTAGCAGTTTAGTGCGAGATTCTGGAAACCTTTTCCTACTCGCCTGGGATAATACAGTTTGAGATAATGACATTTTCATTTTATGTTAGGGGGTATATGGCATGATTTTAAAATCTGTCGCGCCTGCCAAGACTTGTAGGCCGGTTTAGGTCAAGGATGTAGGTGAAGATAGTTTGGGAAAAGGCAGAAAAGAATATAAGGACCTGACTCCCTCATGATAGGAAGGAGGGACGTAAGCGGCTAGCATAGGGCAGGGTCACCAAGCCCTGTAGCAGCCTATCTTCTACCGGATTTTAGAGGAGTCCTACCTGTTACCTTATGACAACAAATAGAGTAGTAAAGACGGTCTTTGGACAATAGAAGGACGATCAGTAGGATTACCACAAAACCAATGGAACGGCAACTTACTGGAGGCATATTAAAAAAACAGACAGAGTTATGTCTACATAAAAAGAAGAAGAAGAAGAAGAAGAAGAAGAGGACTGTAGTTCGGTATTACAATAAACATATTTAAAATGAATTAGCCGTAGATAAACAATTCTTCAAACGGATTCAATAGGGTTCAAATCCGGATGCTAGGGGGGAAGTCACAAAGCTACATGAAGTTTATCTTCAAGTATTTTATTAATCGCACTATTTCGAAGTCTTGGTTTCACTAGTTTTATTAGACCATTTAATTCGACTTATAGCATCGCTTCGTCAAAAGGAATATTATTTTTAAACAGCTATGTTTTCATGTTAGGTTTTCGCGAACTCATATTGGGGCATTTATTATTTTTAAGTATCGTTATGACACGGTAAATTGTCGTGTTAGTAAAATAACTAAAATTGATCTTAATCGAAAATTCGGAATTAGTTTTTCTTTTAGCCATTTTTTTTAGAATTTTCAGAGTTCACTTTATCATGATAATCATCTCTACTAAATTTTAATTATATATATATATATCCGGTTTTTTAGGCGTTACGCCTGTCCGGTAGGGATCTATGGAGGAGTATCACCAAGCCGCAAGCCCTTATCTCTTGCCGTACTGCTCCACCATAGGCCGATCAGATCCCAGCATATCCTAGTCTAAGCCGCAGATTCATCTAGAATTTTAAACTGCTGCGTTAGACTTTTTGTTTTCTGTACACCGAGCTTGGGCTCGATCCCACATCCACTAAACCATTCGACAGTGAAGCGAATGAGAGGCAGCCGCACAGCCCGCTGAGCTATCTGACCGACCTAAATTTTAATTGTGATTTTAAATAAATATTCAGAATAAAGCTATTTTTATTGACCGCATTAAGAATTATAAGCCTTTGATCTTTGGAAATAGGGTGGGTGAGTTACGTCGACCACGTTTTACGAATGATAGTAGTGAGGAAGTAGAAGGGGATGACCCATGCACATAGATCAGGATGATGCGATCTGCATAAAAATTTGAAAGCGATTGGAGTGAGGAGATGAAGAGGACCGGCACTCAACAGGGAAGGCTGAAAAGGCTATAGCGCTATCTGATGATGATGTAAGTGTTTTATAAGAACGTACCAATATTGATGATTTTTACATATATCTTTCTTACCTCTATTTTGGATATTCTCCTGTGCATTACGTTGTTCATAAATACCATCATCTAAAAAAAAGAGGAATCAGACATCTTGTAATTTAAGTTATTGATATGAGATGTGGTGTAGAAGAGGCTGACACAGGCTGTTTTCTGAACATAAATATGTTCAATCAAAGCTAACGTTAACGTTTTTCGACATTTTACGTCTATTTATTATCTATATATTATGTGGAACGTGCATAATTTGTTAGAAATAATGAACCTTCACGCAACACGTGGACAAACCATTCAAAATACAGCAACAGCCAGAGCAGCAATAAGAGGACTCGTAGGTAGAAAAAGCAAACTGCGCATAAAGACGAAAATGAGACTAATAAACAGCATCAGATTTCCAATAATCACATATGCATCTCTCGCATGGGGACACATAAGCAATTCAAATAAAAAGAAAATACAAGCAGCCCCAATAACATCCCCAGAGAAGCGGCAAATGTATCCAGATACGTCGCTGAACGCTTTCTGTTTAGATAACTGCAACAAGTGAGGGTGATAGATAAAATGGCAGAAAAAGCCAAAATTAGGTTTGCAGAATAAGAGAATCATCCAAGCCCGATCCTGCGAGAGATAATAAGATATGATGCGTTTCTTTCATGGAAGCACAAAAGAACAAAACAGCAAATCTTGGCAAACACATAAAGTCTAGATAATTCGTAGCTCTACCAACAGAAGAAGCCGCAGCACGAAGCACTGGAAATTTTATTAATTGATATTTATTTTCAGGACAACCTTCAAAAAAAATAATAAAAATAAATAAATAAAGGCTTTGGCCACCAAAAAATATCAAAAAATACTAACAAAATGGCAACAGCCATCCAAAAAATAAAAAAACCCTAAAACCTACGCGAATGGGAAAAAGAATCTCACGATCAGCTAGAAACATGAACATATTTTCTAAAGAAAGAAAAATAGGTACATGCAATGTAAGAAGCATGTACGAACCAGGAAAAATTCACAACACCATTAAAGAAATGAAGCGTATAAATATAAGTATCCTTGGAATAAGTGAAATAAAATGCCCAGCGTCTGGAAAAGTAACTCTAGATGATCACATTGTATACTATTCAGGAGAAGACAGCTCAAAACTTCAAAAATGGTGTAGCAATAATTGTGTCGAAGGAAACAGATGAAGCTGTAAATAACGTCGTCCTATTATCAGACAGGATATTGATGATACAAATACAATCAACAACAATCAATGTGATTATGTTACAAGTATATGCACCCACACAAGACTATGAACAAGAAGAAATTGAAAAATTCTATCATGATTTAAAAAAACTATTAACACCTACAAAGAAACACGATCTCAATATTTTCATGGGAGATTTTAATACAAGGATTGGTGAAGGTGAACAAGAAGATATCATAGGAAAATATGGTCTGGGAATAGGAAATGAAAGAGGAGATATGTTGGCATCTTTTTGCGTAGAAAAGCAATTAGTAATAACAAACACAATTTCCAAACGTCCAAAACGTCGTCTTTACACCTGGAAATCACTAGCAGATACACCTGAACGAGTTGTTCGTAACCAAATAGACTTCATATGTATAAATAAGAGATACAGAAATTCAGTATTATCACTAAAAACATATCCAGGCGCAGATGTATCAACAGATCACAATATTTTAGTAAGAAAAATAAGACTGATATTGAAAAGAGTTGCAAGGACCAATAAGCAAAGAGTTACTATTGATAGAGAAAAGATGTTAAATAATACTGTAAAAGAAGAAATAACTAGTAGGGGAGAGTTGTCCAAAATGGGGACGCTAGTGTATTTTTAGTGATTTACAAGAAGTGAATACTGTAATTAACATTGTTTAAAGTGCAATAGAGTTAGTGATTATAACTTTACCGCTAAATAAGTTTTGGCAGACTTATTTTATTTATTACTTGGTCAAAATCTAAAACTATGAAAAAATGTAAATGTCCCCGTTTTAGACCACCGTTCGGGTAAAATGGGGACCTCATTAAAAACAATGGATTTTTTTTATTTCTATTTTTTTATCTTTTTTAAAATTTTAAATACAATAGCACACATTTTAAGTTTATTACAAATACTTATTACACGTCTTGTGACAGGATAAAACATAGACAAAAAACAATTTAAAATTAATTTTTTGTGAGTTTTTAAGTGTTACGTCCACAGAAATCGTACAGGAAATAGTCGTCTTCTTCATCTGCATTTATACATGCGTCGTGGGCCCAACCAGAGCATCCTGAGCACTTAATCCACCCTTCTTTGTCCTTAGAAACAGAGAAAATCTTACTGCAAAATATACAAGCCTTATCACTGCTCCCTTCTTCAGATGAGGAAGACTCGTTCTGGTTTTCGAACTTCATTTTTTTTAATGTGGGACCAATATCAGTTTTTGGAAGGATTTCTTTATCGCTACTGTTGCCAACTTTCTTCAGTTTTGTTTTATTCAGCATTTTAGACGTTTTAAACAATTTTTTGGGTTTTTTTTTCATTTTTATTTTTCTTTCTTAATCTTCTAGTTCTTTCTTGTAAGGTGAAGACGTCAAAACTGCGGTTTTGATCGATGCTTCGAAATTTGATGTTTTTTGAGGCTTGTCTGGTTTTGGGTTTGAAAACTTAACAAATTGCTTGAACCAAACTAAAAAAAGCTCTCTGTTGTAATCCATCCTGTTTCATGGAAGAAAGCAAAGGATCCTGCTGAAGCATCGTTCATTAATGTAGGATTTTCTCTTTTTCGTGGAAATATAAACATTGTGGGCATATAGTTTCCAGCAGCACTCATACAGGTCTCGACTGTCACTAGTGTTCCCCTTTCAGATGAAGCTAAAGCACCTACTTGTTTCTTCCCCTCAGCGCTACAATTTTTGATGCCTTATTAGGAACCGTCGTGATTCCTGTTTCGTCAACATTATAGATATCTTTAGGGAAAATGTTATATTTCTTTAATATATCTTCTAACAGGTCGAAAAAATTATTAACTGTATCTCGATTGAATTCCTTAGCTCGCGCCAAGAAAGTTTGCTCCGGAAAGCGCAGCGAAAGTCATGGGATGCCTTTTTAGAAATGCATACAGAATCCTTTCGGTGCCCCATTTGCCCATCTAAAACGACTTGCACAGCGAATTTCATGCTCTCTTCATTCCAGCTCTGTCTATTCGTCGTCATTTTGTACCGGCCCATTGTCAGATCTGAAAAAAAACACATAACTTGGGCTTTATCATTAACACATATAATATAAATCAGTAAATATATAAAAATCATAATCATACATTAGACACAGTTAAATTCAACAAAAACAAAATTATTTGAAATTAATGCCTATATAAAGTTTTATAGACATAGGATATCTTTGAATACTATTAAACATTGATGTAAAACTATTTAATAATCAACACATTTTATAGTCAAGCGTCGGGTAAAAGGGGACGTCACCGTTTTGGACAACTTCAAATGTCCACGTTTTGTCCGACAGCGCTACATTGTAAAAATATGGCGTTTACCGCACTCCTCGTGAGACTACCAAGCAACATAAATGTGAAATTGAAAGCTTAAAATCTAACAAATTCAAAGAAGTACTTACCGAGTTTACTCCTGCCAGTATTAATCGCCTACAGAACCCACAAAACACAAGAAAATAGTTAAATAAATTTAGAAAAACTTCCGAATACTCGCTGAACCAAGCAGAGATCACTAACTGTTCGAAAACCAACTTGTAATGGCAATATGAACGCCTGCTACTAGTAATACCAATTTTAGTCGCTCTTTGTAGCGTCACTTGACAGAAGTGGCCTGACCCCGTTTGATCCGACGTCCCCGTTTTGGACAACTCTCCCCTATATTAGAACAAAAAATGAAGTTAACATCAAGCAAAGAGGAAAGTACTGAGGAAAACTGGACGAGAATGAAAGACATATTAAAGACTGTTCAAGAAACAAAATTGAGTGCGCTAAAAGCAAGAAAAAAACAAGGGTGAATGACAGAAGAAATACTGAGACTTATGGATTAAAGAAAAGAAGTCAGAAATAAAGATAAAAACGAATACAAGAGGATCCACATAATAATCAGGCAGAAGAGAAGACACGCGAAAACACAATTTCATAGTAAAGATTGTAATGAAATTGAACAATATGAAAAGAAACACGATGCATTTCATCTGTACAAGAAATTAAAAGAGGTTGCTGGAAACAAACGGAAACAAGTATCCCAAAGTTTATAAGACAGAAACGGACACAGAATATTAAACATCAATGAACAGTTAAAACAATGGCAAAACTACATTTCTGACTTATTTGAAGATGAGAGAGTAGTAGTGAACACTCTACACCGATTGCTATATCAGGTCCATCTATAACAGAACACACAAGTAAGGTTACACGTTCAATACAAACGGCAAAAAATTGAAAAGTAGTTGGCCCCGATGAAGTAAGTGCTGAAATACTAGTTTTTGGGAAAAAATGGAATTAAAGCTCTGTGTAACCTCTTTAACAGAATGTATGACACTGGAATATTACCAACTGATTGGTTAACGTCGACATTTGTCTCAATACCTAAAAAACATCGTCTAAAGACATGCCGTGATAATCGGACAATAAGTCTGATGAGTCACGTTTTGAAGATCTTCCTGTGAGAAACACACAGCAGAATTTACACGCTGTTAGAGGACATAATTAGCAATACTCAATTTGGGTTTAGGAGTGGCTTGGGTACAAGAGAATCCTTGTTTAGTATGCAGGTGCTAGTACAGAGATGCAGAGATATAAATCAAAATGTGTACATTTGTGCAATCCAGTTTGAAAAGGCTTTTGACAAAGTCCAACATAACAAAATGCTAGAAATATTGGAAACTCGTGTATCTCGGCAGTAATATCAACGAGAGCTGGGATCCAACCGCAGAAATTAAAAGCCGAATAGAACAAGCTCGAGCTACCTTTGTAAAGATGAGAAACGTACTTTACAGTCACGATCTTAGCATTGACCTTAGAATTCGAGTGACATCTTGCTACATCTTTCCAATCCTGCTGTATGAAGTGGAAGCGCTCTAACTGAAGCTATCCTTAAACGCTTGACAGCCTTTGAGATGTGGGTATACAGACGACTACGAAAAGCTGGGTCGACAGAGTTAGAAATGAGGAGGTCCTTAGACGGCTGAATCAAACAACACAACTGGTCAATATAATAAAGGTAATCGTGGTCCTGGTAGAAGAAGAACATCATGGCTGAAAAATCTAAGGCAATGGTATGGAAAATCAACTACATCGTTATTTAGAGCTGCTGTCAATAAAGTCACGCTAGCGAATATGGTAGCCAACATGATATCCAACGATCGATAACGGTCATGGAACTAGAAGAACAAGAAAAAACCTGGGCACGAAGAGCCCGCTTTCTCGGACACTGAGTCGCCGAACTAGGTGCACCACGGAACAGAGACTCGAGATCCGAGCAACCAATTTTAGTTCGATGATACGTCACTAGAGAAAGGAGGAAAAGAGCGCGTCACGCTAGCCTGCATTGATCAGGTTAGGATATCGTTTTGGAGTTCTTCTACACAGGACTTCCACACGAAAAGCATTTGGTTTATAGTTGTGCCCCTATCGCGTATCAGAGTGCTATAGGGGGGAAAGGGATGGCCTGGAGCATTGGAACGCGATGTAGTGACTCCTGTTTTTAACTCGAGTTAATACACCTCGCTCCAATGAATTGTTACATCCAAACGTAATTCTTAGTGGTGAACATATCTCACAGGCTGGGTTTACTTAAATTTCTTGCTTGCTTGCCATATTTAATAGGAAGTTATATTCTTCGCTGTCGTGCATTGAGTATTTATTTTTTTGCCGCCTATTTTTATAAGATAGTTTTCACGAATACAAAAAATATTCTTTGCAGAATTTATTGAAAATTATACTCTTTGGAATATTTTGCACACTTAAAGAGCTCTACTCTTTGTAGGCACCAGTGAATTATGAAGAAAAAAGAAAGAAAACTAGATTCCTAAATCGTTGATGGGTGTTGATCAGTTGATACGAAACTTACATTATTACAATCTCGAAATACGATTATTATTACAAATGAAGCTCATTTACATTTTTACAAATGAAGCTCATTTACTTTAACTTGTACAAATATGAAGTAGCGTGCCCACAGTGAGTCTGTCGAAATAACCTTCCAAAGCACCAAAGTCTGGTGTTCATTTTTTATTTTTTTTATCACAAATATTACAAGTAAGTATATTTCGTCCTGAATTTTAAGTGTAAGAGTATTTACAGCAAAAATTAATATATATTTTTTGAAAAAAAGCATTTTAACGTTACATTTTACGTTACTTTAAACATCCATTACAATCAATTAGTAGATAGCGGTTAGGGTAGCCAATGTATAAGCAAAAGGCACCCACAAAAAAAATCGTGCCCACGCTACAGAATATATGGGAATGTTTTTTTTATATAGAAATATTTCCGTTTATCGTGTTAATAAAATAACATTGTAATTGCCTACCTGAGGGCCAATTTTCTTGTTGAATCGGTTGTCTGTAACTGTTTTCCGGGTAGTAATTTCCGACTTTTGGATAGGCTGCAGAAGCTTGACTAAAAAGAGAAGTGAAACGTTGGAGATTGAAAAATTAACACTCAAATTTAAATTAACTCATAATTGGAAGTATAACTCACTTCTATAGGTGCAGATTACACTATTAGAATATACTTCAGCATTCTTGACGTATTTGTTTAAGAATAAATGTTTAATTTTCACTTTGGAAATCGTTCTCAACTACAGATTAAACAAATTTTTTGAAACTGTTTTCATGTGGCATGTCTAAGTTAAATATTGTGTTTATAATTGTGTTCAGAAGAGTATATAACCTCCAGTATAAGTTGTTGATGAGGTTATGATCTCATAACCTGATGAGTGATGAGGTTAAAAAAATGGAATGGAGCCATACACATAATACAAGATAGACCGACTGGTGCAGTGTACTCACGTTCTGACAGTGCAACAGAGAAAACTGACGCAAAGCAGGTTTATCGACCATGTGACCTTAATGACCAATAATAAGGTCACGTGTTCAATAAACCTGGTCCATTAGACAGAGATACAGGGACTGCTTCACGTCAGTTTTCTCTGTTGCACTGGGGAACGCGACTGTATTGCAGCAGTCACAGTCATTATATGTCTATGAATGGAACAAAGAAAAATGTTTAGATCTGAGTAATCTATATGAACGCTCTCCTGTGTTATGGAATTCAAAATATGGGCAATATAATAAAATAAAATAAAATAAATGTATGAATATTGATAGCAGAAGAACTAGAATGCCTCAAGTGTGTAAGAACCATTCAAGTACAAGAAATGTGTAACCATTCATTAGGAGTTGTAGGCATATAAAATATGAGAGAAATCAATATTTTTAGACAAATTTGTTTAATTATATATATATATATATATATATATATATATATATATATATATATATATATATATATATATATATATATATATATATATACAGGGTGAGTCATAACTATTGGGACATAGACTAAGGACAGGTTATTTGGACCAAAATATGGCTATTGGGCCAAATATGCCCTAATAAAATGTTGCTGAGAAAAAAGATACAGGGTGTTAAAGTTAATTTTTTTTTTTTCGTCTTTTGCTAATAGTTTCCTTGTATATTTATAAATTGCTATCAAAATTGGCACAGAGGCATAATCTTAGACAAGAAATAGTATTTTATTTACAATGTTACGTTTTGTCATAAAGGGCGCCACGTAGATCATTCCTAATGATCAAATTGAGTCTAAACTTTTTCTGATGAAACTTTTTAGTAATTTTTATTAGAAAATATGACGTAAACATCATTTTTACGTAAAATTGGTACTCTTGTTTAAATATGATAATTTCAACCGTTTTCGATAAAAACGCAGTCGAACTGCTTAGAGTCTTAAAAAAGGATTTCAAATATTATTTCATTTATGAAAAGTATGCTTTGGACTGTCAGATAATTGTTGGTAAATGTCATTTGTTCCAGAGTAAATTATTTTTGATGTGACAGTGTAGTGTAATGTTGCATTTTTTAAAAGTAATCATTACTTTTTTTAATTGAAATGCCTCGTCACAATCATTTTACTAATGAAGAAATGCGAGATATGATTTGCATATACGCACAAGAAAATTTTTGCGGTCGCTCGGCAGTAAGAAGGTATGGAATGTTATACGCAAACAGAAGACAACCAAATCACAAAACTTTTGCAAGATTATATCGTAGTTTAGGTGAAACTGGGTCATTTCACACTAAAAATCGGGGTGGTCGACCGAAACAAATCACACTTAATCAAGAAGATGAACTTTTCATCTTTCTTAATCAAGAACAGCAACAGGAGTAAGTCAGTCGTCTATTGTTAGAATTATAAAAAAAGAGAACCTCCATCCTTATCACTTCACTGCTGTTCAAAATTTACTTCCAACAGATCTTCCACGACGGTTACAGTTTTGCCAACGTATTCTGAATAACCATCGCAATGACAGACACTTTATTAAGAATAGTATGTTCACCGACGAAGCAACTTTTACCAGACGAGGGGTTTTTAATTGGCGAAATAGTCATTATTGGGAAGAAGAAAACCCGCATGCTATTAAAGCTAGATATTTTCAGCATGAGTTTAAATTGAATATTTGGTGTCGCATTATAGGCGACCAATTACTAGGACCTTATGTTCTTCCTCCGAATTTAAATGGAGATTCTTATTTATTCTTTTTGGAAAATACTCTTAGTGATATTTTAGATGATCTGTTACTGGATGTAAGAAGAAAAATGTGGTTTATGCAGGATGGAGCGACATCTCATTTTTCATTAGCTGTTAGAAATCATCTTAATGACGTATTTCCTCAACGATGAATTGGCAGAGGCAGTGATTTTCAATGGCCACCAAGAAGTCCTGAGTACAACCCGCTAGATTTTTGTTTTTGGGGACATATGAAGTCCTTAGTTTGTGCCAATGAAATTAATACACGAGACGAACTTTAGAGATACATTTAAAATGCAGCTAATCTTATAAGGGAACAGAATAATATTTTTTTTAACGTCCGAAAATCCTTTATAAAAAGAATTAGAAAAGGCATAGAAATCGGAGGAGACCATGTAGAACATTTGATTTGAGTTTTTGTGAGTTCTTTTAAGTTAAAGTGTGTTTAGTTTTGATTTATCGTCAAAATGGAAACCTTACGTTAGTTGCAACTTTGTTTATTAGTTTGGGATTTGATAGTGGAATTGTAAATAAAATACTATTTCTTGTCTAAGATTATGCCTCTGTGGCAATTTTGATAGTAATTTATAAATATACAGGGAAACTATTAGCAAAAAACGAAAAACAAAAATTAACTATAACACCCTGTATCTTTTTTATCAGCAACATTTTATTAAGGCGTATTTGGCCCAATAGCCATATTTTGGTCCAAATAACCTGTCCTTAGTCTATGTCCCAATAGTTATGACTCACCCTGTATATATATATATATCCGGTTTTTTAGGCATTACGCCCGTCCCGTAGGGATCTATGGAGGAGTAATCACCGAGCCGCAAGCCCTTATCTCTTGCCGTACTGCTCCACCATAGGCCGATCAGATCCCAGCATATTCTAGTCTAAGCCGCAGATTCATCTAGAATTTTAAACTGCTGCGTTAGACTTTTTGTTTTCTGTACACCGAGCTGGGGCTCGATCCCACATCCACTGAACCATTCGACAGTGAAGCGAATGAGAGGCAGCCGCACAGCCCACTGAGCTATCTGACCGACAAAATTTGTTTAATTACGTTACGTAAAACGTTAAAGTTTATATTTCGGGACACCACGGTGACCGTTAAAGACATCACGGTTCTAAAAAGATTTGTTACCAGTAGCGATCAGAGTACAGTACGAGGTGAAATAGAAATAAACTTCAAGAATGAGAGGTATAAGATGATTAAAAAGAAGAACAAATTAAAACCATGGATGAAACCATGTGTAAACCAGATGTAGACAGTTTTCAGCAATGTATTTCCGACATACTTAGTAGTCCTGAAACAGAAAATAATATAAACGTTTTAAATAATAAATTAACACATGCCTTACTGGAAAGTTAAAACAAATTATGTCCTAGGACTGACAAAGAAGAGATGATTAGCCAAAATACCAGGCAACTAATGAAGAAAAGAAGAGAAATGACAAGAGAGATGGAAATTAAAGCCGACGAACTACAAAAATTAAAATATTCAAAACTGTTAAATAAGACACTCGAAAATACAACCAAGAACAAATCGAACATACCATTGAAAACAATAGAAGAGTGAAAGTAATGAGAAAAAGACTAAGAATGGAGACAAGGCAGATAATACAGATTAAAGATAGAAATGGTCATCTTACAACCAACAGAGAGGAAACCTTTAAAATAGTTAAAGACTTCTAGAAATTGCTGTACACGAATCAGCACAAAGCAAATGGCAGAAAAGATCAAGTACCAGAAATATTAACAACGAAAACGGGCATTGTCAACTAAGGATCAGAACTACTACTGGAAATCCTAGTAGACGAAATAAAACTTGCCCTAAGAAAAGCTAAGAATAACAAATCTCCAGGAGAAGATTGTGTAGTTATTGATGCAATCGAAATCGGAGGCACTTGCCTACTTAAGAAAGTAAAAACCTTTGTACCCTTTGGATAGTAATATAGCCGACAAATGGAACAATGCCGAGGTAATTCTATTGTACAAAAAAGGAGATCCCTATGAATTAGAAAACTACAGACCTATAAGTCTTCTTAGTCACCTGTAAAAACTCCTTACAAGATTAGTAACGAATCGTCTCGAGAAAAAACTTGATTTCTTCCAGTCAATAGAACAAGTGGGATTTCGTACCGGATTTGGAACAAATGATCACCTACAAAGCATTAAAGCGGTAATAGAAAAGACTATCGAATACAATCGATCACTCGTTCTAGCTTTTGTAGATTTCCATAAAGCCTTTAAGACGGTAGAATTTGATAAAATCCCGGAAGCACTACAAGCATGCCGCATTGACTACCGATATACAAGGTTAATTAACAATATACACAATGCGAATGCGCAACTATGTCGGTGAAACTGATGGTGAAATTACATAAAAGCACGGATCATTCCCAATCGGCAGATGAGTCCAACAGGGTGATACCTTATCGTCTAAACTGTTTACCGCAGTACTAGAATATGCTTGTAAAAAACTTAATTGGGAAGATAAAGGTCTGAATATTGACAGTAGAAGATTAAAAAATTTGAAATTCGCAGACGACGTAGTCTTGTTCTCGAACAACCTCAAGGAGATATGTACAATGCTACATGAACTTCAGTTCTGGGACGGTTTTAAATGCAAACTCACAATATTTTCGAAATTTATATTAGCATTGAATGATAAAGTAACTAAGGGTGAAACGATTTCAGATTTAGAACTATTACAGGCTATAGAAATGGTAAATAATATAGAACATTTACAGGGCGAATTCGATGAGGTTCAAGGGCAAATAGAAAATACAGTTCAATTTAAATTATTAGAGGATGAATATACGGAGCGTATTCTAACAAAGAATTCTATAACAAATATTATCCACAATTAGCGATAGCGCGAAAAATCATTCGCGATAATCAACAAGTAGCGTGTATAGAAGGCGACAAAGCAAGTGAGCGCTCTAAGAATTCATATACAGCGCATTGTATTGAGCTTAAACCTATCGAGTGCTGCAAACAGAATTAGTTTAGGTAAAAATAAACTATTTATGCAGGAAACAATGTTTGGCTGGATCATAGCAAGGCCGTATATCAGCCAAAACAAAGCATCAGAAAAACGAATAACTAAGTGTAATTTCACAAACACAATCGAATTTACAGAACAGCTAAGTAAGTTCTTACATATAATAAATTCTAGATAATCGTAGCGCTATTTAAAAATAAAAACGCGCTCATCTTTTGCATGTCACTGTATTTACTAATGTTGATTTTATATGTTTCAGATAGCCTCAAAAAAATTTACAAAATACACAAGGACAGCTTCGGCCACCAAAAAAATTAATAAAATACTAACAAAACCCAAATAACATGGGGCAAGAAGGGCCCACATCCTCGAGCGCCGAGTCACCCAACTGGACGTAGGTCAGAGCGGGGATTCGAGGACCGTGCCAGCAATACAGATCGATGATAAGTCACTAGAGATAGCGTCAATAGAGCGCCTTACGCTGGTCTACATTGTTCGGGGTAGGATTTTGTGTGGGAGGCCTTGTATCCAGGACTCATACATGACAAGCTGATAAGAGAGCCTCTATAGCGCATCAGAGCGCTATCGGGGGAAAGTAGATGGTCTGGAGCATTGGAGCAGGCTGTGGGTGATTCTTGTTTACGCGAGTTAATCCTCCTCGTTTAATAAATGTTTACACCATATCATACTCAAAGGGTGTGCAAGTCTCTCAGGCTGGGTTGCTTGCAGCTTGCAGCTATTGCTTGCTTTGGCACCTGTAGAATTCGAGGATTTTGGTAATTTGTAAAACCTGTCATTATTTTTTAAGTAATATAAAATTAAATAGCTTTAACTTTATTTGATCCCTCAGTTATTGAGTTAACGCTTGACATTTTTCTATAACGATGACACCAATACGTTGTTTAGATTTACGTTTTAAATAAATATTGTAAACTCCTATATGAGTCTCCTGTTGCCAAAAAAACGCAAAGTAACAGCTAAGCGATCTTGAAGAGATTACAACTTTCCAAACGTTGTATATCTTTTAGCAGTTGTAGGACCTAATAAATATATTAGTTTATCAACTTTTCAAAGTCTTCTGCAAACACTAGAGTAAAATTTTTAAATTGAAAACTGTCCATCATATCTCCCAACAGAGTTGTTTTGTTACGACTTAAAAACAACCTCCCAATCCAATGTTTTTTAATGTTTTTTTTTTAAATTTCTTTCTATTTGTAATAAATTGAATAAGAAAAGAAGCTCCAGCAACTATGTATAACCAGATTTTCTGCTTTTATGGTCGGTGCAACACTGAGATAAAATGACCAGAGCATGGAAACGAGGCGAATAGAACTAACACTTCGAATCACGTGAGCATTTGCTTGTTTCTGCGCGCTTGGCTCGATCGGTTCGTTTGGTTCGTTTGAAAGAAAATGATCTAGTCAGTAAGCACCTATAGATATGAACCGATTTAAGGAGCGTATACACACAATATTCAACACTTAGACTACTTATAGACACACAATATTCAACACTTCTTTATCAATTGCAAATTTTACTGTAATTATTCCATTACTCGTTCATACAACTTATTTTACGTTATCTTTTATGTCCTCATCGCCAATTATACCATCTTTATTCCTGCTATTACTTTTGCCTACATACCATAATTTATATCCTTTACCCAGTTTTTTTCGACCTTTTTCTGTTCCACCTCGACTATTGAATGTAAGCAAGTTGTACTCTCCTTCTTTTAAGCGTAATTACTCATTTTATACTCTTACCTGTAAGACTTTCAATAAGACTTCAATGGGAGCATAATTTAACAAACAACGTATACAAAAATGGGTATTATATTTATAATATATGAGAATAATGCTAATCTGAAAGTAGTCTGGATAATGCTATAAGTTCACGTCAAGAACGCTGAAATAGACTACAGAAAATACACCTTGTCAAAAAGTAATTTTTGTAGATTTAATAGTTGTATATAAGTTTAATTATTTACATTTTGTGATTTGGTGGTTCAAACGGTAAGTAGGTAGATTAATTATAAATTAGGAGATACATTCTTAAATAATGATATTGGGGCTATTACATAAGTTTTGGGATATAACAACATATGTAAAGAATTTTAAGTATGGTACTATTATTATAATATTTTTTTCGTTTTTGAAAAATATGCTAACAATATTGTACTATTGCTACATCAAGAATATTCCCTTCAGTATCACTTATAATATTTCAAAACCTATCCCTCAAAAAGTCCCCCATCGCTTCATCGTAGATGAATTGACATTATTTTCTCTCTGGAAGCTGTCTGTTTCATGCAACGTTATCTTACCTTATCTTAACTTATTATTTTCTTTCTGCTCTTAAAGAAGAAATAACATTTGTGTTATTACCTCTCTTTGTCGAATGACTCCCTCTTTAATTAAAGTTTATTATAAGTAATTATTTTAAATATCTCTTTTGAAAGTAAAAGAATATGTAAATTTGGGACAACTAGTTAAATTAAATAAAGAAAATCAGACCGGAGAAATAAAGAGAAGGATACGGTTTGCTTGGGTATCCTTCGGAAAACTTTCCTATTACTAAAAAATAGAAAATACCCCCAATATTTAAAAACAATAGTCTTCAAGCAATGTATACTTCCTGTTCTCACCTACGGTTCTCAAACTTGGAAGTTTACAAAGGAAAACATGGAAAAATAGCAAAGACCCAAAGAGCCATGGAAAGGCAAATGCTGAACATCAGGCTATCAGACAAGAAAAGAAATACTTGGATCCGCAACAAAACAAAAGTGACCGATGTATCAACGCAGATAACAAAACTTAAGTGGAAGTTCGCTGGACATACCATAAGACAGAAAGACGACAGATGGAATAAGATGGAGACCATATGAAATGAGACAAACGAAAAAGAGGAAGGTCACAAATGAGATGGTCAGATGCAGTAGCGCACCTAGAATTTTGTTCTAGGGGGGGGGGGAGTTTGGTCGGGCACCGAAATTTTTTTATGCTACCTCCACCATTTTAAGTCCTTAAAATTTGTGAATAACAGTGTCGGAATAGGGTCCTGGGGGGGGTTAACGCCCAAACGCCCCCTGGGTGCGCCACTGGTCAGATGACTTGAAAAAACAAGCAGGCTCGAAGTGGATACAAACTGTCTACAATAGAGAGACCTGGAAGAAGGAAGAGGAGGCCTATGTCCAAAATTGGACAGCAAGGACTGTATAGTTATATAGATAAAGATCTCTTTTTTTGTCCATATCTTATTGTTACTATATTGCAGCTAACAATTACTGCTAACAATTTTAGTTTCGAACGATGTCCTACAAATCCTCGCAACAATAGTTCTAATTTTGACCCATGCTATGCAAATATTTTCAAAAATGTTCTCAATGTCCACCGGTGCTCCACAAATTTTAACCTACTAAATTCTCATAAGATTTCAGTCTACGCTAATCTGATTATACCGAGGTAGCCATTTGTGGACTTTCTTGGGATTTGAGACGGAATAATATTTAAACAGGACATAGTATTTTCCACTTTTTTTATGTGAATTTGAAGGGTTTTTATTCATCATCATCATCATCAATTAGCCCATATTTGTCCACTGCCGGCCGGGTTTTTATTGCTGACTACGAAACATGACAAAATTACTTATATAATATAAGAACAGATTTTACACTTTGATCTTAGTCAGAAGCCGAGAAGCGATATGGAGTTTAGTTCTAACAGCCGTAGAGTTAACATCGTTTAATAGTGGCTCGTCAGTTTAAACTGTAAGTAGAAACACTTAATTTTTAAACAAGAAATTGCCTTAGACAAAAAGTTAAGTAATTAATGGTATCTATGTATGATAGTACAGTCACAGAATAATAAACAATCAGAAGGGCCACAGATGCCGCCTTTGAAGTTTTTCAGCACGCGCGCCATGTTTTAGGAGGACACAAACATATGATTTGTGAGGTTATGCAATTGTTTACATTTATGTTTAATTATATTATATTTATGTTATTATATTTAAAACTGTTAATATAATTGTATAGTATGTCTATGATTGCCGTAAGTCAAATAAACCTGTTTTTTTTCCATGCACACCTCATAAACAACACTGGTTCCCTTTAAAATCCTCGTAAAACATGGCGGAACGTCTGCGCGAAAGAGATGCGCGTACTTAATTTTCCGTGGAGAGTGGGCATTCTGTTTGTTTATTATTCTGTGGTACAGTTGATATTTTTAAAATGGATTTAAAGTGTCAGGCGTGCCATACAATTATATCAGTGACGGATTATGACAAATTGGAATGTTCTGGATGTAAAACAACATGACACGGTGTTGGGGCTCGACCCCGACTGTTAAAATTTTCACCTGCAGCTCGGTTGATATGGAAGTGTGAAATTTTTACAACAGAAGTAATTTGAGTAACGCTATCGCAACATATAATACTCAAATGTCTTAATTACATAATTTAGTCAGAAATAGAAGTTTAAGAAGAGAAAACGAACAGCTGAAACTTACAATCCAGAAAATAGAACCTGCCCGTGCAGAAAATATCCTCATAGAGCTGGCTGGTAGAAACAAAGCGAAAAAATGTTTTGCTAATGTGTGTTCCGGAAAATAATACAGAATCCGATGAAATTAAAGCAAAAAAAATTAAACCAGATAGCTTCTAACTTAAAAATATCTTCTCATCTTAGGCTTGGCTATCCTCGAAAAGATGAAACCAACGCCGCTAAAAAATTACTATGACGTCGAATGAAGATGCCCTTGTTCTTAAAAATAAATTTAAACTAAATCAAAACTCAAACTCAAACATATACATTTAACAAGACTTGATATCTTGTCAGTCAAAATATCTGGAGAGGAACAAGAATCACCTAGACGTGGAATGGTATTTAAAACTTCAACCTGCTCTATATGGAGCAATCATATCTGTAGCTAAATAGCTACAAAAAAATCACTCAAAATTCTATTTGTTTAATTTTTTTATTGAATTTGTTAAATATTATAATGATTTTTCGATTTTATGTTTTACTAGAACATGACTACTTAATGAGTGTAATAGTTAAATTGTTTTGTCATCCTATAATGTTATAAGTATTCCTGCTTTGAAGAAGAAATCTGTGGGCAGAGCAAGCGGTGGTATCTGCATATTCTATAAAAATGTATACAACTGTGTAATACAAAAATACCGTGGTGGCTATTCTGCAAATTGGTTTCTCCTTCTATTATTATTTATACAGTCTATTTTCAACTCTCCTTAGATCTAGTAAATCTTTTAAAACTTTTTCAAGTATCTCTGTCGAAAATTCTAGAAAATTATTTCGATGTTCCGCTTCTGATCGGCAGAGACTTTAAATGTAGAGTATCAGATATCGGAGAAGTTCCGCCAGAGATGCTGAAGCGCATAAATCTATCGAAGTTTTGTTCAAGTAATGACATGGTTTTAAATACAAGGGGACGTTATATTATTAACTTTATCAATACCAATTCTTTCTGTTTATTAAATGGGAGGACTAAGTCTGATATACCAGCACAATTTACCCATATTAGCAAAGCTGTAAATAATGTAATTGACTTAGCCTTTATCCAGAATAGTTCAATACTTATTATTCAAGATTTATGTGTAATGTACTATAACAGCCTTTCTGGCCACTTTAGTATGCTGGCAACTTTTGCTTCGGAATTTTTTCCGAGAAAATCTAAGCTTAAGCAATTCCGATAAATAAAAAAACTACTTATCAATGGAATACTAATATTATTTTCTTTTATAAAATTGCTATGCAACATTAAAAAAACATCTCGTTCAATAAACCTAGATGCACAAGAACTATACAATAATATTTTATCAGCAATTAAAGAAACCGCTTGACAATTAGAACTTTGTAAAGAAAAATCATTCTAATTTTATTAGAATATATTCTCAAAACTATATCATAATGCCTGTTTTTTATGAAATTCATCCCATTTTTGACACGATTCTAATCAGTGACGAAATGTATAGAGTTTTAAATAACTGTCCTGATCGTAAATCACCTGGAACTGACCATATTTCTTATAAATTTTTTTAAAATCTTCCAAATAATTGGATACTCTACTTAACGGGCATGTTTAATAGAATATTGGAAACTACCATTACCCGCTAACTGGAGTGAAGTAATTGTTACTCTGTTTTTACCACGATATTTAAAAAGGGCAACGGAGACGATCCATCAAACTATAGAGATGTTGTCCTACTTAACTGTGTTGAGAATATATTTACTAATATTTTGTTAAATAGACAGAGATATTGGGTTGAAGGAAATAACGTTCTTCCCGAGTCAGGGTTCAGGGCATCAAGGAGGTGCAGTGATAATATATTCACTCTCATTTCTGTTGTACAACTGCAACTGCGACTGAAAAAACACAAAAACAAACAAAGGCTATGCTGATCAGTTAAAAAGAATACAAATAACTTTTTTTAAAAAACTTTTACATCATAGTATCAATACCCTTAATTATGTTGTTCAGTTGGAAACAGGAACAGTCAAAATTTTTTTTCGCTATTTTCAAGCTTAGTTTACATTGGCTCATAAAGCTATCGAAAATGTATAATTTAAGACTTCTTCTTCCTCTTATTTTCAAAGCTAGCTTCAAATTATTTCAGTACATAAGAACAGATACAACTGCGTCTCACAAATTAAGCGGAAATGTGGAAATGTTCAACAAAAAAAAAAAATTTAAAATTGAAGGCGTTGCCAACAATACTATAGAGTACGATTGGTTTTGTAAAGTGAGAACTAAGAACATTCCATTATCTGGACGGATAATGAAAGAAAGAGCTTTAGAGTCGGCGAAAGAACTCAATTTGAATTTTAAAGCTTCAATGGTTGGCTTGCCAAATTTTGTTTACGACATAACATTAAATTTCGAGCAATTTCTGGAGAAGCTGTTAATGTTAACCTTTACGACGCTTCGGAGTGGCAAAGAAAACTGCCAAATTTATTCAGTGGTTATTTACCTGAAGATATTTATAACGCTGATGAGATTGGTCTGTATTATCGAGCCTTACCAAGTAAAACTTCTACATTTCGTAATAAAATGTGCACTGAGGGTAAATCTGCTAAGGAAATGCTGACAGTATTATTGTGTACAAATTTAAATGGGAAAAAGGAAAAACCTTTGGTGATTGGTAAAAGTAAAAATCCTCGATATTTTAAAAATTTTCATGTTAATCAACTCCAAGTCGACTGGTACTACAAAAAGAAAGCCTGGATGACCGGAGATATCATGATAGATTGGCTGCACAAATTTAACAGAAAAATGCAACGTCAAAAAAATTCTCTTATTCCTAAGAGAAGGCAACATCCCATCAGGATATTCAGTTATCTAACATATCGATAATATTTTTTCCACCTAATAGTACAGTACATTGTCAACCGTTAGACCAAGAAATAATTAACTTTAAATCAAGGTATAGAAAGTTTTTGATGAAAAAAATATAGAATGTTTTTTGTCAACAGCTGAACTGAAGAAGTCCATAACGATTGTTAACGCCTTAATTTGGATTGTGGCAGCATGGAGAGACGTTTCAATGTACACAATAGAAAAGTGTTTCATTAGGTGCAATTTTGTAAAAAACGAAAGTAATGGAGAAGAAAATGTGGAAAATCTGGAGCTACAAGACTTGGAAAATGATTTGCCATTGTCAACCTTTTGCGAAATTCATGGAGTTGAAAATTTTTTGAACTAACTAGCCCTATTGACGAAAAATCCTGAAGTAAACTTAGCTTATTATGTTGGTGATTTTAAAGAAAACGAACAAATGTCCAATGTCTCCGACAATGAGAGTGACGATGAACTAGAATTTACTACAATTGTAAGTAATTTAAATAATGCTTACCTAAAATTAAAAGCAAACCAAAATTGATGATTTTCTTAAGAAGTAATACCTACCTTTTTACATTAATATTATATTTGTTTTATTTGTGTATATGCTTATGCAGAGATCAGCAAAAGATGTCTTCCATTGCTTTATAGATTACCAGAAAGCATTCGATTGTGTTAATCATTCAGAATTAATAAGATTGCTCCAGGAACGTCCGATAGATGAGAATGACCTTAAAATCATAAAGAATCTTTATATGAATCAAGTGGCATATGTGAGAGTAGGACTGGAATCTACATCATATTTCTCAATCGAAAAAGGTGTACGACAGGGTTGTGTTCTGTCACCCCTCCTTTTTAATCTTTACTCTGAAATGATTTTCGATAGAGCCTTAAGTGACACTGAATATGGAATCAAAATCAACGGACAGACTATTGGTAATAGTCTAATCTTCTAATAAAAGAAGCGTTACAACGACTAATAGATAGAATAAACACTGAAGGAGAACGAGTGGGCTTGAAGATTAATATAGACAAGACGAAGGTAATAGTGGTTAGTAGAACACGAAATACGCAATTGAATATAAGAGTAAACAACAAGAACATCCAAAAGGTCCCCAAGTTCAGATATCTCGGTAGTTGGATAACTGATGATCTAGATCCAGAATCCAGACATAGAGATACGTAGCAGGATTGTGGAAGCCAGAACAGCATTTACTAATATGAAAACCTTGCTAAGCAACAGCAGCCTCAACTTAATGCTTCGATATCGCTTTGTAAAATGTTACATTTACCCCATACTGCTATATGGTGTAGAAACCTGGACCATAAATGTGACCAATGTGATGAACCGATTGGAGGCCTTTGAAATGTGGGTATTTAGAAGACTACTTAAAATTCCCTGGACAGATCACACAACAAATGTCGAAGTATTAAATCGAATGGGCAGAGAACGAGAATTGCTGCCAATAATAAAAAGAAGAAAAACTGCTTATCTGGGTCATATATTTCGAAATTCCAAGTACCATTTCTTATAGCTTATATTGGAGTGAAGATAGAAGGAAAACGAGGCATCGGAAGAAAGAAATACTCATGGCTTAAAAACATAAGGGATTGTACAAATCTTGATGCCCATGCACTTTTTAGAGCCACACAAGATCGAGAGGAGTATTCCAGAATTGTCACCAACATCCACTAATTGGATAGGGCACCATAAGAAGAAAATATGCTTATGCAAATATGTTCGAAAATGTATAATTAAAGATCAAGCAAATCGAAACCTCTTTTTTTATTTTAAATGATTAAGCCATAACTGTACACAACGGGCAACTCTACACAATAGATAATTATTTCCCCGTTGGTGTCCGTTATGGAGAAGTTACACTGTATAAAGAAAATTTGTAAATTTATAATGGCAGTATAAGTTTAATAATGTCGTAGGCGTCAAAAACAAGACCTGACAACAAGCTACAACACAAAGACCACTGGAAAAGGCAGAGATGAGAGTAATGAGAAGAATTACGCTGAGCGATCGAAAGAAGAGTGAAGATCTATCTATCTATTTAAGGATTTTTACAGCTGTCGCCGCCTTCCTTCTTTCAGCCAACGTCTCCAGTCCTTTCTGTTCTGCCATTCTCCATCTCTAAGGTCTCGTCTTTCCATGGCCTCGTCCACTTCATCCCTCCATGATCTTCGTGGTCTACCTCTTTTCCTCCTTTCTATTGGGCTCCAATCCGAAATCTTTGCTATCCACCTTGCATCATCTGTTCTTCTGACATGTCCATACCAAATTAAACGTTTTTCTTCGATGTAGCTGAATATGTCTTTTTCTATTGCCATTCTTTGTTTTATCTCCTCATTTCTGATGCGATATATTTTTGTCACTCTGCAGCTTCTTCTCATGAACTTCATTTAAGTTGCTGTGATTTTGGACCTGTTTCGTTTATTTATTACCCAATTCTCTGCTCCATATTAGTCCAAGATTATTAGAGTAAGTCACTTTACTTCTTAGTATAGTCAAAATCGTTTACAACGACACCGGCTATAACGTACAATCGGATATAACGAACAAAATAGTAGGTCCCATAAAATTACATACAAAAAACGCATTTGTATTGCTTTTAATGAACAAATCGGTTAGAGCAAACGTATTTCTTGGAACACTAGCAGTTAAAATATTGGTTACAGCGTACAATTTCAAGTACATATCTGTACTTCAGATGATACAACATCCATTTTTTTTCAATTATGACATTTTTACACACTGTATAATAAATAAATAATTATAGCCAACGCATGATGTAAATGACAGTACGATGATACAATGTTTAATATAATCTTGTTTCCACATCTTAATAAATAAGTTTAGAAGTGCTATCCTGTAAAGTTATGAAAATGGACATTGTAGTGTTGTACTTCTCACAGGTATTACCGATATTTAGTACCACGAAATGAGAAGTAAGGATTTATTAATTTATGGTTATATTACATCCGGGCAGGCATCTACCCTTGATTACTTGTCTTTTTGACATTTAGACCTCCCAAGACGGGTCCATTGTATTACAAATTTTTTTATATTACACCATTTGGCCCAAGCCAAGAGTTTCTGAATTGGAATTCAGTTGTGTCTAGCCTTCATAGAAAACATGCCACGGAAACAGTTTGGAAAAACGGAAAATCACAATGCTATTGAAAGTGCTGTGCTCGATTGGTTAAGACAATGTATCCTAGAGTGGGCCGATGCTTCAGGTAAAGGCTGACGCTTTCGCTGTAATTTTGAAGAAGGATTTTAAGTGTAATGCTTCCTGGGTTCAACGTTTCCGAGCTCGCCACAATATTGTCCATAAAAAAATTTCAGGTGAGTCAGCAGTTATTGACAGATCAAGACTGGGTTGAAAATGTGTGGCCTCCACTCAGGTCCGGTTATAGCGATGATGAAATTTTTAATGCTGACGAAAAGGGGTTATTTTTCAGACTGACACCTGATCACACGTTAAAGTTTAAAGTGGAGCATAAAAAGAAAGCTTTTGGTGATGGGAAAAAGTAAAATGCCGCGTTGTTTTCAAAACATGAAAAATCTCTATGTTGATTACGATTTTAATAAAAAAGCCTGCATGACGTCGGCTATTTTTGAAAAGACTTTAATAAAATGGGACAGTGAACTTTCAAAACAAAAGAAGCACATAATTTTAATTGTCGACAGCTGTCCGTCCCATCACCCCGTTGACAGGTTAAAACAAATTTGGAGGCAGAAAAACGAGTTTTTCTGCCTCCAAATTGTACGTCCGTACTGTAGCCCATAAACCAAGAAGTTATATGTCTCTCTTATCGAAAAGAGAGAGAATAACAATGATACGAAAGTCAGTATTCTTGACGCTATACTAATGATATCAAAGGCATGGGAATATGTGCGGGAGAAAACGATCATCAACTGTTTTCGTTTTTCAGGCCTAACTAACGACTTAAAATCATCAGGAATCACATACAATGATATTGCACAAACGCATTTGCAGGATGCCGTCTCCCTTTACAGTTCTAACTGCTCTGCAGATGACTATGTACGAGTGTATGACGAAATAAGTACGAGCGAAGAACTGTCAAATATTGACATCGTACTGAGTTACCAAACTAGTGACAAACAAAGTACTGATGAGGCTAATAAAGAATTGGAAGATTTCGGCAAAATCTCTACTGTTGCTGAAGCGTATGCTGCTTGTTTCACCATAAGAGCATTTATTCAGACTACTGAAACATCCCAGAGTGTGAAAGAATCATTATCGATTATTTCCACATCAATTGAAAAAAATATTTTTTTCAGAAGTTCAAGGAAGGCGACAAACAAAAAATTACAGACTTTTCATTAAATATTCAGGTAAAATGTTGTATTTACATATTTTGTAATACATAAATGTATGTATTTTTCGTTGGCTTTTTAAAAATATTAAATTATTTTTAAATATAAATTATAAATAGTGTATGTATGCCTACATTTTTAGAATACAAAGATTTTGAGAAACCGTTATAATATGAGTGTACTTTATTGACTACTTATACTGATTTCAATACATATTATACATATATGTACGTACATATTTAGATTTACGTAAGTACAATAAACACATAGGTTAAATGTTATGTATAATATGTTATTATAACATATTATAAGTATGGATAAAGTAACACATTTTTGCGTTATAAACCTAGGTACAACAAGCTAGCTGTTCCTACCAGTGTAATATCGTTTATAACAACCTGTTCATTATAACCGATAAAACCGCTTACAGAGAACACTGGCTACACCGTACAAAAACCACCAGTCTCCCGAAGTTCGTTATAAACGATTTTGACTGTAGTTTGGTTTACTGTTATGGTACAACAAAAAACTCATTTTCCATAATAAATTATGATTTTTGCATTTTAATATTTAACGTCTCTCTTAAAACTTGAAAGATAACTATATTTTATTTAAGAAACTATTTTCTATATGTGATCTCCTGCTTCAATATAGACTTGAACTTTTCAACTTATGTTTTTAATAGATACCTTTTTAAGGAAATATTTTCATCTCAGTATCATTAACAATGTGTTAATATATTTTTCCATGCTGTAACTTATAATTTTCTTAATGTGGGAACGAATTTAGTTAGTTACTATTTACGAGACTTTCTTATAACGTAGTGAAATTATTTTTTAAAAAAATTTATAGGCAATTGTTTAAATTGTAGTAAAAGAAAGTGAAGAATTTTTCTACTCTATAATATAATATACTAGTTAATTAATTGGTACATCGTTAGTTAAATTAGAATCGAATATTAATTACATTTTATAAATAAGATAATGATCTTTTATAACATCAAGATCGAACTAAATGTTGCTGATCTCTCGAGCAAAGAAAAAACTTAATTAAACGTCTAGAAATACTTTAGTTGAATACTCCAGACTTAATAGATTTCTTTGTTGGCAAGAAAATGTCATTAAATTACTTTCAGCAACTCTTCAATCTATTTGAAAATTACTGAAAAAATCATTATAAAAGATCAAACCCCAACGTTAATTAATAAACATAGATTAGAATTAATTTAATCAACTGCTGGAGAATAACATAAAAATATCATTAGCAGTCAAAATATCGAAAGAATTGGACGAGGAACTAAATTAGTTTACCAGTGTCATACAGAAACCTGCATGAAAGAGTATAGCAGTTAAGTTAGGACTAATGGGCCTGAAATACCAAAAATAAATTAGCAAAGTAATAGCCGAACATCGCACACTAAGAAGACGTCAATAATTGGAAATAAAAATCACCAAACAAGCATCAACCAATAAGTTCCTCGCGAATTTTTAACTTCCAGTAGCTTAAGTTCTTTTTCTTCTATTAGAAAAGAAGATGGACGTTTGCCTTGCACCAATTTAGAAAAAGTATATATTTTTGCAGAATATCTTGAAACAAGATTTCAACATAACAAAGGCGCTGATGCATTGCAAAATTCCACCTCAATAAGCACACTGACAGAATTCCACTGGTTATATATAAGGGTATGCTGAGGAATTTAAAAATAATCAGAACAACACCAGGATTTGACCTAATAACAGGAGAGATTTTGATGAGATTTTAAAGAAAGGTTTTGGATAAATCAACAATTTTACTCAATGCTTGTATTTGGCTTACCTACGTACCAGACGTATGGAAATCAAGTAAACTTATAACGGTTCCAAATCCTGATAAGAGCTTAAGTAGGGTAGAGTCATGTTAACGCGTTTAACAATTACAATGACATCCGAATTACCATCCCATCAATTTGAGTTTGGCTTCCTTCCTTTAGCTCCTTTCTGACTCGTTTATTTCATCCCTCCATGATATTAGTAGTCTGCCTCTTTTTCTATTTCCTCTTAGGCTCCAATCCAGAATCTTTTATATAAACGTTCCACGATCTACTCTTCTCACGTGCCCATGCCAAATTAAACGTTTTTCTACAGTAAGTGATGGATTCGACCGTTACATGATGGAAATTGGTTGCAGTAATTTTGGACCTGTTTCGTTTGTTTATTACCCAATTCTTTACTCTGTAATTCATTATACCTCGCACCAAGATGATATTTGCCTAGATTAGGATATAGGCCAGACATGTTACCAGTTAGACGGATGATAGATGGACCAAAAATATTCTGAACTTACGACTAAGACAAAAGGTATACCGAAGCAGAGAGCGACCACCGACTAGATGGACGGATGATATAAAGCGCGTCATCACAAATTAGATTCAAGAAGTTCAAGATAGAAATAGATGGAACATTTTACGTTCAGCAGTGGACAAATATGGGCTAATTGATGATGATCTATCCCATAGTTCCCTTTTCATTTCTTTGATAAATGTCCTTCTCTGTGCTAATCTACTGGTTATCTCTTGCTCAGTAGTTCCATTCTGTGATATGAATCGTAAGTATTTAAATTTTTCAGTGCCGTTAATTTCTTTATTTTTGCCCATTCCCAAATTTTCCATTGATTCTTGCTCTTTTTATTAAGTATTCGGTCATATTTAGGTCTATTTCCAGCCCATTTTTTGTGTATTCCTTATTTAGTTATAGCATAAGATGAAGACAATTTATAGAATAAATAAATTGTCTTTATCTTGAACCGTTACCCTTGGTCATCTGCAGAACTTAGTTTCTAAAATAAATGGTCTTGGATAGGTATTCCCATACCCTCAAATTTCCTGTTCCGTGGCTTTAATATTTGTTCTAGAAATATCTTGAACAGCGACGGAAACGTAGAGAGTCTCAGTGGTAAGCCTTTTATGGTCTGTAATTTATGATTCGTTTAAGGATTTAATGCCGATTTGTACCCTGTTGCTGTATAGGTTTCTTACCGCTTCCTCTGAGTTATCCTGATTTCCTTCATCGTTTTCCATAGTAATAATCAACATAATAATGTACCTGAATTAAGACACAAAATAAAAATTAGTTTTCAGGAAGTCAAAAATAGAAAGTCATCAGGACGAGGCGGAATAACCAACCAACTCCGAAAACAAGGAGGAGAAAGTATAACCCTAGAGATGACAAAACTTATATAAAAACAAATTTTGCACTGCAAGATACCAGACGCATGGAAAAACAGCATAATGATACCAATGTTCAAAAAAGGAAATAAAGAAGATCCGAACAATTTTAGAGGTATATATCTGCTAAACATCGCACTTAAGCTTATCACAAAAGTCCTAACCAACAAAATCAATAAACTAACAACTTTATCAGATGAACAACAAGAATTTAGATCTAGAAGATCTGTGTAGACGCCGTATTTATACTAAGACAAATCACAGAAAAGGCCATCGAGTACAATAAACCAGATTATCTATGTTTTATAGACCTGACAAAGGCTTTCGATCGCATCTAAGTCGAAGACGTCTTACACCTACTGTATAAAAGAAACATACTAATCAATATTATACAAACCACCGAAAACATCTACTTACATAATCAATTACGGGCAAAGATAAATGGAAAACTAACACAATGTATACCATTACAAAGCGGAGTCAGACAGGGTGACTTGTTAAGGCCACTTATTGATGGGATTGGAAATTGATGGGAAAATAATAAAGCAGTTAGCAAGGTTTAGATTTCTGAGAATATATATATATATATATATATATATATATATATATATATATATATATAACTAGTTACGGAGATTAAGAAGAAATACGACAACAATGCTTAAAAGCAAGTATAGCGGCGGTATCTCTTAATGACACAATCTGGATGAACAGTCACCTAAGACAAGATACAAAAACAAGAATCTATAAAGCAGCAATTAGACCTATATTAACATACAAGGCGGACAAGACCTAACACATCTAAAAGGAGACGACTACTAGAAATAACAGAGATAAAAATACTCCGACAAATATCAGGGAAAAGTTTGTTGGATAGAGAGAGAAGTGAAAATATAGGAAGAGCATGCAATATAGAACACATAAATGGATGGGTTACAAAACGGAAACAGGAGTGGAACAAACGCATTAGTAGAATGGCAGAGAATAGGATAGTACGAATAGCACGAGATAAGTTACCAAATGGACGAAGAGGTATTGGCAGACCAAGAAAAAGATGGTGGAAAATTAAAGAAAAAACAGGCTTTAAAGTCTACATACAAGAAGGAAGAAGAAGAAGTTTTCCATAGTTATTTTCTGGAGCTGTGTTAAACCAAGACACGGTACCTAAACCTAATCTTACCAGGACTTACATATGTCATTGAAGCAAACAGAAAAAAATGTGTGTGTGGTATGTTATCTTCCTTTTTGAAGGAACATGTGATTGAATACAGCATGAACGGATTTTCCATAAGATTTATGATATTTAAGATCGTTACTTCCCAATAATTTCTATGAACTTTTAAAATCGTGTTTGACATTTAAGACATTTTCATACAAAATGTAAAAATTTTTATGGGGACGATTTGTGTGAGGGATCTAAAAATCTCATTTTTAGTCAATTTTTGTATTTTAGTTAATGCTTAAACATTGATTTCGTAAAATTAAACCAAACTTTTATGAAAAAAATAGTTCTTTTTAGCTAAACTTTAATGTGGAAAAGTCCCAATTTGAAATCTAATATTAAATACTATTCGTATGATGAAATAGGCTAGAGCTTTGTTTATTGTTAAACAAAGAATTTATCATAAATAGTTGTCTTCCTTCTCAGTACTTTATCAATATGAGTTACTATTGATGGTTATGGAATCTATGGCCAGGCGGAGCAGCGCTCTTCAATGGAAGCAACCTAGATTAAGGGATCGAATTCCGGCGCGAGCCAAAAAGCAAAAAGTTTTACGTAGGATTATAAGATCCAAAATGAACCTATGTAAATTACAATACACAGGTGCATCGAGTCAGCCTATGAATGAGCACAATGAGCAGTAAAGTAAGAGATGAGAACTAACAGTTTGGAGTTATAATTTCATCGATTGCTGCCGGAAAGCGTTTGATGCGCTAAAAAAACCGGAACACATACATATAGAATCGTAGATATCATAAACAATTTTTAAACAAAATTTTATGAAATGGTGAATATATTTACAAAACTGTAATTTTTACTGCTTTTTATCAGTTAAAGTGCAATTTTATCTAAAGTTAATATTTAATATATGTTTTAGTTAACTTCTGAATATACGTTTGGATTTAAAGAGTGAAAAATAACCCATCAAAAAGAACTTAGCTGGGTGAAGGGAATA
Organism: Diabrotica balteata; assembly: GCA_918026665.1. Classification (NCBI taxonomy): domain Eukaryota; kingdom Metazoa; phylum Arthropoda; class Insecta; order Coleoptera; family Chrysomelidae; genus Diabrotica; species Diabrotica balteata. The sequence continues at coordinate 90,098,176 of OU898280.1, forward strand.
AACATATATACAAAAGTCAGTAAGAATTGTAGTTAGCTTGCAGAGGTGGAGAAGTACTTACAGTTCTAAATCTATTGTGTGAAAGCATGCTGTAGATCCAATCGAATAAGATTTTTTGCATTATCGAAAACTGTCACAAAATAAACCACAAAATACTTCGGGATTTAGTAGTTCTGAAAGCTTCCTAGTTAAGTTTGTCAGTTTTAAACCACATCAACGTAGTCGTGCCACTTGTGATTAAACACTATTTGTTATAAGATCTTCCAATTATCAATTATCACACTGTTTGATTATAACCCTATTCGGAGTTGCTTTCCCTAATTACATTGCTTCGTAAGTTTCTATCTCGGATCATACCACATCAATACACTTCACATACATCTTTGGTAATCCTTTCCCACTCCTTCCGGGAATTTGCAACTAAGCAATTCTTCATATGGGGTGATTGCTATCTGAACGTTAAATATACTCCAACCATCTTAACCTATGTTTTTTCTTCTTCTTCTTCTTTAGCCTTAAGTAATTCAACCTTGGACATAGGACTCCCCCAAATCAATCCAGTGTCTTCTATTTTGCGCCACTTGCTTCCAATTGTGTCCTCCGATCTTCTTAATCTCATCAGCCTATCTCATTTGTGGTCTTACTCTGCTTCTCTTTCCATCTCTTTCATCTTATCCTTCTTTTTTCTCTTATCCTTCAGTCGGGCATTGTGTCCTACGAAGCTCCATTTTAATTTGGCAGCATGTTCTCCTGCGTCTTGTACTTTCGTTTTGGTTCTAATCCATTTGTTTATTTTTTTTTTGTCTATAAGTCTCACCCCTAGCATTGATCTTTCCATCGCTGCTTGTGCTTTTAGTATTTTATCCATGTTAGACTTGGAGTGTCCACGTCTGTGAGCCATACGTAAGTATAGAGAGGATACACTGATCGTATATTCTGGTTTTCAAAGTGGGTAGTGGGTAGTGACTCCTTGGATAGTCCTATCAGGGAAAAATGAATCATTCCCTGCCCCCTACAGATTCCAGGTATTTTCTGGCGACCCTGGATTTTAGGGTTTGTATAGAATCAAGCAGCGTTTGATCCAGAGTGGGCGGCTGCAAACAGGCAGCGTCGGATTCAGAATGGGCAGATGAAAGTAGAGGTCCTCCAAACTGGGGGTTTTGGCATCAGGCTTTAGCATCCTGGCACATGCAAAAGAAGCAGGATGAAAAATAAAACTATAGTTCCCCGGGTGGTAATTAACACCCAACGGAGGGAGCCCCATCGGATACGGAGGGAGGGGGGCAATTCTGCTTTTGGTAAGAGAACTCTTCAATTTCAGCCAACGTCAAAAAAAAAGAAACAGAGAAAGACGGAAATCACGTGTAACCAGGTGTAAACCTTAATATGTTGGTAACAACTGAGACCAAGAAAAAGGGAAATGGTACACAACTTGTAGATGACATCTTCTACTGTTGGAGCGGGAAAAAGAAGGAAGAAAGAGCAGCTGCCGGAGTGGGGATACTAGTCAAGAAAAAACGGGTAAAAACAATAAAAACATGGGAATCCATAAATGAACGAATAGTAAAACTCATCATGGAAATCTATGGCAGGCAAATCGTGATACTAGGAGTATACGGTCCTACGGATAACAGTCTGGTAGCAGAAAAGGATCAGTTTATGGATACCTTACAAGAAGAGATCGGAAAAGTGAGACCAACACAAGAAATAATAATAGCAGGGGACCTAAATCGAAGAACAGGGAAACGACAAAATGATAGCACGATAGTCCGTTTTGGTGACAAACGATAATGGAGAAAGACTAATTGACCTGTACGAACTGAACAATCTGAAAATTACTAACGGCTTTCTCAGGCATAAGGACATACATAAATACACGTATGTACAAACAACGAGAAACATCAGATCCTTTATCGATTACATAATTGTCAGCAAAAGTAGTATTATAAAAAATAGAGATACCCGAGTAAAGAGAGGAGCCGAATGTGGCACTGACCACCAATTAATAATTTTACAAATGGGGTTTCCCTACATGTTGAACACCCAAACTAGAAGGAAGAAAGAACACAAAGAAGACCAAGCAGAAAATGAACAGAAAGAAGAAGAAATGAAGTTAAACATAAATTTACTTCAAGAGGAATCCATAAGGGACTTATACCAGAGAAGACTGGACCAGAAGTTACAGAAACTTTGGGGAAACTTGAGATAAGAGATACCCAACACAAAGTAAAAATAAACAAAGAAACCAAAAAATGTCTCAAGGAGAAGAAAATTCTATATATGAAAAGTATGAGCACTAAATCCCCAAAAGTCATACAGAAGTACAAAGAGAAAAACAGAGAAACATGTGCGCAAATTGAATAATACATAGGAGGAACAAAGAATTCGGAATCCTGGAAATTGCTGAAATCTTTAAGAAAAAATAACAACGAAAAGGTCCAAATACAATACATATCAGAAAAAGAGTGGGAAGACTACTAGAAAGAACTACTCACAGAAAACCGCCCAGATGTCATAGAGACAGACACAGAACATGAACAACAACAAAGTCAGAATGAAGAACATATTGAGATAACATTAATCGAAGTAAAGAATGCCATAACTACTTTAAAGAACAAAAAATCAGGGGGACCAGGAGGAGTCGTTAATGAACTAATTAAGTACGGAACGGACAAACTACACAGAATTATACACGAAATGTTCAGTAACGCTATAAACCTGAACAAAATACCAGATGAATGGTCCAAGGCATATATAACCTCGATACATAAAAAGGGAGATAAGAAGAAATGCGAGAACTACAGAGGCATCAGTGTAATAGCATGTATGGGCAGGTTATATTGAAAAATACTGAAAGAAAAACTGGAAAAATCTATTTCAAATAAAATCGGAGAAGATCAGGCGGGATCAAGGCAGGAAGATCTTACATAGACCACATATATACACTCCAACAATTAATTGAAAAAAAAATGGCAAAAAATCGACCAGTACACATGGCATTCATAGATTTGAAAAAGGCATATGACACGGTTCCCAGAAAACAACTATGGAACACGATGAAGGAAATCGGAATAACTCCGAGGTTAATAGAAGCCGTAAAAAATCCTTACAACAACAAACAACAAGGTAAGAGTTAAAACCGGCAATAAATACTCCAACGAATTTAAGACCACAAAAGGATTAGTGCAGGGATGCTCTACATCTCCGACACTGTTCAAGATATTCTTTGAACAAATATTAAAACCATGGAAAAGGAAATGTGAAGGGATGGGAATACCAATCCGGGACAACTTCTTGTACACATTAAGCTTTGCAGATGTGGAAGAAATTCTGCCAAGAAATTCTTTTACTTACTACACTTCTTCCTCGCTTACAACGATCTTTTCCTGCATTATAACCTATATGTATTCATATTTTATGCCTCTAGAGATGTGGCCAAGAAATACAATTTTTCTCTTCTTTATAGTAAAAACAATTTCAGGTTTAATATTCAGTCTTTTTAACACTACCTTATTTGTGACTCTTTAAGAAGTTCCTTATTTAGTGTCCAGCTTTCTACACCTTATAGGGGTACGGAAAAAAACATAACCATTCTAAATTCTTAGAGTCAAATTAGATACGGTGCTGTCAACAGTTTTTTTTTTATTTTGAAAAACGCACCTCGCACTTGTTCAATGCGTGAACGAATTTCTTCTAAATATTGATTAGTATCGTTGACAATAGTTCCGAGATATTTGTTTAGCAAAACTAGCTCAATGACCTGTCCATTAAAATCTAATTATCCTCAATTGTAATTTTGTTTAAACCATCATTTTGGTTTTCCTGATATTGACATGTAAACCGTGCTTCATAATAAATATAGATATTTTATTAAAGAGTCTCTGGAGGTCTCTCAAATTGTTGACTATTCTAGCGTATCGTCAGCATATCTAATGTTATTGACAAGTCCATTTGTCGCTATTCCGTCTGACTCATTTCCTAATGCAGCACGGAAAATATATTCAGAATATAAAATTAATAGCATTGGCGACATAATACATCCCTGTCGTACACCCTTCTGATTACCTATTTCCTCTGACAAAGAGCCTTGTTTATTCTTGCCGTTTGATCCCGTAATATTATTTAAACATCTTGATAATCAATGTTTAGTTTTTATAAGATTTTCAGTATCTTCTCGTGCTTAACAATGTGAATTTCTTTAAGTATTTTATCAGGAACCGAAGCTTTATAATTTTTTATTATTTTGGTGGCTCTAACTACTTGTGCTGTTGAGACATCTTCTTGAGGGCTCTTCTTCTCTACTTTAATCTCTTCCTGCGATATTATGTGGCTGGAAATGACATCAGATACAAGAAAGTAATCGGTTATCTGGAAGAAATGGATGAACTCATAGAACCTTAGAACAGTGGTTTTACTGGAAAAAAATCGAACTTTTGTTTTATTTTTAATTTAATTCGTTTTGAGAACTGATCGGTAAGAAGGTGTCATGAATATGTCCCTAGTTTCTACCGCATTATTGTTGTTTCACTTTAAACCATGAACATATTTATCAAATGATATTTAATAAATCATTTTTCTTATTTTTAAGTAATCTTATTCAATTGGATGCTGTCTACAAAGCTTTTGATTATTTTGGTTCTATTTGCCAATCTGTCTAAGACTGCACTACTTGTTCGGATAACCGTCTCTCACCCTGCGGTATTACTAGCGCTTGAATATCCAAGGGCGCGATGCAGATACTGCATAGCCCCTTTATATTTATTATACCTGATCTCTTGTCCATCAGGCACTTGAAAACCGCTCTCCTTATGATTGAATATGCGACTGGCTTTATCTGAAACAAACAATATACACATAATTCAATAAATCCCGCATTTGATATATGTATAGATGGCATCATTTATAACACAATATGTATGTGATTTATATAGTCCCGGCGATTAAACATCATATTTCAACATCCACAAGGAAAAAAATTCCTGTAGCTGGCTGTATACCACGTATCACAAAAAGAGGTTAGGCTTTGTAAATGGGTATATTTATTTAAAAATAAATTAAAAGGGCTACATCAATAAAACAAACGTTTTCGGACCACACAGTCCATCATCAGGTTTTAAAATCGAAAATGCCTAAAAATAAGTATGAACCATTTAGTTAAAACAAACGAGATTATGAAATTTTGACTATGGTTGAAAAGCAAAAGATGGTTATACTTACTAGGTCACAATGCCTGAGCCACCAAAATACTAGGGTAAAAACCCTTTAAATTACATTTAGTTATAAAAGATTGTACATTGTGTTATAAAATAACTGTGATGTTCAGTATTAAATTAAATTTGACTAGAGGTAACACATGGCTGAATCGAGTTACCAGAGCCGGTGAGAGAGAACCTCTACACGCGGAGAACAGCTGGGAACTGATTGACAAGATACTTATGAAGGATGATGAAAACAGAATGTCAATGCAACAAAAACTATATTAGTTGTACATAGTATTACTACAGCCAAAAGATTCAACAAGTTTTGATGATTTTAAAAATAACAACAATGTAGGTGTTAGGATTTAAAACAACTTTTTTATTTATTAATTTAGGGTATAAAAGATGTGAAATCAATGATGGTTTTATAGTCTAGATTAATAGAATGACCTGTGCCTTAGGCAACTTATGTTGCTTTTTGTCGTATGGAATGTGGTCTAAAAGTGTATTTTATGTTTGCATTAGCTTATATCTATGAAAATTATCCTTTTATGTTTATCACATCTAGGACAAGGTAAAAATTAAATAACAAATATTTGAAGCTAATATCAGACCTCATATTTAAATGACTTTATTTAAGACTGCTCCTATGGTGAAAAATTAATAAAATTAAGTTTAGTAAGATGGAAATCTACAGGCTGAAGAAATTAAAGTAGTAACCTATGTGATTGAATTTAAAATTGAAGAGGCTGGGTTCCTCAGAGACTAATGAGAATAAAAGTAAAGGAAATGACTGAAGAAAAGGAGAGGGGGCGATTGAAGGAGAAAAGGAGTTAATCAACAATTAGAGATAAAAGGGGTCCTTTATACCTAAGGTATCTAGCACCCTGAACAAAATCTATTTTGGTGGTATTAAATTCAGTTTGTAGAAACCTGAAATTTGTTGTATAAGTGTGCTACTAAGTTGTTGACCGAGAGAAGGTGGACAATGGTAGATAAGGATTCTTTGTAATATGGTAGATTGTGAATTTTAATAAATTGTTAGATAATGTTTGAGTGATTACTAAATTAAAACTATTGGATACATGTTTGATATATGAATTGACCAAGAAATAATGAAAGAGAACAGAATTGACAGGAATGTGATGTAGAAGTGAAGAGTGGATAAGATGGTGATATGTTGGTATAATAGATGTGGATGGTTCTGAAGTTAACATTGGGGTCGAAAATTTGTGAGAGGAAGGTGTGGCGATATTGTAGAGAATGGGTGTTTAAAGAAACACAAAATTGTGTAGGATTAAGGTGTTGACGTTTGTATAGGAAAATAAGGCAGAGAAAGTAGGGCAGTATTGTGAAGTGAGAACTATGAAAAAAGTTGACGATGTAAAGGTTGGAAGTCACGGTTGAAAGATACATGGCGATTAACGCAATTGGGGCTATTTTGTTTTTCTTTGACTATTTCCAAGTCTTCATATAGATCTAATTTTAGAAAATTTTTTTGGGGAATATTATGTAACAAAGAGACGTCTTCTGGGATGTTGAGGGTATGTTTATGTTGTGCAAGATGTTGAGAGAAGGTGGAAGTGTTCTCTTTTTTAGTGTGTTCTAAGGAACGAGAAGTTAGTGATCTACAGGTTCTACCTATATATGTAGCATCACAATCAGAGCACTGTAATTTATAAACACCACTACGATCCATGTAGTTGATGGGATCTTTTGTGTTAGTTAAACATTGTCCTAGATTGTTAGGGACTTTGAAAGAAATGTGGGTATTCTCAACAGATCTTTTTAGGATGTATCTAAGATCTCCAGAAAGACGTTCTTGAAGGTATGGCAAAGAAGCATAATGAGGTTTGATGGTCAAGTCTCTGGGAAACGCAGTCTCTCTCAATAGTTTGAGTTGTCTCTTATTTATAAGTTTGTTAATGATATTGGGGTCATATCCATTGTTGAAAGCCATTTGTTTAAGGGTGTTAACTTCTGTATGGTAGTTGGATTGTGATAGTGGAATTGTTAATAATCGATGAATGTAACTATGGAAGGCTGCATATTTGTGTGACATTGGATGGTTGGAAGATAAAGGTATGATATGGTCGATTTGTGTAGGTTTTCTATAGATACTGAAATCGAAATGGTCGTTTAATCTGGTAATGGTAAGGTCAAGAAAATTAATAGATTGAGATGATTCTAGTTCCATAGTGAACTTAATGTTTGGGTGGATTTGATTTAATTTAGATAGTAACAGATCAGCTGAATTTGAGTTACCTGATATGAAGACTAAACAGTCATCAACATATCGAAACCAATGGAGAATTTCAGGATTTTTCATAATGTGTGTGGATTCTAAGTGATCCATAAATACATCAGCTAGGAAAGGGGAAAGGCAACTACCTATGGCTAAGCCATCAGGTTGTCTGTAAAATTTACTATTGAAAACAAAAAAGTCTTGAGCTAGACAAGTTTGTAATAATTGAATAATTGAGTTAGTGGTAGACAAAGTGATAGAATTTGCTCGTAGAAGAGACTGGACCAGATTAATAGTTTCTTGTTTGGGGACTGAAGTAAATAGGTTGCTGACATCGAATGAAAGCATTGTGATGTTAGGATGAAGATTTATTTGTTGAAGATTGTTGACTAGATGAATAGTATTTTTGACTGCAAAGCGAGGGGTGAAGTTCGTCATGTTGTTAATGAGATTCAATATGAATTTTGACAAAATAGAAACTGGAGTATTTATGAAACTAACAACGGGACGAATAGGAATGCCCTCTTTGTATATCTTAGGTAAACCGTACAATCTGGGTGTTAATGGGTTACTAGGTATTTTATAATATGGAGCGTCATATTCTGAGAGAAATTCTGTGAAAAGTTTATTGGTGGCTTTGATTTTGTTAATGAACTTTTTTGTTGGATCTTCGGAGAGTAAATTGAAATTGTTATCTGAAAGAAATGCGGTGACCTTGTCGTTATATGAATTTTGATCTAAAATAACTAGGCAATTGCCTTTATCTGCTTTACTAATGATAAGATTGTGGGATTTAATTTTGTTTTGAATAGACTTGAGGATTTGGAGTTGGTCTTTCTGTTTTTTGTTTGAAAATTGTGGAAGAGAAACATTGAATGAATAATTTTGAGAAGTAAAAGGTGGGTTGATGGATGAAGAGTTATTTGATGTGTTCAATAGAGTGTTGGGAGTAGAGTTATTGAGAGAAGTAGAAGATGATGGAAAATTTTTGTTTTTGAATTTGTAGATAGTTTTATAGCAAGAGTTTCTAATTGACGTTTTTTGGGATTGAAGGATTCTGGATGATAACATCTAGCTCAATGGAAAGACTCTGAAGGTCCTTTTCAGAAACCTTCTTCGGAATGGAGTATTTGAGACCTAGATTCAATAAGTTGAGTTTATTTTTATCAAAGATTACAGAAGATAAATTTTTGAGCCTTGGGTGAAATTGGAAATTAGAGAATTTAGTTTTGTTATTGTTGCTGTTATTGTTTTGTGAATTAGATGAATTACTGATGAGTTTATTAAGTTTAGATTTAAGTTTACTGAATTTAATAGAAGTTACATTGTCTATTCTGTCCTGAACATCATTCAAAAGGTTACTTAAGTTATCAAAACCTATGGATTCAAGTAAAAAATCATATGTTATTGATTCACTTGATAAAAGAATGAGTATTAGTCACTAGATTTCTCTTGTTGATTTCTCTTGAACTTTTTGAAATGTTTATTTTCAAACCTACGTCTTTAGATGATTTTTACAACTCTTATCAACATGTATTATGCTTTCCGGGTATTATCGTAATCAATTTTATGTTACTAAGCATATCTTGCAGGTAGGGGGTCCACACATATTTTTGGGGAAAGTTTATTACCCTGTCTTACCATTATGTCTATGTTTTGTTGAAGTATATTTGATGATTGCTATGGTCTTTTCTACATTTCGCTAAGGAAACAGTCTTCTTGATTTACTAAGTCGAAGAACATTTCGAGGTCTACAATGATAAGTATGAGAGGTTTGTTATATTCAATTAATATTTTGCTTAGGACTTTTGTTACTAGAAAAGTGGTCATTCGTTCCGTAAGGTTTTTATATGTGCTAGTACTAGTGGACTTGATAATTTATTAATATAGGGTAATCCTTAAGAGATACATTTTACAAAAAATATTGAAAAACATAAATTGCACAAAACACATTTTCTACAAAAAAAATTTTTATTATACCACTGAGAAACATAGATATAAATTATTGTTTCTTCGGTATATTTTGCCACACTCCGTTTATCTTATTAAATCAAGGTCAAAATATTGAAATAACACACTCATTAGAATCACTTACCAGCATACTGAGGAATCTGTGGAGGCATCTGATTTGATTGATGTCCGATCCAATTGGGTTGTCCTTGCATGGCCGGTAATTGTGGCACGTACGGTTGAAGGGGGGATTCGTACTGCAATCTGGGGTTGACGTTCATGCTTCCGCTTGAATGCATGTAATCAGCTGTTTCGGGATTGCGCTGGATGGATGGTGTTAGGATTTGGGGCTGGTCACGAGGAGGTTGGGGTTGTTGTAAGTACATGTTTGGTTGGGGGATGGGAAGCTGCGGTTGTTGAATCTGAAAAAAATTTTTTGTATCATTATACACATACTCTTTTTTAAATATGTCTATACATGAAAATGTAAGAGCAGTAATTTTTCTTATAGACACATATGCATCCGAAAGTGGATTCTGAAAAAAAGCAGATAAAAATAAAATAGAAGCTTTTGAAATGTGGGTGTACCGCCGCAGTTTAAAAATATCCTGGGTTAAACATCGAAGTAATGTAGCAATACTAGGACAACAAATACAACAGATATATTGGCTGTATTTTGTACACGTTGTCAAAAAAACAGGTATGATGGAAAAAGTGCTAATCGAGGGCAGAGTTAAAGGAAAAAGACCTAAGGAAGGATCTCCAAGCCGTTGGGTGGATCAAAAAAATACACTGATTAACCGAGGGTTATACGAATCCGAACTACTAGTCCATTACAGATAAGTAAAAAACAATTTGATGATGTCACCACATCCCAATTAGCGATTTAAGCTGAGGAGAAAGATACATACAAAGTACATTAATGCCTTGAAACAGTTTAACAATGCAAAAAGATTACAGTTTACAGTTAATAAGGGCCTTTGACAAGGTTGTTGTATATCTCCAACATTATATAAAACGCATATTAACAAACTACTAAAACACTGGGAAATTAATTATAAAGTCATACGTTCTTAATAATTATCCATATTGTGGCTTAGCCAAACATGCACAGAGCAAATTTTGCATATTTTATGCAACTAATAAACTTTTGGCATATTTTGTATATTTTGATCATAAAATCACTAAAGTAATGCCCGTATTTGGATTAATATATTTAAATGTTCTTGGTATTTTACAATAGATAAAAATGCCTTTAATATCAGGGAGAAATACCTATTATTCCTAGTTTGAATGGAAATAAATGGTGCTGTTAAATGTTCTTGGCATTTCAGACAATAGGCATAACAATAGCAATATATAATCCCTTTAAAGACTGAATGAGATGGAGAAATACAAATCTGTTGTTGAAAATCTTAGAAGGTATAGATAGATTATAGATAATATTCGGCGTTTTAGAAACATTAAAAAATAGAGGATTATTTATGTCAGTAGTTTGTGCTTGAATAACTCTGTACCTGAGAGCCAGACTAACAACTCCATTATTGCAATTTTTCAAGAGGGCGCGAAATCACAAATATCAAGCTTATATTGTAAGTAAATATATTTATTTTAATCCAATACCTTTGTAGTTTTTAAAGATATATATATATATATATATATATATATATATATATATATATATATAAATACAACTTATATATTATCTTGTGTAACGACACTGCTTTAAATTAAATAGTTTAATAATTAATAGAGTTGGGTCACTTTAGCTCTAACATAGCATCAGTATTAATAGTACATGGGTGTAATAAAAACAAATAATAAGAAAGGTATTATCATTGGTATCGTAAATTATAAACTTTTATTTAAAATAAGCTACAAAATACTAGATTTTACTCATTTGATTCTTCAGCTTCAATTTCCCCATGTGGAAGATTCCTATAATATTCCTTGTTTTCTTCAGAGATCAAGTCTAACATCTTTATCAAATCATGTTACTTACTATTATTTAATTTTTTCTTCTCGGTTCGAAGTAACGGAATTTCCGCAGGAATTTGACATACCGAGCGACAAATAACATTTCTGTTACAGTCAACCATTTGAAAATGTTCATCCGAAAAGGAATTTTAAAAAAATAATTTCCCAAAGACGTGCTTTCGAATTTGCAACCAAACGACATTTGAAATTTGAAAATGTTAGTTTTCTACAGTTCTTTTTCGTACCGTAAATGGACTCTTAGAAGAATTCATCAAATATGAAAATGACTTAAAATCCTGTAACTGCATAACACTTACTCTAAATGGGTTTTTAGGCCTGCAAGTTTTTAAAAAATTAGCCCAGTCATTACAAGTAAATATTTCCAAGGATGATAAATGTTTTTTCACTCTGTCTATGATGCTGTGTTCGCCATCAACCTCCATGTGTGTGTGTGGCCACGAAGTAGAAATTTATGATTTATTATTTCAATCCCTGAAATGTGAAACACTAGCCAGACGGACAACATTACCATCATCATGTTCCTATTCTACCCAGTACAATTATCTTACCATATTGTTATTTCCTTGGCACATGAGTTATGCAAAAAATTAGTAGCTCATTTCAACATGCATGAGGCCATTTCATTACCTCCACGTTCTCCTCTTACCTCATCCCACAAAATACACCAGGTAGCGTGGCTGGGCTCATGGATTGTGTAATTTAGGGTCCATAATTTACGCAAATAAAAGCTAGACGAATATGTTTAAAAAGGCGTCGGCAAACATTATTGAAAATCTACCATATACACTTTATAAGATTGATCGTTTGATGCTATTTCTTTATTCTTTCTTTTTAAATTGTAACGAAGCGATGCTTTTGTTAGATGATTTTCTTGATCAGTTTTAACTTTTTCTTTTTCGGCATTACTCAATGTACTTTCTATTAGTTTAGCAGTAAATGAATTGCAAGTGTCATATGTATCATTACTGGGTGGATGGAAGGAGTAATTAAATTATTCTTTGAATACTTGCCTAAACTGCCAAGCTTTTGCTAGAATCTGTCGTAAGGATTGACATTCTTCTACGTATAGGGAGTGCATTTTGAAAATGTTAAAGTGGTCACCTAAATATAATTTTTTTTTGTTCGTTCTCGACTATAATGCGACTGACACGTTGGATACTTTTTAGTGTGTTCTCTTATAATCTCTACAGTAGGATGATGTTTTATTTGATGGGGTATGTCGTCCACGTAAGACTGGTGCTAACACCATAAGACAGAATTAAGAGCTTTTTTAAAGCTGTTCTAACAAAAGTATTCGAAACTGAAAGATTATTTCAGAAAAAAAATTTGCACACTTTTATATCTTGATTATTAGATGTTACTCTGTACGTAAAAGTATTTTGTTTTTTTTTCGTCATTGATTTGGTTTTCGGTACGTCTACGAGCAATGTGCTGGGATTTTACATGCGAAGCAACACATTGTCTTTTGCAATCCCAAGTTGTTTCTTCATTCCAAAAGGCATTAAAAATATGTTGCCTCTGAGTTTCATCCAAATAAAGTCTTTTTTAATGCATTTTTTTATAAGCCCTTTTCTGAAGAACATCCACTACATAACGAGATCTTACATTCTTATCTGCATCAACGTGGTTTTCAACTGACCTATTGTGTTAGTATGCAGTGATTTATTTTCCTTTAACATTCCATCAATCTTTTTGTTGTACTGTTAAACATATTCATTTTTGATTTGTCCATATTACCATAAAATGATAAAAAAAATATTGCACCCACAACCAAATCACATAAACTCGTTTGCTTATCACAGTTCAACCGTTCTACCATATTCTTTGGTTTTATTATATTTTAATTTGAATAATTTAGTTAGGTTAGGATTTAACTTGACACAACGTACACAGCGCTGTACCTAAGCAAAACTAATAAGAACCATAGAAACCCAACTCCAAGATAGGTTTATCTAAATAAACTCTTTTGAAACTCTTCTACCAATTAGGTCTATTTGGCTCTTGGCTCGAAAAATAAGTTTAACTTGGGGTTCTTTAAACAACTAAATTTTCACTAACTTTGTGTATATGGAGAAAGGTTTATATAGCTCTTATAGAATAAGAAACAAGCAGTTCATTACTGTATACTATATCTTACATTAGACAAAAATGGAGTTGGGTTAGTCTGGCTCTCAGGTACAGAACTGTGTTTTAAAATTCGTAAAAAATGACTCAAACTAATTGAGTTAATCCATTTAAGGAGCTTTATATGGACTTTGACAAAGATTACTGTTTCATTTGCACCAAATTAATTTTACTTTATTTTTGACTGATTTTCTGCTTTTTAAAAATTAAAAGTTTAAAAATATAATCCTGTAGTTTGCGTATTTTTAAATGTCATCTCGTCTATATATATATATATATATATATATATATATATATATATATATATATATATATATATATACCTATATATATATATATACCTATATATAGTTCTTATATCGGTCTCTAGGTGGAGAAATAAAAGACAAAGTTGATAGGCTACTTTATCTATTTTGAAGACGTTTCGCTTTCGAGTTTTGAAAGCATCATCAATAAATACCTTTATTCGCATAGTTATGGCTCCTCAATTTATTACATACCCGATGGTGACCAACTTAGAAACATCTCTAATAATTCTATAAATAGCACTGTTCTGCATAATACCGTTCTTGAGAATACTATCACACATTATTCTTCCTTACCTTATTTCCCTCAAGTTACTGAGAAGCTTATTAAATTGTATAAACAAAATAATATATCTGTTAAAATTGCTGTTAAGAATGCAAAAACTGTTAGAAATTTGTTCTCTAAAACTAAAACACCCTTGTCCACTTTGGAACAAGTGAACACAATTTATAAAATTCCATGCGCTAATTGCGATTTATGTTACATTGGTCAATCTGGTAGATCATTAAAAGGTCGTCTCACTTCACATCGTAGCGACATTAATTTATCGAAACACACTTGTGCCCTAGCACAACATGCGATAAATACAAAACATGAAGTGGATTTCAATGAAGTTAAGATCCTTGCCACTGAACGCAATCTAGCTAAAAGACAGTTTTTGGAAATGTGTTCAATATTAAAACACCCTAATGCGTTGAATAAGAGAACTGACATAAGTAACTTGAGCCAAATATATCATGCTTTAATTTTGCAGAATTAAGCTACTTAATCTTTTCACTACATTAATGTCATATTAGGTGTACTAGTTAAACCTTTTTCCATTTTTCATAAAATAATTTATATACATAAATAGAAATAAAATAAATAAATATATCAATAAAATAACTTAGTCTAAATAGTCTTTACTTAATTTTACTATTACATATGCAACCCACATTGCATTTCAATACACTAATTACTTTAATTAGTGTTTCCAATTTTATATTAAAATAATACAAATATTGTAATTGATTCATAGAATCCTTTGCAAATCACAGTTCCAAGTATATTGAACCTTGGGCTGTTTGGAAATTATCAAATCGTTAACCACCTGGCTGTTTAACTAGCCATAATGATTAACGTCATTACATACTTATGAGGTTGAATGAAAATCTCCTGTTTGTAAATTTGGGCTGATTAGTGAGGGGAGTTGTTTTTACACTACCAATTTTTTTCACTGTGTTGTCCTTTGCAACCGGGTAGTCATCCAAGCTCATTTAAACTTAAATTAACCGCCCAAAATTTGGGTTGGTATCTACACCTTGTTGATCTGTCAAAAGTATTTTTGACCTCAAGGTTGGCTGTCTTTTTGCGGTTTAGTTCGTTCCTGTTTCATTAAACGCCATTTTCTCGGCAACATTCATAGGGCTTTGATCGGTAACTTCATATTTACTACTTTTTAAAAATTTTATTAATATCACTTATAATGCTACCTAAAGTTAAAATCAAAGCTTAATATCCATTAATAGTTGGAAGTTATTTATGATTTTCTTGGTTCTTACTCACTTATTAACATTAAATAACATTGAATTTACTTTAGACCACATGGTCATTTGCTGTGCTAATTTTTTACAAGTTCATATATGTTGTTAGTTGCTTAACTGTTTATACAAGATCAGCGTATTATGTCCATTTACTTAGTTTCATTCACATGTTTGTTAATAACATTGACTGCTACATATCTTTTTAAGGTAACAATTAACATCGTTTCCATGATTGTGTGGTTCTCATATTGTAAAAATTTTTTAGATGAACTGATGATGCTTTCAAAACTCGAAAGCGAAACGTCTTCAAAATAGATAAAGTAGCCTATCAACTTTGTCTTTTATTTCTCCACCTAGAGACCGATATAAGAACCCACCACTCGTCTGAGTGATCCTTATATATATATATATATATATATATATATATATATATATATATATATATATATATATATATATATATATATATATATATTGGATTGACGGTCGTACTCCTTTTTCCGATATATATATATATATATATATATATATATATATATATATATATATAAATGCTAATACACTACTTCACTCTTCTCCCTTGCACTTCTTATATTCACGTATATATCCTTTTCTTGTCAAGAAGGATCTACTTTAAAATGATGTTGAATGAATATTTAACTATTATAGAAAATTTGCTGTCCATATAGTGATCTGGAGAAGATGCAGTAATAATACTGAACTATATAGGTAGATAGATTAAAAAATTGAGAGATAAAGAGTAAATGCAAGTTCAGACAAGGACATTACGGAAGAGAAATAATTAATGTGGTATGGACATATAACAAGACTAGCAGAAAAATTATTCATATATCACAGAAAATTCAGAAATTGACGCTAAAAATCGAAATAAAACTGGAAGAACAAGACGAATATAGAATCAGTATATAAAAAAAGTAAAAAATATATTCTAAAAAATAAAAAGTTCCCTCATATGCGAACGACAGTATTCAATCAGTGCATTTACCAGTTATCACATATGGCTCACAAACATGGATTTTCACAAAGGAGAAAATCGACAGTATATCCAAAACACAAAGAGCAATAGAAAGACAGATGCTGGGTATCGGTCTTAAAGACAGGAAAAGAAACTCATGGATCAGAGAAAAAACAAAGGTGAACGATGTATCAAGACAGGTTGTAAAACTTAAATGGAACTTCGCCGGTCACACTCTCCAGCAAAAAGATGAAAGATGGAATAAGCGAACTCCACACTGGAGACCATGGGAAAAGAAAAGAAAAAGAGGAAGACCACAGATAAGATGGACTGACGACCTTAAGAGAACGGCAGGAAAGGACTGGATGCAGATCGCCCAAAATAGAGACCAATGGAGATTAACAGGGGAGACCTATGCCCAGGAATGGGCGTTTAAGGCTGATTAGATAGATAGATAGATATAAAAAAAGTCATAGGAAAAAGTCTTTGAATGACGATGGAGAGACACAGAATGTAAGCGAAGATATAGGGTCACATATACTGTAAACAAGTTAATTAAAGTTCAATTCCCACTATTCAATCCCCTTTCGATGTCGAAATTAAACGAGGTGGAATATATGAGTGGACTTTTCACCATATTTAAAAGATGTTTTACATGAGTACTATTGAATTCTGAATGAGTTCTAACGAATTTATTGAAAAGTTTTATTATTTAAACAGTATAAATAGTGATACAAAAAAATCAGTAATACATTTAATTTGCCATAGTTATTAAATTGGAAATTAAGTCGATTAAAAATTTCTAATATAATTGAACATACTTCTTTAATAATAGTAAAAGAATAATACACTTAAACATGTCTATTTTTTATACATTAATCATAAAACTGTAATCAAACACACCTGTTACTATTTTTAAAATAGCAAATTGATCAAAGCTCGTTTTTCAAAAAGAAAAGAAAAACTTTTATTAGGTATTAACAACATAAAGCACTACCTGATTTACATATTTTATTTAGGTCCCTTTTTATTATACACTGATAAAGGTATCAATAAAAAAGGTAATTAAAGTTTACGAACATGTCGTCACGTCGTAAATTGATAGACGTAACATAATTGTTTTTTTCATTTAATGGTTCTTTGGGTCTCCATCATATATATAGAACATACAAATAATTATATTTCGTAGGCGAGACCAGGGAAAATTCTTAAATATTTATTACATATTACATGGATAAGGACATAGAATAAAATAGCAACTTAGTCTTGGTGTTTATCGATTTTCATAAAGCATTTGACACGGTAGAACTATCAAATTATAGCATTACTGAAAAAATGTAGAAAACATTATAGAATGAAGATTACAGAATATAAGCAGCTCGAGCAAAATATTAATGGTACAGCTCTTTTAGCTGATCTGGAAAGAGATGACATAGAGCCATCGACAGGAAACATTAAATGTTATGGCAGTTGTAAAAACTTCTTAAGAATGAAAAGTTCTGATTTTGAATTTCTCATAAATGAAATTGGCTATAAAATAGGCAGGAAAGACATAACATTTTGAGATGCAATTCCAGTAAGATAAAGATTAGCATTTACGATAAGATTCTTCATAAGTGGAAATTCCTATCAAAGTTTAAGCTTTTTATTTAGAGTTGCTATCATCAAGTCAGGACCAAGTAACCTTATGTAGAGTCCTACGTTGCCATGTTATTAAATCCTCTGGTAACTTTAACATCTTAACACATAATATCCAAGAATGTAAAATAAATTTAAACCAATAACTTTTAACGGGTTTTTACCCAAACATTTAGTGGCTCAAAACACGTACACCTAGACACTGATGATAGAATATGGATTGGGTTTTTTAATATATACCTTTTATAAAGGATTTTAATAAATTTTTTGTGATACATGGTATACAGGCAGCTACAGGAACTTAGTTTCCTTGTGGATTCTATTTATTTAAAATTTCACAGCAAAATATTTCGGATATTGTGCTAGTTTGTGACGCTCTCATTGAATATTTAAAAGACAGAATCAAAGTAAGTTGTATATTTTTTAAACTTTTTATTCATTGTTTCAAAAAGAAACATTTCTGTTCAAATTTCTTGTTTCAAATTTAATTTTTTAGTACTATCTTCTGTACCTGTGCATGATTGAGTGTCAGTGTCTGTTCGAATTGCTAGAGAAGTAGCGGATGTAGGTGTAGTGGACGGAATGGAGAAAGGCTGACATGTATTGTATAACTAAGTGTCTGTTGGAGTAGTTGGTGAAGCAGTGTGCATCTGTGTAACGAACGAAGTGATGAGTGTTCCAGGTTGTATGTCTGAATCTCTGTTCTGTAGAGAATATTATTTATGTCTAATTTGGCGTTTATTTGCACCTATTTGCGCTTAGGGTTCTGCAAGGTGGTTGCTACATATTCACCATATACATCAAAGTCATCTCGCTTTTTTACGTTACTTGTTAGTCGTTTCATTACTGCGTACGCTCTTTCAGATTTGGTATCTACTGCTTTTCTTTTGCGGGCTAAAGTTATAAGTTATAATAACAATAGTTTTAGCTACAGTTTTTCTGGATGTTTTCTTTATAATTTTGCACCTTTTGATTTGGCTGTGATCCCTCTTCTTCCTGTAAAACTATCAATTCGAATTACTTATAGTTACATGCCTAATAGCAATTCATTCATGTAATCATTCATTCATGTAATCAATTGGCAATATCTATGTACAGGGTCATGCAGCGAGGACTAAACACGGCCTTATTTTTGACTTTCTCTGGATTAAAAAAAAAGAAAATAGCATTTAGATATACTTTGCCGTAGAATTTAAAAATGTTACTTAGGAAACATTTCAACTTTAAACAAAATAGCAACTATATGACACCCTTTCCAGGCATACAAATACAGTAGAGCAAGACGTGCAGTCGAAAATACATTTGGAATTCTATCTACTACTATTACTACTACTCCTATCGGTTTACAGCGTTCTCCGACGCCTTCCGACTCCTAACCGCCATCCTTCTCGATTTAGCAATAGGCCTGGAGGGATTTCTCTTTCTTTTAGTTTTTTTTTCAATTTCCTCTCTCTAGCTTCTTCTCGGCCTTCCTCTTTTTCTTCTCCCTTGTGGTGTCCACGTCAAAATCTGTTTCGGAATCCTGTCATCTGGCAATCTCTGTACATGGCCGTACCATATTGACTGTTTTGTTTTTATGTCATCAACTATTGTATGCTTGACTCTCATCATTTCTCGTATTCTCTCATTTGGTATGCGATCTCTTCTTGATTTGCCTGCTGCTCTTCTCCGGAAGTCCATTTCTGTTGCTAGTAACAGTTTCTCTGTTCTTTGTTTCATTGGCCAAACTTCACTGCCATATGTGATTACACTTTTAAGTATAGTGTTGTATATGAGTTGTTTGTTCGCTTTAGATATTGTTTGGTCCCACAGAATGCCATTCATCGTGGATATGGCTTTTCTACCCTGTATGTTTCTGTCTTTTATAGCATCATCGAGTATTCTATCTTGAGTTATCTTCATACCCAGGTACTCGTATTCATCACAATGTCTAATTTTTACCCCATCGTCTAATATATTGGACTGCTTTGTCCCTCCAATACACATGGCTTCAGTTTTCTTAATGTTGACTTCGAGACCTCATTTGTTATATTCTTCTATTAGCTTCCGAGTCATGTAATTTAAGTCGTCATGATCCTGAGCAATCAGTATTTGGTCATCAGCGAAACATAAGGTGTACAGTGTAGTCTCGTCATTGAGAGGGATCCCCATGCCATTACATTTTCTTTTCCACAGCATGAGTGCTTGTTCCAGATAAATTTTGAAAAGGGTACGCAAAATACAGCAACTCTGCTTTAGTCCTTTCGTGACCTTAAATCCCTCAGATATCCTTGATCCAGGTTTAATTTTTGCAGTCGTTCCATTATACGAACTGCTTTGATAAGACCATGCTTAAGTTGGTTTGCTGTAGGGTTGACCATAGTTTACTGAGGTTTACACTGTCATATGCTTTTTGTAAGTCTACGTACACCAGGTGAACTTCTTTATTGACGGCTGTTTTTTCTCAATAACTAGCGTAATAGAGTACAGGTGGTCTACTGTGAATCGCCCAGCTCTAAAAACAGCTTGCTCCTCTGCTTCGTAATCTCTATAGTAATTTTCTATTTTGTTCTTAATAAGTTTCCCGTACATCCTACTTATTGTACTGTTTACCGTAATTCCTCTGTAATTGTCACACTGATCCTTGCTGCCCTTTTTGTGGATAGTTGATATGATAGATAATTTCCATTCTTTTGGTAATTCGGTGCCATTCAAGCAGTCTTAAAAGAGTTTTCTTAACTGTTCCTGGAGTTTGTCTGTACCGGCTTTCACTAATTCTGCAGAGATATCACCAGGACCAGGGGATTTTCCATTTTTCAGGGATTTGGTTATTTCTTCCATCTGTGATTTACTTATTTGTAATGGTGATGAATTTATACGTATACCTATCGTGTTATCTTCCATGTTAGTAAATTCTGGTCTTTGTTCTGTTAGTAATTTTTTGAAATATTCTTCCCATTTTTATGTTGTTATTGGTGATACATCTTTTTTCTTATTATTTCTCATACTTTTAATTAATCTCCAACTCTCTGTGCATCTTCTACCTCCTATATAGGTGTTGATCTTTTGGCAGTTCTTTTCCCATGATTCGTTATTTTTTTGAGTTATCTTTTTTCTTACTTTGTGAATTGTTTTATTGTTTTCTGTTTTTGTTGTTAAAAATGTTTGGTATTTCCGACGTTTATCTCTAATTTCCTACTCTATTTCTTCATTGGAATTCTATCTGCCATATTCAATTTGCTTCGAAGGCGTCAATCAACTATGCTACTATCCACCAGGAACTGTTGATTCAGAGGACTCGCTAATTCAGGGGATGTGCCCTGGTACATGGAGAGTCGAAGGTGAGCCAAATGGAACTTGGCTAAGACTGAAAAGAATTCCTAGTAAACCTACTGTGCTAGACAAAGAAGTACGAGAATTTTTTTTTGTTTTTTACGGGAAGTAGTCGAAAGAAGAAAGAAGAAAGAAAGAAAGAAAGAAGTAGACGATAAATAAATAATGCTTTTATTTTATAAGATCATAATAAAAACAGGACATGGAAAACGTCAAAAAAAGAGAAAGAGAGGGAAAAGAAACATTTGCAATAAGGCACTATTAAAACATAAAAAAATTAAAAATTGGTAAAACTACCATCTGGGCTGTTCAAGTTTTTCTTATGTAACTCAATATTTACAAAATGTAAATTGGTTAATAATTTAACGTGTGCTTACCCCAGCCGCATTGATATTCCTTGATATTCCTATTGCAGAGGTAACCAATTATATTCCCTGTGGTCCCGTTTAAAAAAAAATCTACTACACTGCGGTCCAGACCTCAGCATTAAACCAGGCAGTGATGTAACCGGGGGGGGGAGGGGGGTTACCACGAAAACCTTCCTCAGGAAATCATCCTGGTTACGCCGTTAAACCAGAAAACTAGGTCACCTCGTTTGGGGAGAATAAAGCTATTATATTGTTTTTCCTTCCGTCTTTAACAAATTTTTGCGACGTAATTTGAAATATTTGTTTACAACTGCAGTTCTGTACATTTTAATGAAATCTTTTGAAAAAGACTTTTTGTACATTCTAACGAAAGCTTTGTTACTCTTAAAAACGTCTGTTTCTGTTTCGCTGGCCCATACACCATTAGACTTAAGTGAAAAACTGTTGCTTAACAGTTGCACAACATTTTCAATTTTGTGGAAATCAGAAAATCGTTTTTTAATTTTCAAATCAAGTTCATTAATAAAACGTAAGAACTGGGTAACATCAATATCTTAATTACTATCACGAAATGATTTAAAGAGACGAAAATTCAAAAGTTTTGTCTCAATATCCTCAAAAAAAGTTCAATATTTTTAGAAAAACTTCTAATATCCGACAGAAGTGCACAAACAAGTTTTCCCTTGAATTGTAGTTTTATATTTAAGAAGTTCAGATGTCTGAAGATATCTGCCAAAAATGCGATAGCTACAACGTTTTCTGTGTCCAAGAAGAAGCCCGAATGGTCATTTTCAGCTTCATTATCAATAGTGGACAGAAATTCTTTTATGTTTTTAAGTATTGCAAAGAATCTTTCAAGCACTAAACCTTTGCTCAGCCATCTCACGTTGATATGAAGAAGCAAATCGTCAAAATGAGCATTAGCGTCTTCTAGGAATGATTTTAATTGACGATGCCTCAATGTTGATTTTGCACGTATACAGTTCACTATCTTCATGACGGTTTGCATTTTACTGTAAAGATTTTGAATGTATCGGCGGTCCGCAAAAAAAAGCACACGGCCCGGATGTGGACCGCGGTCCGCCATTTGGTGACACCTGTCCTAGTGTTCTGTGTCTCAGTTTTTTGCTTGGGAGAGAGACTACATCCAGTAGAATGACATGCTGCATTTTTATCTTTTAAAAATAAAAGCATATTTAAAACAAAACCACTTTGTTTTATAATGAGCATCAGCTTCATCGCCACTTTTCGGTTTCTTCAATTCTCGCTAAAATTGCCCAATTATTTTAGTTTTTTGTTTCAACTTCACTTGTATCTGTTTTCACCTCTGCGGCTATTTCAGTCCATGCGTCGTGTGTTTTATTTCTGTTTTGAAAATCCAAAAATGTAGGATCCCATAATACTCGTTGCTCACGAAATGGTTCAAGTTCTTCTGACGAGTAGTCAGTTCTTTAGACCAATTTACAACAACGTTTTATGATGTTTACCGACATCTGTTGAATAACATAAAACATACTATGTAACCTGCAAAATGTTATAACTACACTGTGTTTTAAAACTTTTTTATTTAAAATTATGTAATAAGTTACAAAACTTTGTTATTTAACATGTTTTGTTACCCGGCTGTTTCTGG
Source organism: Diabrotica balteata (assembly GCA_918026665.1). Classification (NCBI taxonomy): domain Eukaryota; kingdom Metazoa; phylum Arthropoda; class Insecta; order Coleoptera; family Chrysomelidae; genus Diabrotica; species Diabrotica balteata. The sequence goes on from OU898280.1 coordinate 90,121,447, forward strand.
ACTCGGTTTTAAGATAGACACATATTGTAAATATTACAAAAATTATAAAATGGAATGTCTACAATAGGCGAAGAGTCGAATTACTCAACCTACCAATTTTCCGCAGCTAGATGAATCGCTGTGAAACTTTTTGCATTCGATTCGTGAAAGTTTAAGGAAAGTTTGTAAACAAAATCGATGTTAATAAAATAAAAATTGCATTTTGCGAATAAGGAAAATGCATTTCCAAAGTGCATAGAAAATGAATAATTTGCAACTAAGAAAATATTGAGAGGAATGAGTTTAATTTTGGTACTTAAGGGTTTACGAGGTCGCTGAATACAAATATGTAATGACGATGATACTCGAGCTAAAGGATGGACCCCACAGTACACCTTCATAACTCATGGATTTTCGAGGTTGCTGAATAAAAATATGATAACGGCGATAATCCTCGAGCTACCTGGTGCCCAGGGTAAATCTTCCGAAGTTGTATGTAATTTTTATTCAACATTTGTTGAAAAGTCATCACATGAGGGCTTTCGAGGTGAATGAAGACGAATTTTATGACAGCGGTGATCCTCGAGCTACCTGGCGTCGAATGTAGATCTCATGTCTTAGAGTTTTATGTTATTTTCATTCGAAATCAGTCAAAAGTCATTACTCTTTGGGGTTCCTGAACACGAATTTTACGACGCCGATAATCTCCAATGTATCTGCTGCCCAGCGTGGACATCGTTACCGGGAGTGTTTTGTTTATTAATTATTTAAGATTTGTATGGCATTGTGGTATTAAATAAAAGTTCAAATGTGATTTCTTGAATATAAATACAAAAAAATTTTACTAAGTAAAAAACAGATTATCAGCAAATAATCGTAACATTCGAATTTATTACTTCCATTATCTTCTTCGGTATCAGATAATTGATTTTCTTCATAGTTCTCCATATTTGTGCAATTTTCAAACATCACCTGGCACTTCAACAGTGCTAACAACTGCTCAAAAGCGCCAAATTGAAAAAATAATGTATTGGATAAGTTTTATATATAATATTTTATTAAGCGACCTCGAAAACCCCTGAGTAACGACTGACGAATAATGTAGAATAAAATTAACATGAAATCCAATAGTCTAGGTCACCCCGGGCAATAAATACATTATAGACCATCGCCGTCACAATAATCATGTTTAAGAACTCCAAAAACTCCTGAGTAATGACTTTTGACTGATTTCGAATAAAAATATCATAAAACTCCAGGAGACGAGGTCCTCCCTCCACCAGGTAGCTCGTGATCCATCGAAGTCATAATATTAGTATCCCGCGTCCTCAAAAATCCCCGAGTAATGACTTTTGACTGATTTAGAATGAAAATAATATAAAACTGCAGGAGACGAGGTTCACACTGGGCACCAGGTAGCTCGAGTAACGAGTACCATCGTCATTATCATGGTCGTGTTCATGTACAAATTTTTCATTGTATATGCACTTTGGAAATGCATTTTCTTCATGCACAAAATGCAATTTTCATTTTATCACCATGGATTTTGTTCACACAACTGTAATGACACTTTCCCGAATCGAATACACAAAATTTACACAGTGATTGATCTTGCTGCAGAAAATTGGTGGGTTAATGCTTCATTTCCTCGCCTTCAGTTTTATAAACTTAAATCACTGTCAATGACACCTGTCCTTTAAGCCGAATCTCTTTTTTTCTTATGTGGTAAAACTTTCTAAACAATTTAAGGACTTATTTTTTCATACCTATTTAAAAATTAACGTAAAATATTCTTTAAAGATATTTTAATGTCTTTAACTGTATAAACGATCGTGATAAAATTCGTAAATGGTGAAATATATACCATCAGTGATTCATTTAAATGGAATGTTAATTTGTAATGTCCCGTCTAGACTCCTCCGGAGAATGAAGACTCGTTGTGGAGGCATATAAAGTATAACATGTATTATAGAGAGGTTTAATTCTTTGTTGTAATTTTTTTCCTTTCATCAAAGTTTTATGCTAATGGATGTATTAAATTGTATCTTAAAAATAAAAGAAATAGAAAATATACAATGGTTTATTGTTCAATTTATTTATAAAAAGAAATATACATAGCTATTGTTAAAAATGTCCTACCTTATATAAATAGCATGGTAGATGAAATCAGAAGAAGGAAAAACAAAATAGAGATCATATTTAATACGGACAAGAAAATCTCAACTATATTAACATCCGCAAAAACAAAAATTGTATTAGAAAATCAGGAAGTAATAGGATTCTTTGTGAGGAGAGATCTAGGAATACAAGTAAGACGTGAAAACATCGAAATGTCATCGAAAGAAAAGGAACGACGTCATTCCTAGCCCCACAGGGGTTATATCTTATCAGCACAGTAAGCAAAATAAACGTGAATAAAACAATGATGCTAGCTAACATTGAAAATAGGATCAAACGTATAATTAGGAAAGCAATTAAATACATCCAAAACATTTAAATTAAATTAAATTTTAAATAAAACAAATATATCAACAAACATACATTTGGGAAATGTACCGATAGAAATAGTTGATAAATACAAATACCTAGAAATCTAGATTTCAGACAATAATAATCAAACAACCGAAATAAGAGCCGGGATAGAAATAGCAAGAAATGCGTTTGTAAAAATGAAAACAATTCTCTGCAACAAAGACCATAGATTAGAACTGAGAGTAAGAGCACTGAGATGCTGCGTGTTTTCGATACTGCAATATTGACTTGAAAGCTGGACATTGAAGCAAGAACACATAAATAAGTTACCGTCCTTTGAAATGTGATGTTACAGGAGGATGCTTAGAATAGCATGGACACAGAAAGAAACTAACACGGAAGTATTGCGAGAAATGGGCAAACAATTCGAAATAATAAAAACCATAAAAATAAGAAAGTTACAATATCTGGGACACGTAATGAGGGGACACCCTCATATGAACTGCTAAGGCTGATAATACAGGGAAAGAATAGAGAAGGAAAGAGTATAGGAAGAAGGAGAAGAATTTAAGGGACTGGTTTGAATGCAGTTCTATAGAACTCTTCAGAGCAGCAGTAGATAGAGTAAAGATAGTGATGATGATATTGAAACTCCAATTGGGAGACGGCACTTAAACAAGAAGAAAACATTTAAATAGAAGAGATAATGCCCAAAGACTTCCAACAGCACGAAAACCAATTCTACGAAAAAACGTAGAAATCAAACACGTAAGTATAAGACCTGACCTAGAATCTCGTTCTAAGTTGTTCTGTTCTATTCGATCGATTGTTGAAAATTCCTTATTTATAAACGATAAAAGATAATAATTTTTTAATAAAACAGATGTTAACAAATGTTTCTCCTCCAAGAACGAATTTTCGTTAGAACAAGTAATTTTCGTAAAGGAAAATAACAATACCGTACATAAAAGGATTATCAGAAAAACTTAAAAGGATAGCCAATAAATTCAACATTTCAACAATATTCAAAACAACAAACACGTTGAGATCTATTTTGTCCAAAACCAAACCTAACGATGAACAAGAAAGGACAAAGAATTGCATTTATAAAATACCTTGTGAATGCGATCAGTTTTATTTAGGTGAAACATCAAGTCCATTAAATGTTAGAATAAGTGAACATCAATCTTATATTAAAAATAGAGAATTTGATAGATCTCAAATATGTAAACAAGCATGGGATAATGAACATAGGGTTCAATGGAATAATTCATATGTAGTCCTAAAATAGATGGATGGTAAAAAAAGAAAAATCAAAGAAGCGGCTTTAATTAAGCTAAATGATTCCAATCGTGGCGCAAATTCCTCGGCAGAATGTAGTATTATCTGGTTACCAATATTGAAAGAGGAAGTTATTAATAAAAAAATACCAGTATTAGTAAGTCAGTAACATATAGAGGATACATCATTTATGTTTTTTAAATAACGAAACAAATAAAATCAGAATTTTGGTGTTTATTGAAGGTAAACTAATTGCACGAACAAATTATTGGCTTACCATGTCGGGATAGTATTATGAGGTTTTTTCCTGGTTTTTCCCTCATAATTTACTGTGGAATCACTAACAGGAGAATTTTACTGTCATCATGTCATGTGTTTGTCTTGTTAAAGACGAATTATATGCTATGATTTTTTTCTGACGGATATTCTCAAATTAAAGTTGATTTCATGTAATCGAATGAACTATCTTATAAGTAAAGTCGTCCCAGGAGCGCAACTCAACAATATTGGCAATATCATTTTAAAGTCGTCTACTTTAAAATGCATAATGTATGTCTGAATTGTCAATATAAATGAGTCAGATAAAATTAAATTATTAGAAGAATTTTTCACTATGTAACAAAAAACAAAATTTGTTTAATTTACTGTTTGTATTTTGAGAACGATTTCCGAAGTGGAAATTGAAACGTCAATAAACGTATTTTTATCTTTAATTGTGGCTTATTCTCAGTTAAATAGCAACAAATTTAATGTTGTTAAATATTCAAAGTATAAATAGTGATAAAATGTGTGATGTTATTTTAGAACTTACTTCTCATAAAAGCATAAATATTATCTGTTTAACGGAATTATGGGAATCAAATGATTCTATTGGGAACGTCAACATTGAAGGTTTTATCCTAGCAAGTTGTTATTTGCGAGGTTAGTCAATAAGAGGAGGAGGCGTAGGAATTTGGGTTGGAAAAGGTGTTAATTTTAAAAACAAACTCAACTCTAGGATAAAGCAATATTGTGTTGATAAACATTCTGAATTTTGTATTATTTTTTTCAACGACCAGAAAAATGACTCATATGTTATATTAAAGTGTTTAGATCACCATCTGGTGATTTAAGTATTTTTTTGAATAACCTTGAAGGTATTTCAAATTATTTATATAAATCAAATATTATGTTTTGTGATATGTGGTGAATTTAATGAAGATACCAGAAATATGACTAACGACCATGTTAATCTACTCAATGTTTTACTAAATTTTAATATTAATTTTAATCTTGTTAATTGGCCAACTAGGATCACAGATACCAGCGTTACAACATTAGATAATGTATTTGTAAATATCTCGAACTCCTATTTGTCATGTGTACTTGACAACACTGTACTATCAAATCACAGAACAGTTTTGGTGGAACTTGACTTTGAATCGGAATTGTCATACTTTACACAAAAAAGACAATTTGGTGACGACTCGATAAATCACTTTATCGTTAACCTCATTAACGAAAACCGGAATAGTGTTTATGGAATCTTAGACACTAATCTAGCATTTCAAGCTTTTATAAATATCTTTTTGTATTATTTTTATAACAGCTTTTCATCAACAAGGAAAAAATCAAAACAACTAAAAATAAATGGATTAATAGTGAAGTGCGAAAGTCGAGTTTTGAATTAAGAAATTTACACGCATTATCAAAAGCAGTACCAATAATTCTTAGAGATTTTTGTCAACAACAAAGGAAAAAAAACAGAAAACTTTTGACCAAAACAAGAAAAGATTATTACCAGAAAATCAATAATTCGTCTGATAATCCCAATAAAATCACGTGGAAGATTGTCAATGATTTTTCAAAAAGTGATAATAACAATGCTAATACTTTTTTAATGTATGATGACAATAATATAATTATAGATCCCCAAGAGGTAGCATGCACTTTTAACACATTTTTAAAAAATGCACCCATTGATATCGTGTCGAAAATTTCATGTAATATAGTAGACAAAGACAAATTATTACAGACCATGAAAATTTCTTTCAGTCGTACCCATTTACTAGTCAGGAACTGATCGAACTCCTGCAGAGTAAACTTCAAAACAAATCCTCTAGTGGTTTTGACGAGATACCTGCATTTTTGATAAAAAAGGTTTTACCTTTTATAATCAATCCTTTAACTTATCTCACCAATTTTTCTTTTTCAATGGGGATTTTCCCAATTACTTAAAGACAGGCAAAGAAGTTGCCATTTTTAAAAAAGGAGATCCAAAACTGGTCCGCAATTATAGGCCTATAACATTTCCAATTATATTTTCAAAGGTATTTCAGTATGGATATTTAAGGAGAATAAATGGTTATCTAAAAAGACAATAATATTATAACTATAAATCATCATGGATTTCAAGAAAATAAGTCTACTAATACGGCAGTCCATGCATTTTATGCTCATTTAACCAGTTTGATTGATGCAGGCGAATGTCCTATTGGAATATTTTGTGATCTTAGTAGATCAGTTGACTGTGTCAATCATAAAATATTATTTAAAAAACTAAAACAGATAGGTATAACAGGAAATTCTTTATAGTTGATTATGTCATTTCTAAACAATAGACAACAATATGTGAGCCTGCAGATGAGGATCGAGGATTGTGTGACAAGCTGTAGATCTAGTCTTGTTACTACAAACATGGGCGTTACCCAAGGATCTATAATAGGACCAATTCTCTTTGTAGTCTACATTAACGACATCGTACAAGTGGACAGAGCGGTAAATTTCACTATTTGTGCGGATGTTACGTCAATTAATCTATCTAACAAATCCAACGTAATCCTATAACAGCAATGTAATGATTTTCTTTCATCTTTATATTCTTGGATTTGCGATAACTCGTTGCATCTTAATGAAGAAACAATGCAAGTTATACATTTTCACAATAAACAAAAATACCTGGAAAATCTTCAGTTTATTTTTAGCAACATGCAAATAGCTACGGTGTCGTCAGGCAAGTTTTTGGGAATAACGGTTGACGAGAGTTTTGAGTGTAAGTTGCATTGTGGAGCGGTTGTTTCGATGTTGAATTCCATTAACTATCTAATTAGAAATTTAAAATATGTTTTGACGGAAAATTAGCTAATTATGATATATTATGCACTCGTAGAGTCCAGACTAAGATACGGGATATGTTTTTGGGGTATGTCTGGTTATGCAAATGGTACTTTCGTCACACAAAAGAAAATATTGCGTTGTGGCGCTGGTGTTTCCCGACTAACTAGTTGTAAAGAATATTTTAGAAAATATAAAATTTTAACATTGGCGTGTCCATACATTTTGAATTATGAGTTTTTATTTTTAATACCTTACATTAGTTTAAAACGAGTGGTTTATAAAGTCGACGTTACAAACTGAAAATTTCAAGTAAGGGACAGAGCAGAATGAAGCAGAAAAGGTCGAAGTCCTTTAAGGGCTGTGGCCCCGTGATGATGATGATGATTAAAGTTATGTGCCACTTCGCACTCCTTTACAATTAAAATTGTAAGAGTAATATTTACCCTTCATGGGAGGTTAAACCTTGAAGTATAAAAACATAAATTTAAAGTGTCACCCTTGAAAACGAAATTTATCCATATTTCCGATTTTTCATGGAATTTCAAGGAATCAAATATTAAAATGTTGTGTATGTTGAAATTTTTTGCCAACATACTGTTTTTATTAAATCAATTGAAAGAAATGAGGTTGACATAGAACATAGAAAATATGTTTTACAATTACGATGTTCCAGTTTTTTAACCGCAAAAATATTCAATTCCCGATTTTTCAACGTAAAACTGTGTTAGAGGCTACTAAATTGAATTAAAATTCTGCATAAATGGATGCTGCGAGCTCAATGCCATAATGTCTGAAATTACAACCTATACCGTCCCACATGGATTTCTGGTAGTTGTAAATGTGTATGACCACATCACTTGTTATCGCGATTTCCGAATTAAATAATAAAAACTTGGAGGAAATTGTTGATTACGGCATAAAGTGAAGGCTCGCGTTTTGTGCAAGATTAAAATATTATTTAGTGGTTTCTTAGATTTCCGAACGTGCCTGTTAACCAGCTCGAAGATGTGGAGGACTGATGTGGTGGTGTGTCTTGTTTTAATAAAACTAGTGGGGTGTTATACCAATAGTAGGTAGTTTTATATTTCTAAAAAACGATACAATTTTCAAAAATATATTAAAACAGTTTTTAATTGCAATTTTCATATTTTTATAATATTTTTTAGTTAATTTATTAACAAAAATAAAATAAGTACTATTGATCGATGAACGAAATTTGATTCACAGAATTTTCTGAGTGTTTCAATATTGCATATTTAATTTTTTTTTTAACTTTTTTACAAACTTTTTTTTCAAAAAATGTTGACTTGGGTGGTTTACATTATCAGTAATTAAATAAACCACAGTTTAAATAAATTTCTTATATCACTTTACCGGGTTCGTTTTTCTAATTACATTTTTCCATAAATTTCTCCCTTGGAGAATCTAATAGAAAATTATTATTTTTAAATTATCCTACTAAATTTTAAACCATTTTCTTTAAGGGCTTGTCTTCAATGTTCCAGCATAGGTCTCTTTACTTCCAAACTTCTTTACTTTACTGGCCAAATTGCCCTAAATTGCAGAAGGACTTCCATTCATCTTCCAGCCTATTTTTTCTACTAATTTTGTCCAAAGTAAACCTTCTTTCTTATTTTTTAAAATCCACCCTTTGTGATTGGCTTACCGTCTCACGGACTATTACGTTGCTGTCCTTTCATTCGCGTATATCTTCTTTTCGTGTCATAAAATAGCCTATCTTCTTCTGGTGAACTCCATTACTAAAGGTTTGCGATCAATATATCAAAATCTTCCCTAGTCTGCGCTACTCTTAGTAATTCTTGAATATTCATACCGGTCCAAGGTCTCATATTTCCAAGCTGTGACATCTTCGGCCTTTTAATTTAATCTTTCCTTCAATTTTATACAAACACACATATTTTTTATGAAAAAGTGATTTAAGTTTAAGTCCTATGATCCTACTGATCACGAGTCTGTGCCTAGTTTTTTGCAGCTTGTCAGGTTTTCAGGAAAAGTGTGTCCGAAATGTTTCATAAAAACTACCATAAATATTAGATACATAAATACGAGAAAATATTTATTGAAACTATATTGAATACAAAATTACACTACAAAATTGAATTGTGCATAAAAAATCAGCAGTAATCAGCCATTGGTAACGTCTGTCTATCTCCTTTTTGTCTTGATGGAACCACTCTTCCTGTTCCTCGCTGACAGCTCTAAGAATTTCTGAAAAATAGTCAACGTTGTAATCCAGACAATGAAGTTTGACGCTCATATTGCATCCCAGTTTTTTATAATTTTCAACCATGTTGGCTGTAATTTCTTTGTAGGTTGTAGATTTGTTGTTTCTTAGGAGCTATCTATGCTAAGAATCTATGCTTTAGATTCACCTTCGGTCATTGTATTCTGAAACAATCTGTTTGATTTTAAGGTTCGAAATTGAGGTCTACAAAAATTCCTTTTTTAAGTTTAGCTTCAAAAATTGTAGGAAATTTGTCGCACAGTTATTTAAAGCAGTCACCCTGGGGAGGTAAAATAACTAATTTTGAATCAACTAATACATCACGCTGCACATTTTTTTGTCCCGATACAAGTCTTTCTCTGAGTGGTCATTCTTTCTTAATGTAATGTAAATTTCGTACTCAACTGTCTCAGTCGCACAAAAATCATTGATACTTTGTGAATCCAGACTGCTGACTTAAAAGCATGGATATTATTTTGAGGTCTCCACAGAGTTGTTCCAAGTGCAGACGCAGCAACTAATCATAATCTGCTCTGTGCTGGATCCAAACTAAAATTTAAAAAAATAAAAACCCCGACAGCTCAGAAAAACATAATAATCGACTCCTAAGAAATGCCGTAATAGCAGATGATTTCGGAAATAAGATAAATCATGAAATTAAAAAACAGCTAGAAAGATCTGAACAAGAAAATATCGGACAAAATATAGATATAATGAATTCCGCCATGGTTACCATAGCAGACGAAGTTTTAAAATCAGAAAAAAAGCCAGTAAAGAAAAAGGATTGGATGACCGATACCATACTAGATCTTATTCAGCAAAGAAGAAATTGTAAAAATAAAGATGAGACTCGGTATAGAGAAATATATCGACAAATAAGATATGAGGTTAAGCGAGCAAAAGAGAACTGGATGGAACAGAGTTGTCGTGAGACGGAAGAACTAGAAAGAAAACATGACTAGTTTACTATAGGTACACAAAAAACTTAAAAAAAAATACCTACACTCAGAGAAAAAGAACTCCTCACTTTATAAGAAACTCCAAAGGTAAAATTATTCTCGACTTAAACGAAAAAAAGGAAGAATGGACCAGCTACATAAAGGAGCTCTTCCTAGATACGAGGCCACCACTTAACGCCACAAAGTATACTAATACTGGTCCAAGTACATTAAAAGCAGAAGTAGAGAAAGCCACCAAACAAAGCAAAAATGGGAAATCTTCAGGCCCGGACCAAATATCATCAGACTGGCTCAAACTTCTAGACGATGACAATGTCTCAGAACTAACAAACATTTTTAACCACATATACGAAACTGGAACACGGCCACAAATATGGTTGGAGTCTACATTTATTCCACTTCCAAAAAAACCTAATACATCATCATGTAAATAATTTAGAATAATTAGCATCATGAGTCACTCTCTCAAGCAACTTCTTAGGATAATTCTTAATAGAATCAAGCAGAAATGTGAAGACATAATGGGAAATAAACAATTCGGTTTCAGAGAGAGATTGGGAACAAGGGAAGCTTTGTTCGCAATGCTAACACTACTTCAACGATCATGGGAAGTACAGAAACCAATTTACGTCTGTTTTATATATTTTGAGAAGGCGTTTGATATGGTTCAACATGGTAGGCTGTTTGAAGATCTAGAAATCATTGAAATAGATGATAAAGATCTAAGACTTTTACAACATCTATATTGGAATCAAGAAGCTTCTATTCTGGTAGACGGCAAAGAAACAGACAAAATTTTATATTCAAAGAGGTGTTAGACAGGGTTGTGTGTTGTCCCCAACTTTGTTTAACGTTTACTCAGAAATAATTTTTAACAAAGCCTTGAAAGGGCAATGTGGAGTTCGAATTGGGGGAGAAACTATCAAGAACATCAGATATCCAGATGACACCGCAATCATGGCTGAAAGTATCGAAGATCTTCAATTCCTTATAGATCGAGTCACTAGAGATGCTCTAATAACGGACTAAGCATAAATACATCAAAGGCAAAGTTACTTGTGGTTAGTAAACAAGACCTCGGCGACTAATTGTCAATAATGAACCGATAACAAAAGTTAACCATTTTAAATATCTAGGATGTTGGATAAACGAGTCACTAAATCCAGATGAAGAAATTAAAACTCGTATAGAAATTGCAAGAGGAGCATTTATGAAACTTAGATCTATTCTGAGCAAATCTCAGCTGAACTAACAGCTGAGAATTAAGTTCCTAAAATGTTATGTGTATCCTGTATTACTGTATGGATGTGAAACCTGGATTATGAAGGTTAACATGATGAACAAATTGGAGGTCTTCGAGATGTGATTATATCGTAGAATGCTCAGAATGTCATGGGTTCAACACATTTCAAACAGAGAAGTCTTGAAAAGAGTAAGTCAAGGTTAAGGTGACCTAATAAAGATGATAAAAAAGAGAAAACTCGAATATCTGGGGCATTTAATGAGAGGAAGCAGATACAGGATAATACAGTTGATACTCAACGGAAAGATCGACAGAAGAAGAGGAATTAGCAGAAAGAAATGCTCATGGCTCCGAAACCTTCATCAATGGACTGGCTTATCAGCAAATGAATTATTACATGCCGTGCAAGATCAGGAACGATATCGGCAAATCCTCATGGAAGCTACCCATGCCTAAAACTTGGACACGGTACTCAAAGAAGAAGAAGAAGAGGGTTGTTAATAATATTCGCTATACTTTATTTCACAACTTCAATTTATCATACAGTTTCATTGAGATGCACATAGTGAGCAACAGACACCGTGGCATAAGTGCAACAAATCACCGTTCAGACTTCTTTTAAAAGAATTAATAAATAACCGCCATGATGTGGAATCGTAATTTTCAGCTCCCAGTTTCATGACTACTTTAGGAATGTTATTACAATACAGCAGTGAGTGAATTCTCTTGGGAGAAGTATTCACACCAAACACCAAATTGTGGTTCCTGGAGCCAACAGATTTTTACCTTTCAGTCGTGATCCTACGATGTGTGCAGCATCCTTCGACACGTCAAATCTCTTACTAAGTCATTTAGCTTAGATAAACTGTTGAGGTTGGCTTATATCAAGATTAAATTCGTTTTCATCAGATTTTTCGTTTGAAAATTCATTTGATGATTGTTGTTGCATGGTGTGAAGAATTGATGGAGGAATAGGATTCCTGGTTAATAAGGTACAGGTCGCTTAGTAGACAGTAAATCAGGATACTGAATTATATATTTATTTTTCGAATTGAAATCCTTGTCTTCATGATTTTTTAGTTCCTCCCATACCATAGAAATGCTACGTATAACTACGTACATAAAGAGCTACGTGTACCTTTTGTCCATTTTCTCAGTAGCTCGACACACTAAAAGCACACTTTGTGGGGATCACTAAATACACTTGATGACATTATGGCACACTAAATACTTAGAAAACAAAACACAATTCGATGCTACAAACAACTGACGCTAACTATTTCGGAAACAACTGCCAGTGTCAAGTTGATTGTTGGCATTGTTGCCATTGAAATGAAATAATTATAATATTATACTAAAATATTTTCTATCGATGTATCTAGTATTTTAAAGAAATAATTTTAATATAATTTACGAAATATCAATAAGCTACATTTTTTGCCCTAGTAAAAATAATATCTTACAGTATTTTTAATTTTGTGAAAAATCTTGACGTGATGGACTCAAACCAAATTCATATTCCGAACCAATGTATCTGAAATAGCTAAGGACATTTCTATCCGTAATAGCTAAGGATGTTCTTGCAGATTATATTTATCATTTCTCATTATATGGCCTAGATACGAATTGTTTCTTTTTTTAATCGTTGTTATAAGTTATCTCTCTACATAAGCATTCTAGGTTAAAGCCGCATTACAAAGGCTTCTAACCTTCTCATTTTTATTTTAATGTCCAGGCTTCAACTCCATACAGAAAGTCTGGCCAAACGTATTATTTATTAACTCTAATTCGGATGTCTAAGCATAGTTTTCGATTATAGATAATTTGCTTCCATTTATTGTACAGATTTCTGTCCTGTTCTATTCGTGTTTTTAAATTGGATCCCACTTTTCATTTAGTATTATTTCCAAGTACCTACATTTTTTAATTTGTTCTAACTGGGTGTTATTTGGACCAAAGCAACAGTTTTAATCGGTTTGGCTGATTACCATTACGTTAGTTTTTTGAAGATTTATTTTCAGTCCCATTGCTTTACTTAGTTATTCATTTTATCTAGTATATTTTGTAAGTTTTCTATTTTTTATGCTACCAGAACGGTATCGTCTGCATACTTGATATTGTTAATATATTTACCGTTTATTTTTATACCAATTTCGGCGTCGTCATCTAGTGCTAGTTTGAATATGAATTCAGAGTACAAGTTGAAGAGCAAAATTGTTGGAATATTTTAAGGTTGCTTCTTAGGAGTAGGAGTCTAAGGAATAATCTCTGAATTTCTAAATCCGAACTGAGAGTCATTTATGTCTATTTCACACTTTTTGTAAATACTATTCTGTATGATCTTTAAGAATATTTTTAGTTAGGTGACTCGTTAAGCTAATGAGCCTAAATTCGTCACATTTGAAGGAGCTAGCTTCCTTTGGTATAGCTATAAATTCTGATTTTAGTCACTATTTTGGTAGTTATTACGTCACTTCATGTATGTTGTTAAAAAGATGTGTAAGTAGTTTTATGTTGTGTTCATTTATTTATCACGCGTTTATACTACCTGGTCGTCTGCAAACATAGTGCCCAGAGGATACTGTTGTTGTTTATGGGTATCTCTATGGGGGGCTTGTTTTGGGGGCTTGTTTCAAATGAATTTTAAAAAGAATTGGTGACAGACAAACCCTTGACATAATTTATAGTTTATTTTTACTTTGGCAGTTGTCCCTTCGTATAGTGGTTCAACAGATTTTATTATTCCATTAAGTATATTTGTTCTCTAATGTTTTCTCTTAATGCTTTGCTATCATAGACTTTTGCAAATTTACAAATAGGATATATTCCCTAATCAAAAGCGGTATTTTTTTAAATTATTTGCGTAATACTAAGTAGGTGGTCAACTGTGGATTTAACAGTTTTAAAATCTGCTTTTTTTCTGCTTCTCCAGTATTAGCGCAATAACACGATGACCTGGAATATATGATAGAACAATCAATAAAAGAGTATTGAATATGAGATCTGGAAGTCAACAAAAAAAAGAAAGAAAAATGTTCACAAGGAAACTAAATTCCTGTAGCTGGCTCTATACCATATATCACAAAAAATTTATTTCAAAATTTCTTTTTAAAAGGTATATAATAAAACACCCTATTGGGCTACATAACAGAACATTTTCGAAATTAATATTCCATCATCAGTGCTATCCTAAAAGTATAACCACTTTAATTAAAGCAAACATGAAATATAAAACTTTGACCAAGGTGAATTCAAAAATATGGTTAATACTTACTAGATGTACATGTTCAAAATACATGTACATGTACATGTATTTAGTGGCTCAAAATATGTAGGTACATCCAGTACTTACCACATTACCACACTTACCACAAAAATGTGGTTAATACATTAAGTATTAACCACATTTTTGTATTAACTTTGGTAAAAATTTTAAATTTTATTTTTGCTTTAATTAAAGTAGTTATACTTTTAGGATAGCACTGATGATGAAATATTAATTCCGAAAACGTTCTGTGATGTAGCCCGATAAGGTGTTTTAATATATACCTTTTTTAAAGGTATTTTTAAATAATCTTTTTTAAAGAAATATGTGTCTAAATGTGTCGAGGAAAACATAATATTGAGAAGAAATTGAATTTTATGTAGAATATAAGTACCTAGGCATACAGATGACTAAAGACGGAACACTTAACAAGGACATAAAGAAAAGAAATATGCAGAGCAGACAAGCCGTCACAGAAAAGATAATTACAGCTACATATATGGATTTCTGGAGACGAGCGGCAAAAAGATCGAGAATAGAAAAGATGACAAACAAAAAAATTAGAGAGATAATGCAGATAATTAAGTAGAATTATAAATTAAGATAACGTTCTGGTAATTACAGTTAATAGGGTATCGCCTTTAGAAAATCTAATTGTTTTGATTGTCCCTATTTAAATTCCTTACATGCATTCTTTTAGGAGAGCTCATTCCCCTGGATCCTCCAGGAAACCTAAGACTTATCGAATTCGTAGAGAAAGATGTTCTAATAGAGTGGGATGGCATAGAACCAGCGTCTGTTCGAGGCACTTTTAAAGGATACTTGGTAAGAATATGGAACCACGTTTGGAGCCAAGTCTATGCTATTCCTCCCGAAATGAACAAAACTGCCGTTCAGTTCTATCCATTTTCAAGAAATTTTATTACCGTAGCTGTCAGAAATGATAAGTATGTAGGACCAAGAAGCAATGCCATTAGTTTTGATGCTCCACAAACAGGTAAATATTGTTACATTTTTTAGTGGATTCTGGGATTAAGTGAAGCAAACGTGGTTTATCTAATTTTATTTTCACTCCAAAAACTCACTAAATTACAAATATCATAAATTCTATTTACATTAATAATTATTGTCTACAACTCACATTAATATTGCTTACAAATTTTGCAAAATTTTGCTAATACTGATAATCTAATGCCGACTCGGCGGGCTTATATTAACAGTTCATCTGTTCTAAAAAATAGCCAGCGGAGGGATGGAGCCCGAATTTCGCACGATAACTCGAAATTCCAGAAAGTTACCGCGACTAAAACGGCGATAGAAACGGTGCGTGAAACATTTGGGTGAAAAGAATATTCTCGGCTTCCCAAAGAACAGCATCGCAAATATGGACTTGTAATACAACAATATCAACCATATGTATTTGCTGTTAAACAGTTTAAGATACATTTCGCTTACACCTTCATAACATATCGACGGTGAGCAGGCAATATGTCCTATCTACAAAAAGTGTGTTTTACAGGAGGAAGAAAAAATCATTTTATTTTAAAAATATTGATATAGGGACGAATAAAAAAATACGTAATTACTTAAATTTTATTACGTAAAAGTGAATGTTAACAAAAATTGATTTACTTGCATTATACAATTAGTGAGTCAGTTAGGATAATTTGAAATAAAATATTTTGTTGCATAGGACTCTATGCATTATGATTATATAATACAAATCAAGGTAAAAAGAACCTTTTTATAACAGATAAACCTAAATAATAAAAAGTTTTTAATGATTCTAAACAATATGTGGCATAGAAAAAGTGACAGTCCGATGGAATGACACTTTTTAGTTCTTGTAGATGTTGCCACTTTAATTTGGAAATTTTACATCGTTCAGTGAATAATGCAGGATATTTGGATATTGTGAGGATATTTTTTGGTCTTACAGGAAGATCAGTCCAATCTGATTCCGTATAATCAAGTTTTACCTTAATATGTCTTAACAGATTGTAGAAAATAGATCTTATATCCACAACAGTTGGATCGTTTACTATTCGCCCTGGACGAATAGAAGAATATCTTCAAGTTTTGCTATATTCCTTAAAAAACGGAAATCACAATGAATAGCCTCGTATGGGTTTGGAAGCTTTCTAGCTTCTTTTGTGATAGATATGTAATCACTTTGAACTTTAATTTCTCTATTCTTTAATTTTCTCTCAATGCATGCATTCACAGAATCCACCTCCATCTGTGTATGCTCAACGTCTAAAAATTTCTGATGTATTGTTATGTTATATAACATACTTATATTTAAAAGGGCATTGGCCATAACTTCATTCCGATTCCGAACAGTGCATCAATTCAAAAAAATTGTTATAGGTTTGTTTTTCTCTGTTACACAATACCTTGAAAGAAAATCTAGTAAACAAAAAGTAAATGTTGATGCAACAAGCTGATTATTCTGATCTTCAGAAAACCAATAGCAACTGGCATGTTTTGTAGCCAAATTGTTTACTGTCAAGTTGTGGCAGGGGCAAGCTTGGTCTTGTAATTAAAAGCGTTTGTGTGTGTAAAGGGAGCTAATTTTACGACCTGAAAATCTAATTGTATTGTGAACTGATTTCCTAACTGAGCTTCACGTTTGTCTTTTTCCATTTCATCTCTCGAGCCCTGTTTACGTTTTTGATGAGCTGCCATGCCTCTTCTGTTATGTTTTCAGTTCGGTAGCTTATTGGGAAAAACTGAAATATTTTGTTGACTAATTATTTCTGAAAACTTCTTTCTGCCAATAGACCAAACGCTTTCAGCTTCGCTTTTACTAAGATACAATTTAAAAACATCAGAAATTGTATGAAATATGGGTTCCAAATATAGTTTAGATGAATGTTTTCGAGCGTAGTGTGACGGCATTTTAGGCAGTTCATTTAAAAATTTTTGGAGGAACTTAATTCTCCTTGCTAGTTCTGGTCGATCACTTACTTGTTTATTGCGCTGATCTGCGAGACGAGGGATGGTATATGAACTTTGTTAATACCATCTCTGAACCATTTTGTAATTGATACCAAGCGTATTCAAAAACATTTGTCGACAAACTTGCTTTACTCCTTTTCCATTATTTAATCTATACTGAAACGTAAAATTGCGTCTGGAGTCAATACGATCTACAGTGTTTCTCTTTTTCTCAATTTTTATCACATGAGCAGTCACAAATGACTGTTTTTGTCCACTGAGCCAAAAAATAATACCTCAGTGGAAGGTGCGTTCATTGACTTATTGCAGGTTTCCATCGAATTTTGTATTTTACACATATTCACTAACTTCTTTCCTCGGTTCATGATTCCTCTGGATCATTCTGTAATATAAATAATAGCAGTCACCCCTAATTTATGTATAAAAAAGATTTCAATTTATAATATGCGTAAAAACAAATTGTCCTAACTCCATTTGATACGTTTAACAGACTCCTACTAGAACAATTATTTTCTGACAAATTGTCCTATCTACATAAGTATTAAATTCAACGTTATTTTTAATTAAAATAAGATTTCTATCCAACTCCATATAAATATTACAATGCTCACAGAACTTAAGAATCAATACATACCTTTTTCTAGTAAAACAGGTCAATATTTACAGTGATTATACAAAAATAATTAGCACAATGTGCACAGCCACTTCACGCGAATTAAAATGGACGTTAGATAGGACATTTAGCATTCCAAATGGTGTCTGTTTTCAATAGACCAAATTGAAATGCGCAGGTGCCGAGACAATGTTGTCGATTTTCGCAAATATTCCTTAATGGGATAATAAATAGTCACATTTAAAATTGTTTCGACCAAAAATATAAAAATCGACAAAATGCGAGATAGGACATTTTGCCTGCTCACCATCGATATGCAATAAAAACATCATTTATTTCGTAGATTCCAAATCAAAACAAGTACATATTCTTAACTACTATATAAAAAAACAAACACAGTGTAATTTCTTTCATCTAAAACCCAACCTAACAATCAACAAATGATTGTATTTATAAAATACCATGTGAATACGAACAGTTGCTATCTTAAAAGCACTATCAGAATGCAGAATAGATCACAGGTATGCAAATATTCGAAATATATACGAAAATGCGACAACAACCGTTAACCTCCATTGCATGACTAAGAAGATAAAAATTGGCAGAGGGGTGCGGCAGGGAGATACCTTGTCGTCAAAACTATTTAGAATAGTTATTTAGTACGCGTTTAAATGGCTAGAGTGGGAATCAAAGGGTATTAGCATCGATGGAAAGATATTCAATCATCTCAGATATGCCGATGATATTGATCTCATCTCACAGACAACTTAGAAGAAGCCAGAGTTATGCTACAACAACTACAGCAAGTAACTCATAAAGTCGGTTTTAAAATCAATTATGGAAAAACAAAAATGATGACCAATCTCGTCCCCAATGAGCTAATAGAAATCGAAAAGTCGCCCATAGAACTTGTGGAAAAATATGTGTATTTGGGTCACGAAATAAGGTTAACGCGAGATAACCAAACATGCGCGCTACTCAGAAGAATAAGTCTGGATTGGGCTGCATTCGGAAAAATGAGAGACGTATTTAAAACAAATATACCGATCCATTTAAAAAGAAAAGCTTTTAACCAGTGCGTTCTGCCAGTCCTCACATACGGAGCAGAAATCTTAACTCTCACAAAAACCTCAGCCGAAAAATTGAGGACACAACGAAAGATGGAGAGATCAATGCTTGGAATAAGCTTAAGAAATAGAATAAGAAACGAGGAAGTTCGTAGAGTGGAAGACATTATCGAACATATTACAAGGCAAAAATGGAGATGGGCAGGACATGTTGCAAGAATGAAAGATGACAGTTGGACAAAAAAAATGCTTGAGTGGAGACCACGAGCTGACAAGCGAAGCCGAGGAAGACCCCCAACGCGATGGACCGACAACCTCAAAAGAATCGTGACCAATTGAATAGCAGAGGCGCAGAACAGAAGCAGATGGAAAATTCTAGAGGCCTATGTTCAACAATGTACAACTCAGGGCTGATTGATGATGAATGATGATGATGATGTGAATGCGGAGACGTTTATTTATTATCTAATATATATATATATATATATATATATATATATATATATATATATATACATCTATATATATATTATATATATATATATATATATATATATATCTATATATATATATATATATATATATATATATATATATATATATATATATATATATATAGTGGAAATAAATCTCTATTTTAATTGAAAATAGGTTACATTTGAAATTGAAATTTCTACATCGGAGGAAACAGTTCTCATACACACAGGCATGCACTCACTCTCATTACTTTTTTAATATCTCTTTATTAAAAACTATATATTCAAAGCATATTTTTGCTCTACATTTTACTAATTGTATAAAATATTGTCATTTTTAGAGCCGAATATGCCATTCTTATTCGAACACTTTCAATTGGGAGCAAGTTCAGTTCTTCTTCAATGGAATAAACCTACGCAACCAAATGGTGTTCTACTTGGATACAATATCTATTGTAGTGAGATGGATGGCGACATCGTCAATGAAAAATCAACTATTAGATATTTTGTCACAGGAGTAGATAATTTTCAAGCAAAATTAACTGGATTAAAGGAGGGAACGAAATATTTCGTGGAGATAGGAGCTGTCAATTGCGCTGGAGAAAGTGAAAGGTACATTTTTTACGTAAGCTAAGATTGCTAAGACGAGATTATATTTTTTTTTTGAGGGGTTCCAACTTCATTTTTCCCCAGATCTTTTCTAGTATTAAATAATGTGTCTAAAAAATTAATACAAAATACAACAAAAAAAAAAACAAACATAGTATGCATGCAAAAAGGTAAATCAATTTAATTCTTTCTAAATAAAATAAAAACATAAATATTATTTTTTGCGTTGTCTAAATAGAAAACGATGATGGTTTTCCGACACGCTATTGACAATATAACGATAATTGTCCTGTGCGAAACATATTCAATTTAACAATTCCGAAAACTTCTAACGGTTGGTTTTGTGATATGTTTATTGTCATTGCAAAAGCCAAGAGCACGGGAAATTTTAAACGTTTAAAATTAAATGGAACGTTCCTTGGAATCATCGGTAGACGCAGGATAAAAACGTCCCCTCTTTTGTATTGTTTATTGATGAGCGGTGTCTTAATGATATTATTTATCAGCCTTTTCACAGTCAGTCTCGTTCCATTTCACAGTCGAGGTTGATTAATGTTACGCAGAATAACGATAACAGATTCTTCTTTCAATTGTAAGTTGCAAGGTGGGAGTCTAAGAAATTTAAATGAATTCAAATACTCTGTAGCATAGTTGACTAAGTCACCCTGATTTCTAACTATGTCAACTGATTTGAACAAAACAACTTTACTGAAATAAAATTCAGAGTAGTGTATTCAATCGAATATGTGTATAAAATATCATAAAAATTGGTCCTGTCGTTCTGAAGGAGTATGGCAACTAACTCTCTAACACTAATATGCCTATTATAAAATAGGGGTTGGTGATATAAAGATGAAAATTTAGGGTTGTTTGTATTGTTTAATGCTGTACCATAAAAATATTAAAATAAAAAAATTGTTTGGGATGGACCACTCTTACCGCTTAGCGGTATCAAAAACAGATTACGACCGATTTTCAAATCTACTGAATTACATAATAAAATTTCATAAAATTCGTAGAAGAGGTTTCATAGGAGTATGAAATCTTAATAGAATGCTGAAAATTAAGGGTTGTATGTATTTTTTAATGACACTTCATAAAAAATAAAAAATAAAAAATTTGGTTCAAAAAGTAAATGAATAGTTGAGGTGAACCACCGTTACTTGTTAGGGGTATGAAAAATAGATTACGACATATTCTCAGACACACTAAATACAAGTATAAAATTTCATAAAACTCGCTTAATCCATTTTGGAGGAGTATGGCAACAAACCCTGTGACACTAATATTGCTATTAAAAAATAGGGGTTAGTAATAGAATGGCTAGAATTAGCGCTGTATGTATTTTTTAATGCCACCTCATAAAAAAACTGAAATAAAACATTTTGTGCAAAAAAATTAAAATAAAAATGTTTGGGGTGATCAACACTTTCCACTTAACGTTATGAAAAATAGATTACGATATAACCTTAGACCTAGCGAATATATATGTAAAATTTAATAAAAATCTTTTGATTCGTTTCGGAGGAGTATGGCAACTAATTATGTGACACTAAATTGGCTATTAAGAAAATGATTAATAATAATGTGGTAAAAATTAAGGGTTGTATGTACAATTTAATTTAATTATTTAAAACATAAATAAAAAATGTTTGGGGAAATTTAAACTTAGACCCTTCCTAGGGATACGAAAAATGTATTACGACCTATTTTCAGACCTACCGAATATAATATGTAAAATTTTATAAAAATTGGTTGTGCCATTTCAGAAGAATAAGGTAACTATCTCTGTGACACTAGTATGGCTATTAAAGGAGGTGTAACAATTTAGGGTTTTATATATTTTTTAATGCCACATCAATAAAAAAAATGTTTATGGTGACCCACCCTTGATCCTTAAATTTTGGAGAAGTTTGGCGATGAACAATATATATATATATATATATATATATATATATATATATATATATATATATATATATATATATATATATATATATATATATATATATATAACACTGTTTTTGATGGGTTGGAGTCAATAAAAGGGGCTATTTGTTGACTATTTTTTACTCGAGCTTTCAATTGTGATTACAATTTTTATCAAGAGCTTCTAAAAAATACAAAATGTCTTACAAAGTTGAACTAGAAATAAAAAATTTTTTGTTAACTTACCAAATAAAATTAGTTTTTTATATAAAACTACTGCTTACATAATAAATACAAAAAATATTAATAAAAAAATGCCTTATTCTAATAAATGTTTCTCTGAAAAATTTAGATGAAGTTTCTTAAGAAAAAAAAAATTGAATTTATAAACAAAAATAGAATAGCTACAACCAGCCTAAGATGACATAAATACTAACTTAAAAATTTTTATTTTTGACATATTGTCAAAAATAAAATTTTGTTTAAAACATTCTTCTTTGTTAAGTAACAAAAAAGAAGAAGATTTATTCACCATTGATAGATGCCCGAAAAAATGTAACAAATACATGGAAAATTCAAAATGTGATATTTTATTGACTGCATAAATTAAATAGAAATTATATAATTATAAATTTTGCTTAAATTTTGAATTTCTGACCTTTTGTTTAAATTATTATCACTTTTGCTAATACAAACCATTTCCAAAAAAGTTCTTTTAAATTTATTACTTTCATTACATAAAATTTTAATATTATCAAAATCCATAATATGGTCTTTGTCTATTACATGCTCTGCCAAAGCACAAGATGGTTTCTTAATTCTACAATCACTCTTGTGAGACATAATGTGATTTGAGAGATTTCTTCCAGTCTCACCAATATACTCAGCTTCACACTGAGTACAAACAATGCTGTATACTACATTTGTTTGATCTAATTTGTCTATAGGATATTTAGTTTTGGAATATAAAGATGAAATAGTTTTGATGTTCTTTGTTGCTATTTTTATATTGTCAATAACCTTTAATGTTTGTATTAATTTAGGAGTTAATGACGGTATAAAAGGTAGTGAATGATAATATATGTTTTGATTGTTGGATACAGTGTTTTGAGATTTAGCAAAAAATGGTGTTAAGTTATTTATATTTAATAAATTAGAAAAAAGCATCCTATGTAGCATATCAGGAGGATAAGAGTTTTCAATTAAAATATTTTTTAACAAATGAATCATTTGTTAAAAAATATTTTAATTGAAAACTCTTATCCTCCTGATATGCTACATAGGATGCTTTTTTCTAATTTATTAAATATAAATAACTTAACACCATTTTTTGCTAAATCTCAAAACACTGTATCCAACAATCAAAACATATATTATCATTCACTACCTTTTATACCATCATTAACTCCTAAATTAATACAAACATTAAAGGTTATTGACAATATAAAAATAGCAACAAAGAACATCAAAACTATTTCATCTTTATATTCCAAAACTAAATATCCTATAGACAAATTAGATCAAACAAATGTAGTATACAGCATTGTTTGTACTCAGTGTGAAGCTGAGTATATTGGTGAGACTGGAAGAAATCTCTCAAATCACATTATGTCTCACAAGAGTGATTGTAGAATTAAGAAACCATCTTGTGCTTTGGCAGAGCATGTAATAGACAAAGACCATATTATGGATTTTGATAATATTAAAATTTTATGTAATGAAAGTAATAAATTTAAAAGAACTTTTTTGGAAATGGTTTGTATTAGCAAAAGTGATAATAATTTAAACAAAAGGTCAGAAATTCAAAATTTAAGCAAAATTTATAATTATATAATTTCTATTTAATTTATGCAGTCAATAAAATATCACATTTTGAATTTTCCATGTATTTGTTACATTTTTTCGGGCATCTATCAATGGTGAATAAATCTTCTTCTTTTTTGTTACTTAACAAAGAAGAATTTTTTAAACAAAATTTTATTTTTGACAATATGTCAAAAATAAAAATTTTTAAGTTAGTAGTTATGTCATCTTAGGCTGGTTATAGCTATTCTATTTTTGTTTATAAATTCAATTTTTTTTTTCTTAAGAAACTTCATCTAAATTTTTCAGAGAAACATTTATTAGAATAAGGCATTTTTTTATTAATATTTTTTGTATTTATTATGTAAGCAGTAGTTTTATATAAAAAACTAATTTTATTTGGTAAGTTAACAAAAAATTTTTTATTTCTAGTTCAACTTTGTAAGACATTTTGTATTTTTTAGAAGCTCTTGATAAAAATTGTAATCACAATTGAAAGCTCGAGTAAAAAATAGTCAACAAATAGCCCCTTTTATTGACTCCAACCCATAAAAACAGTGTTATATTTTTTCCAAACGAGTCACAAGTACTTCTTTTTTCTTACTCTTATATATATATATATATATATATATATATATATATATATATATATATGAACCAGAAGTATTTGCTGACCACGTAAGGAAGTAAACTTTAAATATTGGGTATGCTGCAATAAAAATGAAAGGTGTACTCTTTTAAATTTTTATTCCAAGCTTTCGGACATTGGTTATGTCCTTCATCAGGGAGCTACAAATGTGATGAATAATTTTTACAAATTTGTATAATTAATTAAAAATTCGATACTTACAAACTTAATGAGGTTGTATCATAAATGATTTTATAAAAATTGTTGATAACATTTATCACAGTATGTTGAGCTAAAAAATATTCTTATATTTAAAATTTTAAAAAATTACTTAACATTCACACAAACTTAATTATTTATACACAAATCTATGACATTAATATTGACATTGGCAAGTGAAAATCTCACATCCCTAATATCAAGCAACTGCTAGTACAACAAATTATAAGCTTATTATTAGGTATATCGTGGAAATATAAATTATTTTATATTTGTTAATATCATTAGGAAGTGAAACTTCAACTTGTCAATGTTTTAAAACAAAGCCTATTAAATTAACATAAATAAATAAGGTCGTAATTCTAAAAACGTTACAATTTATTGTGATTTTGTTTTGTATGACCCCAGTATCTGTGTGTAAAATGTTAATAAAATGGTCATACAAAACAAAATCACAATAAATTGTAACGTTTTTAGAATTACGACCTTATTTATTTATGTTAATTTAATAGGCTTTGTTTTAAAACATTGACAAGTTGAAGTTTCACTTCCTAATGATATTAACAAATATAAAATAATTTATATTTCCACGATATACCTAATAATAAGCTTATAATTTGTTGTACTAGCAGTTGCTTGATATTAGGGATGTGAGATTTTCACTTGCCAATGTCAATATTAATGCCATAGATTTGTGTATAAATAATTAAGTTTGTGTGAATGTTAAGTAATTTTTTAAAATTTTAAATATAAGAATAGGTTTTAGCTCAACAGACTGTGATAAATTTTATCAACAATTTTTATAAAATCATTTATGATACAACCTCATTAAGTTTGTAAGTATCGAATTTTTAATTAATTATACAAATTTGTAAAAATTATTCATCACATTTGTAGCTCCCTGATGAAGGACATAACCAATGTCCGAAAGCTTGGAATAAAAATTTAAAAGAGTACACCTTTCATTTTTATTACTGCATACCCAATATTTAAAGTTTACTTATATATATATATATATATATATATATATATATATATATATATATATATATATATATCGAAGAAAAGCTGATATCAAAGATAGTAAGGGGAAACTAAAATGACATGAAAGAAAACTCACCCCCATCAACCCCCTAGACCCCACCCACCACAACAAAAAAGTTTAAATTGCAAACTCCTACTTGTGATACATCATTGAAAAGACTATAAAAAGTACTATAAAATGGTATAAATAATAATTATACAGAGTAAAGCAATATTTGTGAAACTTTGGCTTAAATGGAAAATTTTATAAGGTTTTTGTTGAACTACGAATTTGTTAAGAATGTCAATTAAGTAAATGTTTAAAGTGGGTTCCGTTGTTTTGTGAACAATAATACAGCCTATTTTACAATTCTGCACGAACTTTGGCAAATGTTGTTCTAGTAATAGTGTAACATGCGTAATTTTTTCTCGCAATTCCCCAAGTGTCGCATGTTGAGTTTTATAAACTACTGGCTTGAGGTAACCCCATAAAAAAAAGTAAGGTGGCGATAAGTCTGGTGACCTCGGTGGCCACTCAATAGGACCTCTCCTTCTAATCCATTTTTTCAGATAATTAGTATCCAACCCGTGTCTAGCTGGAGCTGCATTGTGAGGAGTTGCTCCATCTTGTTGGAAGTGCAGCGAATCTTCGTCTAGAGCTTCAAGGCTCTAGACGAAGGAACAATTAGAGAACCAAAAGGACGACCAAGGTTACCTTGATTGTCCCTTTGGTTCTCTAATTTATGCACAAATAAAGGTTCGATGATGTTTCCCGGCAGATCGAGATAAATGTCGCCACTTAAATTTCCTGGTATGAACAAGGGGCCAATTATAGCATCGCCTAATATTCCTGTCCAAATATTAAGTTTTTCAGGATATTGAGTGTGACCTCTAAATCGCTGCGGGTTCGCATCACTCCAGTACCGATAGTTTTGTTTATTTACATTGCCATTCAGCATAAAAGTACATTCATCAGTCAAACAAATATTTTTTAACATTCTCGGATTAACGCGTATTCTTTCAGTCATGAGTTTACAAAACTCAATTCGTCGGTCTGAATCATTATCGTCTAGTTGTTGAAGAATTTGAGTTTTGTATGGGTGAAACTTTTCTAACACTTTTCTAACCGACTTATGTGAAAGTTCTGTCATTGCAGATATCTGACGTGTTAATGCAGTAGGCTCTATTGCAAAATTTCTTTTCTATTGCAGAACACTGGTTCTGGGAGGCAAATATGAAAATGATCTCCACGCGTTCAAGTATACTGTAAACCATCGTGACAACTACAGCTGAATGTCAGTACCGATCATAAATATGGTGAAAACTAATGACATTTAAAATTCTCAAATAAAACAAAAATTATTGAATCTGATAGAACTCAAAAAACAGATGTTTTCAACTTGTTTTGCAAAAACAACAAATTAAGTATTTATTTAACAAAAAAAATTCCCACCGCACTTATCATTCAAAATAATAGTCGATAAGATAGCATTACAAATCCAAAAGTCATAGAAAGCCGGCTGAAAAATAATACCCTGTATTTTATTAAACAATAATTATACAGGGTCATCAACAGAATCAACAAAAACCTCGTAAAATTTTCTATTTAAGCCAAAATTTTACAATTATTGCTTCACCCTGTATAATTATTATTTATACAATTGGATAGCATTTTTATAGCCTTTTCAATGATTTATAACAAGTAGGGGTTTACAATTTAAACTTTTTTGGTTGTAGTGGATGAGGCCTAGGGGGTTGATGGGAGTGAGTTATCTTTCATGTCATTTTAGTTCCTCCTTACTATCCTGGAAACGGTTTCAAGAATTTTTCGATATCAGTTTTTGTTCGTGAGATATAGCCCATTGTAAGTTTTAAAATTGTCACACTGTATATATATTCAGTGACATTAGAAGTGTTACACCCAGAAGGAGTAATTTCTCGCATTTAATTTTTTGGTAACAGAATGACTATATTTAAAACATGCTATGATAACAATATTAATGTTTTATCTTTTTTACTTTTGGTAAAAATAAAGTTTTATCTTTAAATTTTTTGCGAAGAGACCCATTTGTGAAAACCGGTTCGTATAGAAATTTTTAGTTATTATTCCTTCTTCTATATTATTCCTCCTGAAATTTAGTTATGACTATATTTAAAACATGCTATGATAACAATATTAATGTTTTATCTTTTTTACTTTTGGTAAAAATAAAGTTTTATCTTTAAATTTTTTGCGAAGAGACCCATTTGTGAAAACCCGTTCGTATAGAAATTTTTAGTTATTATTCCTTCTTCTATATTATTCCTCCTGAAATTTAGTTATTATTCCTCCTTCTATATAACCTGAAAGGTTTCAAACAATTTATTTTAAATATTTTTGATAAAAAGTTATAGACAAGTATACCAAAAATAAAATATACATTTTTTCCTTAGAATTATTTTAATAGCTCTTAGGAAAATTAAAAAAGAACTTCATAAGTCAGAAAATGGTAACAAAAAAAATAAAAAACTAATTCTAATACACAACTCTACACTACCTCACAACAAAGTACTCTTTAGGTTAAGTTAGTATAGTGTATGACCTCCACTGTTTTTCATTATTGTCCTACATCTGTAAGGTAAACTCATGATCAGATGGTCAATATCTTGCTGCGGTATTCTGTTCCACTTCATTGTACGACTCTGAAAAAGTTGCTGTCTTGTATTTTATTGTAAAATGCGTCTGCCCAATATTTTCCATACATTCTCAATTGGGTTTAAACCTGGCGATGGTGCAGGGTATTGTAAAACCTCAATTTTATTATCTTCGAGGAATGTTCGCACGACCCTGGCAGAATACGGACGTGCATTGTCGTGCATTAATTGAAACTGGGGACCAGCTTGTTGGGTAAAGAGTACAACAATGGGTTGGAGAATAATATCGCGGTATTCAGTTGAATTTAGAAACCATTTCAGACAAGCGAGATTGTTTCTTCCACAAAGAGTGATGCCACCTCTTACTGATTGATTACCTCTTAATACTGGTACCTTGCTGTCTATAAAGATCGTCTCCAAATTCTTGTCCCTCTTGTATCTGGTGCAAATCTAAATTGGGACTCATCTGTGAACATAGTGAAGGCCTACACATGTCTAACCTAATTTGCGTGTTCTTGTGCATACTGAAGTCGATGAGCTCGATTTCCTCTAGATAATACAGACACTCTCACAGATCTTCGAAAATTTAAGCCTGCTTCATGCAGCCTATTTTTAATTGTACTTCTTCCACCTCATTTGTAATTGTGATGCGGTTACAGTGCGATCTCGCAAAGCCTGCAACCTAATGATACGGTCTTCAATCTGGTTGGTATGGCCTGTATAATGTTTGACAACATCACCAGTTTCTTGACACCTTAACCACAAATGACTAATGACACTTCTGTTCGTGTGAAGAGTCTCAGCTAGGTCTCTTTGACTCCTGCCGGCTTGAAGCATCCCGATAGCACGTCACTGCTTTTCGTGATTTAAATGATATCTCTCCATTATTGGCAATTGCAAAACTAAATAAAAATCCACATAGTTGTTACAATAATCGACAAAACAACAAAAATGATTAAAAACGTAAATTTATTTTTGTATTTGCAGCTAACATTGATTAAACCTATTAATATAGGTGTCCCCTAGATTATTTTGATGTGTGTATAAAGGGACTGATTGCTTGTGATTTGTCGAGTCTGTTTACCCATACTACTATAAATTTAAACTGAGTGACCTCAAGCTTGACAGTAAAATATTTTTTGGTTCTACAAACGGGCTCAAAAAAACATTTTTTTCGTAGGGATTAAGGTTTTCTGCAAACCAGTGCTTAGTTTGTATACAACTTGATTTTCTATCTCTATTCTTCAATATACATAAAAAAACAGCTATTTTTTGTATAGCCTAAACGCATGCTTAAGCGAACAGCAATGACTTTCAGATTACCATAAATTTTGCATTTATGTTCATCATATGTGATTGAGTCAAGGAATGTTTTAAGTTCGTATACATAAGTCTCCTTTATGCGGGCTGAGTTACAAATAAGAATAGAAGGGACCATGGTTGCCATGGTGAAGTGACAACTTTTAAAATAAGTTTAGAGAAATATAAGTATAACGTCCACTTAAATTGATTATGGTCCAAATTTAGACATTTCATCAAATCTTGATGTCACGATGGAACCGATTGCATTGCTGTAGTTTGAACGCCAGCATCCTCCTGTTTTCCTGTAGCAAGTTAAGATCTTAGTTGTGTTTGAATCAATAGTTGCGGTTTATCATCTTTTTCTTCAATATAAAGGTTATAGTATGTGGATGTATATTCACATGATATATCTTAAATACGTGAATAAGAACTCCAACCAAAAATATATTTCCTAATAATAATGATTTGAGAAGAAGAAAGAAATTTTGAAGAATGGAAAGCATGGTGGATATTTCATATTCTAAAGAAAAGGGACACCACATATTCTCGGGCGGAGGCGCTTTTTTAATCACTTTGTGCCGTAAGCGGAAAAATTTATAGAATAAATTTAAAAGATACATGTTTATCCTAAATATAAAGTTTTAAATAATAGTAAACTTGAGATAGTTAAATTAAATTATTTATTTCAAACAAATTATCAAAATAAAATATTATTTTATTACATAATAACATATTAAATCGTATTCCTAAAAAGTATATTTTTTCGCTCTTTCTCCACTTGAGTACCTACACAATTTTAGCAGGCGGTAGTCGTAATATTATGCCCCTTGCATACGCAATGTTTACATATATTTTCGTCATTTTTCTCAATGTAGAATAAATAATCAAACTCCTGGATTTCCATAGAGTCCGGATTTTAAAAATCTTCGTCTCCAAATAGTTCTGAGTCGCTGTTGTATAATTTATTCAACGTCAACTTTTTCTTAATCGCTAAAGTCTACTATATCCTCGACATCTGACAAATTATCAGCCAATTTTTGTAACTCCGTAGCCGTCAAAAATATTTTAGAATTGTTATACCTAGATTTTTTTACAATTAATACTTTACTGCAACTACCTCTAAGATCTTAGACTACCTTTTTTCACAAAAAACCTTTTTTACTAAATAAAAAGTGATAAGAAGTGAACAGAAAAAAACTCCAAACTAATTACACTTACTCCGTCGGGGGCGCAGGGGCAGGAATTTTCGTAAATTTAGCACCTATTACTTCAGCGTTTCACAGCGTTTCACTGACAACTAAATAAGTCATATACCGAGCAGTATGGGCCTAATAAGTAGCCTAGTATAGTCATTTACGTAATCTTGAAATTAGTAAAAATTCGGCATACAGGACCGATAGCGAGCCCGCCGGAGTGTCAATCAGACAGACTCTCAAAATACATTGAAACTAAAATAGGAGACTACCAGTAGGGGTTTAGAGAGGGAAAATCAACAATTGATGCAATGCACATAATCACAACCAATTGAGAAGTGTTACGAACATGATATCGATTTGCATAGCTTGCATGAAGACATAAAAAGCTAGATATTCCAATGAAACTAATAATGCTTACGAAAATGACAATGGAGAAATTAACGGCAGCAACAGGTGACGGCATCTACAAAAATGTAGATATAATAACTGGAATATGACAGGGCGACTCTCTATCGTCACTATAGAAGGTATAATAAAAGCTACTGGCGTACGGTCACGACTTAGCATTGATTAGCAATTCTAAAAAGGTTAAAGGAAGAATGTGCGAAATAGTGCAAGGAATCATCCAAGAAGGGTTTGTAAATAAATCTAAATAAAAAAAATACCTAATATGCTCAAGAAAAAATACAGTTAATGTTACAAGGTTAAATATTATAAGGCAAATATGACTTTAAAAAGGTAGAACACTTTAAATATTGTGGGGTCTCAGTTAAT
Source organism: Diabrotica balteata (assembly GCA_918026665.1). Taxonomy (NCBI): domain Eukaryota; kingdom Metazoa; phylum Arthropoda; class Insecta; order Coleoptera; family Chrysomelidae; genus Diabrotica; species Diabrotica balteata. Next base: position 90,153,221 of record OU898280.1, read on the forward strand.
AGAACTAATGATAGAAACATAGTAATCAATCAGTTAGACCAGACACCTAAGACAAGACACAAATACAAGAATCTATAAAGCAGTAATTAGATCTATATTAATATACACGGTGGAGACAAGACGTGACACATCTAAAACGAGACGACTACTAGAAACAACAGAGATGAAAATACTCCGACGAATATCAGGGAAAAGTCTGTTAGATAGGGCGAGAAGCGAAAACATAAGAAGAGCATGCAATAAAGAAGACATAAATGGATGGGAGACAAAACGGAAACAGGAGTGGAACGAACACATTAGTAGAATGGCAGAGGATAGGATATTACGAATAGCATGAGCTAAGTCACCAAATGGACGAAGAAGTATTGAAGACCAAGAAAATGATGGTGCGATAATTTAAACAATTAAGGAGGCTAATATTGAAGAAGAAACAGACTTTAAAGGCTAGATACAAGAAGGAAAAAATAGTAATTAATGAAATAATTCATTCAAAACACTAAACTAAAAATTTACAAAACAGCAATTAGACCAGTAATCACATATGGTGCTTAAGTAATATATCTGATACAGAAACATGAAGAAAGATTAAGGATTCTAGAAAAAAAAAATAATTTAGAGAATACCAGGCCCACTAAACTTAGGTACTAATGTATTTAGAGAACTGGTGAACTACGAAGTCAGAGAGCTTTTGAAAGGAGAAGACATCAACAGATCAAGGCACAGATACTCAGATAGATAGGTCATCTAGAAAGGACATCCATCATTATTCTGGCTTTACAACCCTACGTGGGTCCTAGCCTCCTTAATAATTCCAAGCATGTATTCCCATATTTCTCATGTCTTCGTCGATGTTATCAAAGAACCTTGTTCTAGGTCTTCGTCTTCTTCTCTGAACAATGGGTCTATCAAGGAATGTTTTTCTAGCTGGGTCATTTTGTTCCATCCGCATTCCATTCCCCATCCACCTCAGAGGTCCTATCTTAATATGTTTTAAGATATCAGGTTCCTAGTATATTCTATACAGTTCGAAGTTGTATAGTCTTCTCTACACTCCATTGTTATTCACTGCTCCAGAAATTTGCCTCAGTACTTGTCTTTTGAAATATCCCAAAATTTTTGCATTATTTTTTGTTAGAGTCTAGGTCTCTGAACCATATGTTAGGACTGGGCGTATTATTGTTTTGTAGGGCGTATTATTGTATTTAAAAGGACATCCAGAAGCAGTTATTAGGAAAATTACCAAATGGAGACCATTATCAGGCACACCACAAAGAAGACCGCAAACGAGATGAGAGAACCAGATAATTGCTGACCTTAAAAAGATGGATGTTATAAAATGAAAAAATATAAGCAAAGACAGGGAAGAATGAAAAAATATTGTGGAAGACGCCAAGACACACAACCAATCGTAAATCCAAAATGGTAAAGCGGACTGATTCCCCGTGACGAATGAATTGGAAGAGTCCAACGGCAATCAGTCCGCTAGGAGTGAAGATGCCATGATGATAATGATATTTTAAACATAATAAATTAATGAAAATACTTAGAAACAAAAACCTAGAAGTACGAAATATAAGAATAATATCGAACCTATACTACAATCAGTAGCCGCAGTAAAAAAGAGTAATAAACAACCGAAGAACTCGAAATTATGAGGGGAGTCGCACAAGAGTCTATATTATTATCCCTATTATTTAAAGCAGATTCAGAGGAAATCAGATGATACACAATACAACAGTACTGACAAAACCTTACTGGTTAGAGGCCAGCATATCAAAAAGGTAAAGAAGTAAACATATTTTAAAATACTTACAACAAAAAAAACCGACTATACTGCTGCTTATAAAAGTAAGAATTGAAAAGCCACGTGCCAAATTTATAAAAATGGACAGGATTCTTTATAGTAGTACTGACTAAATTTTGCGTTTAGTGTATTGTTATGGAATCGAATCATGGACGTTTAATTGAGAGGCGATAACAAGACTTAATTTCTTTCAGATGTATACATACAAAAGGATTCTAAAAATCTCATGGATGAATCAAGTTACCAATATTGAAGCGTTAAGAAGTACGAGGAAAAAGAACTTGAAAGCGTAATAAAAGAAAAAAACTGCAAAATTTCGGACTTATAATGCGTAGAGAAAATACAGCATCTTGCGGTTCATAATCCAAGGCATGATAGAAAACAGAAGTGTTGGAAGAAGACTAATATCGAAAGAGTGTTATGATTGCAACTCAAAACTACCATTTACAGCAGTTGTTTCGAAAGTTACAGTGGCTATGATGATTGTCAACCTCCGCAACGGAGATGCTACTTGTTGACTTAATTGTTTTGATAATTATTTTTGTTAAAAGTATTAAACAGTTATTATGTTTAACAAAAAATTATTTTTTATCATTAACCCTCATACTACTACTTTTCTTTTAAAAGGCAATCCATCTATTGCCCTTAAATTAATAACTTAAACTTACCGTTGATAGATGGGGCCTGTGGGGTTTACTGTCAAACATATCGATCAAGATATTTCATCAGTTCGCTTTAAAAGTTTGTTTACGTACCGGCATAGCATTGTTTTTGTTTTTTTTTTTAAATTAAAGATAGATGTTGCTAATTGGAAGTAAGTTTTTTTAATAACAAATCAAATGTAGGCCTTTTACATGATTAGCTAGTCATTGCTTTACTTATGTGTAATTATAGTGGAAATATTGCTTTGAGTTGTTTGTTACTTTCTTGTGTACGGCCATTTTTGTTTTGTTCTTTTAAAAGGACAGTAGTAATAAGCACTACAAAATGGTTATTTTTTTTTAGAAAACCGTTTTTCTAAATTTGCTTGAGTTAATTGTAGAACTTAAGACAAATAAGATTCCAACGCCCCCTGATGGTATAATTATTTTTCCTCCAGACAATTCAAATGATAATATAAGAGATAGCAATTCAAGAGACTTCGGTCACATTATGAAATACCCTGAAAAATATGATTTTTTTTCATCTGATCATTCAGGGAAAGATCCAAGGTAATCGTGGTCCTGGTAGAAGAAAAACACGGCTGAAAAATCTAAGGCAATGGTATGAAAAATCAACTACATCGTTATTTAGAGCTGATGTCAAATAAGTCACGATAGCGAATATGGTAGCCAACATGATATCCAACAATCGGTAACGGTCATGGAACTAGAAGAAGAAGAAATTCAAAAGACGAGGATATCACAATGATAGACCATTTACCAGGAACTCAGCTGAGAAATGATGTGGAGGTTATTTTTGACAATCAAGATTAGAGTGCAGAAGAGTCGGATTCCGACGACGATGACGTACCTCTTGCCACACTGCTCAAAGAAGAAACAAAACCTTTGATTATTCTCGAAAAACTAGGATCTGCACAATGCTTTATAGGTGATCTGTACCAGCATCCTAAAGATGTTTACTGGAGACCAGGAATCGGACCTAAACAAAATCGTAGTCCATTACAGCTCTTCAGGCTATTTTTTGATGACAACCTATTCAATATGATATCAACAACATATATAAATACATACGCGGCACAAAAAAACTTGACTAGTAATATTACCGATAATGAAATTCAAGATATGATGGTATGAGCCATTTAAGTGTTTATCAAGAAAAACTATCTCGTTGCGGACTTGTTCAAGAGGCAGTGTTTTAAGGATTTCCATACTTAGTAATTATTTTTGTATTAATAAAGTTTTATTTTCTAATATATACTGCTTTTTACTGTTGTCCTTTTAAAAGAAAATGACATATTTTGACAGCTAATGCAAAAATTATTATTTTAGTCTTTTTTGTAATTAAGTAAGACACATTTCCTTATATTTTCTTTAAGTAAAGATAGAATTTAAAAAAAGAGTTTCAGGTTTATGTGGGTAAATTCTTTTTGAAATCGATTTATATTATTTTTATAAAAATATATAAGGATTATAACTCTGACTGTCCAATCTACTCGTAACCGTCGACTAACGTTGCAAACTTTTTTATACCTCTTTAGTTGCCTTCATTTTTTTAGGAAACTACACCTGGCACTGATTAACAAACCTATTAAAATAAACTTAAATATAAAAATCAATTTAGTTCCATATTCCTACCACTTCCTTTAATATGCCACCCTGTATAAATATATAATATATATGTAATTTTTGAGAACTTATTATTTTTTTTTAGAAAATCAATTGAAGTCGACCTCGAGATGCACATTCCATACGAACCAGCAATGCCTTCATTTAAATACACCATCGACTTCAACTTGACAGACTTAAAACAAGCTACAAAAGACAACTGTTACAAATCAAGATCTTTCTACTTATATGACTTTAATGCAACCTCTGCGCCCGAAGAGATAAACTACCCGAACGACAACGACAAGAGACCCACTACCCACAACGTAACCCACAAAGACTGGGTCCACATCAACACCAACTGCTTGGTCAATACTATGATAAAATGGATACCCGATATTGATAACAACCCCGGAGAGCACTTTTACATCAAATATAAGATAAAAGGAGAGCAGGAATATTTGAAAGCTGGTCCCGAACTGGAAGAGGACTATCTGATTTTGGAGAATTTCAACGCGTGCGTAAATTACGAGATCATTCTGGTTGCTGTTGATGGGGAGTTTGAGACGGAAAGCGAAATGCAAGAAACTCCAGCTGTTATGTTTAAGTTTTAATAAAGCTCTAATTTAATATATTTATATATTCGCTAATTTTATTTAATAAAATTTAATTTTCTTACATCGTCTATACATATTGCATCAAATAACATAAAATATAGTGAGTTGGAGGATGGGCAGATTCCTATCTTTGTTCTTATTATTGTGTTAGCCGTAGATATGCCCTAACCAGTTTCTTTTATTGCTCTTCAATTCTTCTTATTAAGAGTCAAGGGAATTTGTGTGCTCTTCTTCTTCTTCAAGTGCCGTCTTCGTTCCGAAGTTTGGCTATCATCAAAGCTATGCGTATTTTTGATGCTGCAGATCTAAACAGTTGGTAATTGGTGCAATTGTACCATTCTCTCAAGTTTTTCAACCATGAATGCCTTCTTCTTCCTATAGATCTCTTTCCCATTATCTTTCCCTGTATAATCAATTGCAGCAACTGGTATTTATCTCCCCTCATAACATGTCCCAAATATTGTAGTTTGCGCTTTTTAACAGTAAGTATCAGCTCTTTCTCTTTCTGCACTCTCCGCAAAACCTCCACATTTGTTACTTTCTCTGTCCAGGGTATTCTTAATATTCTACGATACATCCACAACTCAAATGCTTCTATCTTTTTGGTATCGATCTTTTTCAATGTCCATGTTTCCATCCCGTAGAGGAGAACTGACATAACGTAACACCTCAAAAGGCGAATTTTAAGTTTTAGACTTTGATCTCTTCCGCAGAACACCTTTTTCAATTTAGTAAATGTGGCTCTAGCTTTCTCTATTCTGGTTCTGATTTCTTCATTATTTTCGTTGATAACAGTTCCCAGGTAATTATATCTTCTTACGCATTCGATTCTTTGATCATGCACGGTTATGTCAGGGAAGATTTGTGGTGATTTGGATATTAGCATTATTTTTGTTTTGCTTATGTTAAGTGATAATCCGTGTTCTTCACTGCATTCTACTATTTTGTTAATTAGTATTTGAAGATCTTCCCAAGTTTCTGCGATTAGTACCGTGTCATCGGCATATCTCAAGTTGTTTATTCGGATGCCATTTATCTTAATACCTATATTTTGATCCGAAAGTGCTGTGTTTATAATGTCTTCGGAGTATAGATTGAATAAGGTCGGTGAGAGTATACAACCCTGTCTTACGCCTTTCTTGATCTCGATTTCCTCCGTTGTCTCTTGCTCTATTCGGATATTTGCTTTCTGATTATAGTAAATCTTAGAGATAATTCTAATGTCCCTTTTATCCAAGTTTTTTTCTACTAGCAGTTTCATTAAGTGATCGTGACGAACTTTATCAAACGCTTTGTTGTAATCAATGAAACACACACATATATATATATATATATATATATATCTTGGTTTATATCTAGACATCTTTGGCATATGACGTTAAGTGCAAATAGTGCTTCTCTTGTTCCAAGCCCGTTCCGAAATCCGAATTGAGTATTACTAATATCTGCATCTAGTTTTCTGTTAATTCTTGAGTGGATTACTTTGATGAATACTTTTAATGTATGACCCATTAAGCTTATAGTGCGGTAGTCAGTGCACTGTTTTGCATTTACCTTTTTTGGTAAGGTTACAAAAGTTGAAAGTAGCCATTCCTTTGGTATTTCTCCTCTTTTGTAGATGCAGTTAAAAAGGTCGAGTAGAATATTCACTGATTCGCCTTCCACAAGCTTAAGAAGTTCTGATGTGAGCCCGCCTGGACCCGGTGATTTACCATTTTTCATTATTTTTATAGCGTATAATAGTTCTTCTTTAGTTATTTCTGGTCCTTCGTAGCCTTGTAAGTTATCTATATTAGGTTCTTGTCTTTCATCGTCGAACAATTCTTCTACATAGTTCTTCCAGGTCCTAAGCTTTTCTTGTAGATCGGCTATTATTTCACCATTTGCGTTGCATATTAGATTGGGATGTTTTCGTTTTTGTGTACCTGTCAGTTCCTTTATCTTTTTGTGTAAGTTAAAAGTGTCATGTTTGAGATGTAGTTCTTCGATTTCCTCGCATTTTCTTGTATAAAAATTTTCCTTTGCAGTTCTTATTTCTTTTCTGATTTGTTTGTTTACTTCATTATATTTTTGGCTGCATTTTCCCTTTAACTGTCTTCGCTCTTCCATGAGACCTAAAATTTTTTCTGTTATCCATTCTCGTCCTTTTTTCTGTTTATCTTTGGTAAGCATTTTCTGGGCAGGTTTTATTATGGCGTCTTTTAAATCTTGCCATTTGTCTTCTACATGCGTGTTCTCTGTCTTTGTAGAAAGCATTCGTAAGTTATCATTGATATATTGTTTTAAATCTTCTTTAATTGTTGGATCTTGTAAGCGGCTGGTATCTATGTGATCTATTTTTGTTTTATTTGAAGGTCTTTTGAGTCTAATGTGTACCCGCGCTATCAAGGGGTTATGATCTGAAGAAACATCTGCGCCTGGATAAGCCTTAACTGATCTTATACAGTTTCTGTATCGCTCATTTATTAAAATATAATCTATCTGATTCCTAATTGTTTTTTCCCTAGTGTGTTGAGGGGACGTCCATGTGTACAGTCTTCGTTTGGGTAGCTTAAAGAATGAATTTGAAATTATCATATCATTCTCTTGACAGAACTCTAAAAGTTTGTCTCCTCTGTCGTTTCTTGTCCCTAAACCATATTCTCCCACATTTTTTCAGCTTTTTCCTTTGCCAATTTTGGAGTTGAAGTCTCCAAGGATAAGTGTAACATCTTTTGGCTTTGTAGACTTTAGAACTTGATTTATTTGTTCATAAAACTGCTCAATCTCTTCATCTGATTTATCTGCAGTAGGGGCATATACCTGTATAATATTAAGTTTTGCAGTTTTTGTATGCAGTTGTAGGAGCAGGATCCTGTCTGACACTGGCGAAAAATTAGTGACAGACTGTGTCATTCTTCTTGAAACGACAATTGCTACACCATATCTGTGATGTGGGTATTCATTTCCTGAGAAATAGATCATACCGTTGCTTGTCGGGACGTTGCCTGCACCCGACCATCTTGTATCGCTGATGCCTAGGATATCGATGTTTAATCTTTGCATCTCTTGTATAACGTTGTGAATTTTCCCAGGCTCGTACATGCTTCTGACGTTCCATGTACCAATATTTATTGTATTTTTAACACAGGGATTTCGCAGAATTACGACCTGAGAGGCCCTGTTGTCATGAAGTATACCTCTCCTGCCGGATCTTGGTATCCGGTATCCATGATCAGTACTAGAAATCATTTCGCTTCGCACAGCCATGATAATTTTACTAGAGATATCCCTTAGGATCTTTAATGCAGTGGTTTCTCCTTGCCTTCTGCATCCTTATGCCGTTGACCATTTCTTAGTTCCTCCGCCTTTGAGATCGATTTCTCAGTCTCAGGACAAAAGAGTGCCCTTCCATTTACCAGTTCATCCGCCCGAAGCCGTTGGCCAGTAATTGATGGACTGCTTATACCGGCAATCATTCGGTGACTTGATTCTATATCAACCCTAAAATCGAGGGTTGCCACTTCCGCCATCCGCACCGTACCGAAGCTCCGCTTCTCCGCCGTGGCCGCCGTTGTGGACTTCATCCGTAACCCTGGACAAGGGACCCTAAACAGGTACTAGTTTCCCGGGTCAGGAAACCCCCGGAATCTGCGGAGGGCAGGGATTGATTCATTTTCCCTGATAGGACTATCTTTAAGAATTTAAAGAGTTCTTGTGTGCTCTTAATATGGTCTAAATCTGAGACCTTTCCCTGTTTAATGATAGTAGCTCTCTTATATTAAGTGCTTCTCAGAATCTCTTTATTTGTCATATAGTCAACTCACAGAATTTTGAGAAAACCATTAAGACATAACTTCAACACGATTAGATGGACTACTAGAATTATAGGTCAATTACATGGCTAATTTTAATATACAAAATTCTTTGTGGTATTATCTACAATATATTATTAGAATATTTGGAGAATATAATAAATAGGTGGTTACCAAAATGGATCTAGACAAAATAGAGCCACCATAGATAATATATTTATATTAAGAAAGATTCAGATTAAAAGTTAACAGAGTTAACAGATTACGGTAGCTAACTGATTTATTCCTTATGGAAAACTACTAAAAAACTAAAAAGACCTATTATTCACTATCCGCCTATTAAACTAGTAAATGGAAACTAGGCCATAAGTAGTCCACAAAAAGCAGAGCTATAATAGATTTAAACGAAATGCATTTCAAGAGAATAAAGGAAGCTAGGAGGAACCTGTTCAATTACAGGAAGTTTGATTAACTACACCAAATGAATTGCTTGTAGAAATAAAGGATAAATATACTAAGCACAATGGTCGAAGTCATTATGATTCCTTAACCAGGAAAACCAGTCTATGAGGTTTCGTTATAGACCTATATTCCTACTTCAGTTCACGTTAATTTTACCAAAAAAATAATGCAATATATACCAGATATAATCAATAATATTCAAGTACCATATTCAGATAGAGCTAAGTATTTAGGTCAAACTACGTTGGAAGGTTCACGTCAAGAAAAAAAGAAAAAAACTAATTATGATGTATACAAATTATATTGGCTAGTTGAAAGAAGCTCCACTCTGTCGATCAATAATAAGTTACTACTTTACAAACAAATATTGAGAACTGTGTGGATTTCTACATGGCCACTATGGAGGTGTGCTTGATCAAATAATATAATAATAATACAAAGATTTCATAGCAATTCAACAATGAGAAACATTGTAGATGCTCCTTGGTACGAGGTAAACATAAGGACCTGGACCTAAACCTAAACCTACACCTAAACCTAAACATAAGGACCTGGAAATGGAAACTGTGAATATAATCATTTAAAAGATGACAGGAAGTCACAAGCAATGACTATTGAGGCAAATCAGTTCGTCGATACTACTGGGCAACCTAGAAGATTAAAGAGGACAAAGAGTAAAAAGCAAAGCATAGTGCTTGTGCGAGTGTGCATATTAAAATAGTACACTATTTTGTTAGCTTAGATAAGAGATGCTATAGAGCTCTTAATTTTAAGGTACAATAGTAATTTAGGGTAACTTGAAACTTCCCGTTGGTAATTTATGATCAGATCGTAATTATTATTATCATCATCGTCCTGATCATTATTAAAAAAAAAAGAAATATTTAAGAACAAGATTATGAATATAACATAGAACTATATAATATGTATATACTCGTAGACTTTAAACAAGCTTTTTATAATGTAAAAAGAAAGAAAATTCTGGAAGGTAATCGAAATCTGGGTGTACCTAAAGCACAAATTAGCCGCAGTATGAGTAGGTGCATAACTGACTCCCCTATTTGACATCATCGTGGAAATGAGAAAGCGTCTCTCTATCAACCATGCTGTACAACCTAGTTCTTAAAGCAGTCATCATAAAAACCAATGTAACTGCCCAGATACATAACAGATCGGTGTAATTTACTGCAAATGCTAATGATGTAGCTATCATTAGCAGGGGTTTAAAATATATCAAAGCAAAAGGAGTTTAAAATAAATGAAAACAAAAACCAATTACATGAGATTCAAAAGGATACCTGACAATGAAAGTAATATCACAATAGACAATATTATACCATTGAAGGTGTAGTATGCCTTTACATTTTTGGGCATCGTTAAATCCATTGCTGGATGCTGGATCAGAGAAATAACAAACGTCAGAAATCACGTGTGGAAGTTCTGGGACATGAGGCCCAGACAACTGGCAGAATACCAACCATTTTATTGCTCAAAAAGGACGATAAACCGAACATCGAAAATTATCGGCCCATAAGCTTACTCCCACATTCAACGAAGTTCTCACAAAAATTATTACTAACAGGCTATCTAATAAATTCGACAGCTATCAAGCTCCAAAGGCAGGTAACAAGTAGTGAGATTAGCTATTAGACAAAAGAGGACCTTGGTAGCAAAAAAAAAAGATGGAGAACAACTCAAGATGTTCAAAAGAAAGATAATGAGAAAAGTAGATAATCTGGTGTAAGAGGAGGACGGCAATTGAAGAATCAGAATAAACTATGAGATTAATGAATTAAATTAAGGGCACGATATTGTACGACCTGTAAGTAATAAATAAAATGTTACAATAGAAGCGGTTAGGAAAACGAAAAAAAGGAAGACCGAGAACGAAATAGTTAAATGACGTGAAAACCACCTGAAAACTATAAACTTAAGACAAATAAAGAAAAAGAATACAGGAGAGTTCTGAATGCAAGGACATAACCAGTGAGGTAAAGACCCATCCAGGGTTATGATTCTAAAAGTAGAAGACAACGAAAGTTGTCATCCCATTTAACTGACTACCGTTGTGAATTCTTTTGAATGTTGTATTGTTTTTGAGCAATGCAGAGAATGTCTATCTCAGCTAATCTTAAGAAATTGTTCTATGCTGTCTTTTATAATATGTATATGTTGACAATTAGTCCTATATTATCTTCATAATCATCTCCACTAGTACGTGATCACGACATTGTCTTGTTTTTCTATCGCTATTGTTTGTATTGAAATTTCGTTATTTTGTATTGTTCAGTTTTTGATTTAATCACTCAAGTTTCATTTTAATTCGTAAGAACTTAAATAGAAAAAACTAAAAAAATATAATACTTTTATTAAACCTAAAATTAAAAATTACCAAGCAAAAATTTAGTTCAAAATACCCAACAAAATCAATGCCAATAACTTTATCACGCTTGTACAGACCACACGGGAGAAGAATCCTTACTAAAAAAGCGAAGAGGATATTTTATGTATTTACTCGTTTGACCATATACGTGATTTCACGTTACCTTTGAAAAGAAATATCTTTATCGACCGTGAAAATACAAAAAGTAAAGTAGAAACTTATTTCTTGACAAATACGGCTCCTTGGTGTTTCTTTAAATAGAGATTTATACAGATTTATTAGCCGCAGTAAAGATTTGTGTGTGTGTGTGTATATATATATATATATATATATATATATATATATATATATATAGCTCCCAACAAGGAAAAAATATATATAATAAAATATGTGTATAAGATGGAAGGCAACCGTATATACGTATTTCTGACTATTAGTCGTCTTCAATATGGTGCAGCGAAGTTAGAAAAGGAGTATATTAACTTGGGAAAGGAACACTACAGGAGCAGTACGACCAATTTGTGGCAATAATGTTAGAAGATTCTAATTTCTGCATTACTCCTGTAGTGTTCCTTTCCCAAGTTTATATGCTCCTTTTCTAACTTGTCTGCACCGTACTGAAAACGATCAATAGTCTTCAGATACATAGAATAGATTTTTTTTTTTACATTTCGTACATTTTTATCACTAATACCGGTTTCTGTTTAAATTAAGGTACCTACTGTTACAAGGAAAGGCTACATTTTGCTACACTTTTAGCTAGACTACATACGACAGTTTCAAGCTATTCCCGTTGTCATTAATTGAACAAGCTGGTTGATTTTCACCATCATCACTATTCGTGCATTTTCTACAATTCTTTTTTTTTTGGCATAGACTTTTAGTCATTCCGCCAGACTCAACATGGTAAAAAAATAGTTGTCTGAGTTTATATTAATAAATATACAAAACAAAGAACAGGTAAACAGGGTCACTCTCTTCTCGCCTAGGGGCCCATCAAGGCATTTTTTTTAAGACATACAACACTAGGCCACGGTAAGAGGGGAATTTGACAATTGGGTTAGAAACAAAGGTTACTTTATTAACTAATGCATAATTATTTACATGGTTATTTTACTATCCTTTAAAAACATAACTAAGGAATCATACACTGCCCTCGAGTCTAGTGATAATAAGTACTGAAGGTTCCAAGGGGCTAATATATTGTATTTATGTAAGTTATTTATTAATCTTGCTGAAATTATAGTATTTCTGGGGCAACTGAAAAATATATGATCTAGGTTTCCTTCCTCTGTACAAAATTCACATCGATCATTATCTAAAACCTTGAGTTTAAATAAATGTTTGGGGTAACAAGCATGTCCAAATCTCAGTCTAATGATCGTGGTAACATATTTTCTAGGTACATTAAAAGACTTATACCAAGGTGTTTTAGGAATATCTGTTTGAAGAGAAGTGTATCTATTTGGGCTAACAATGGAATATTCCTTCCATATACAGTATAGCCCAAAATAAACAGTACTGAACTTGCAATTATTGTATTAATTTAAAAAATACATATTATTGACACTTTATAACATGTTCTAAATAAGCTCCTCCTCTCTCAAGACAAACTTCACACCAATATTCCACATTTCTCGAAATGTTATAGAATAAAGGTTGTCTCAAGTCCGCAAAGAAATCTCTAACTGCAACCTTTAACTCATTGATGTTTTGTGGTGCCCGTCAGTTTTAGCCATGCCACAAATGTATATGTATGGAGATGTTAAGTTTGGAGAATGTGCAGGATAGGGGAAGTCAATAAATCGTGAAATGAATTTGTTTGGAAAATGTCCCTGAAGAAATTGACAAACTGCGACAGCAGTATTACAAATTATGTTCAAATTACGTGCACGTCAAAATTAAAGTAGATCATGAATAAAGCGTATTAAAATTTGTATGTACCTCTGTTGATTAAGTATGACTTGCCTACCATTTTCTTCGATAAAGTATGGACCAATGATTCCGTATCTCCAAACTGCACACAGAGACTTTTGGGCTATGTAAAGGAACTTCTTGAACTTCATCTGGTCTGGCAAAGCCAAGAACTCGATTTGTGCGACGATTTACATGGCCTGACAAATGAAAATGTGCTTCGTATGACAACCATAAATTTTTCGAAAATTCAGGATTTTCATACTGTAATTCAATTGTTCTGGCACAATATTTCACTCTACTGTGATAATCCCTGGGATGTAATTGTTGATGTACCTGAATCACATACGAAAATGCACCCAGCTCCTTCAGGAATCTTTGATAGTAAGTTCGTTTTAAGCCAAGATGCAAGGCTGTTCTTGTCTGGCTGGCTTTCGGATTTTCCAAGATTCGCTCAAAAACACTTCCATGGTTATCGTTGTTGTTAACTGTCATGGGACACCCTGAGTTTCCTTTTCGTTGGCATACATTACCCGTATTTCTAAACTTTTCAATACCTTTCAAAATTACAGCATTACTTGCAGAACGTTTATTAAACCGTTGTGTGAATTGATCACACACGTATTGCAGACTTTCCACTATTACGTCGTCCGATTCCGTATGAGCGAAAATAATGCTCGACAAGAAACACTTTCTCCTCTGTACTTAACACCATGTTTAACAATTAGGCCTTAATAATTAATTGTTTAAGGATTACTTGACAGGTCTATAGTAGTTAATTTGAATATGACACCGCCAACAAAGAGACATCTATGTTTCAGTTTGAGTACTGTTTATTTTGGGCATTACTGTATTATCCCACCTTTGATATAATCTTATTTTTAAGGAACCCAGAAAGTCGCAAGCCGTGATTTTTTACGAAGTTTCTCTACCAGATAAAATACTTTTCTTTGCTAATTGGTCTACATGTTCATTATTTTCCAAACCTATATGTGCTTTAATCCAAACAAAGACCACATTTTTGCCCCTTGTTACTAACTTTTGTTTGATATCCTTAATTTTGTAAATATAAGGGCAACTGTACGTATTTGGCAATCCCGGTTTCCCAATAGAGGTCAAAACTGATAAAGAATCTGATAATATCACTATATGATCCGAGCTACTTTCTGTTGCATAAAGTAAGGTCTCATATATTGCAAGAGCTTCCACTGTAAAAATAGAGGTCTGGGAGTTTAACTTAAATGTGTGTTCTATTCGTTCCAACGGGACAAAAAAAGCGCATCCAGTGCCGTTTGATGATTTGGAAGCATCAGTATATATAACGACGGAGTTTTTGAATTCTGATAATATTGAGTGAATAATCCGTCTGTTTATGTGTATATTGTCACTATATTTAGGTACCATGATATCTGTATTTGAACAATATGTTGCATATGAAATGTTTTGAAGTGTATACGTAGCTTTATCTATCTCTTTTAATCCTTCCATATTATGTTGCAGAGCTTCGCAGACTAAAGGCGATTTCTTTTTTCCCAGTATTTAGTAGACAAGTCATAGTAATTCAAAGTAAAGATCTTTGTGTATAAGGATTGATTTTTTATATATGTCTTTACCAGAAATTTTTCGGACAGGAAGTTTCGTCTGATATTTAAAGATGGTTCCAAGGCTTCCAAATACAAGGGTTGAATTGGTGTGGACTTCATAGCACCTAAACATGTACGTAAAACTAAATTGTGTATTATGTTAATTTTATTTAGCAATACATTACTGGCTGATCCATAAAATATGCTTCCGTAATCAAAAATGGAGCGGATATACGCTCTGTAGAATAATAAATTTACATCTACATCAGCACCCCACCACGTTTTATTAATCGATTTAAGGAAATTTATTCCCTTGTTGCATTTGTTTAACATATCCTCAATATGATCCTTCCAAGTCAAATGTTTGTCAAGTGTCATCCCTAAATATTTGACCTTACTTTTAAGTGGATATTGATGCTCTCCTAATTTAATTATTTGATCGTTAGTTTTATAATGTCTAGTAAAAATGCAAACCTGAGATTTATTGCAAGATAATTCAAAATTGTTTTTTTGGAGCCATTTTTGAAGTAGCTTATAAATACTATCCAAGTTTTTAATTGCTGTTTGATATTCTTTGTGTTATGTGTAAATGCAGAAATCATCTGCGTATTGTATGAGGTTGAAGGGTATGTTATTTATTTTAATATTGTACAAGTCCGCTACGTACATATTAAACAGGATACAGAACCCTGAGGTAATCCCATCGAGCAAAAAGACAATAGAGGGAATGTAAAGGTAGTGGGGGCAAACATATTGTTAGGCAGGAAGTGCGATCTTTAGAGGCCACATTAAACAAGGAAAGAGAGTCTCTCTCCTTGTTTGACATCAAA
The DNA here is from genome assembly GCA_918026665.1 of Diabrotica balteata. Taxonomy (NCBI): domain Eukaryota; kingdom Metazoa; phylum Arthropoda; class Insecta; order Coleoptera; family Chrysomelidae; genus Diabrotica; species Diabrotica balteata. Next base: position 90,168,875 of record OU898280.1, read on the forward strand.
TTTAGTTGGGTTATGTTATTGTTTGTCCCAAATGTCACATGAAATCTTATTTATATGGAAGTTTTTTAACAATTGTGTCGTATTTTAGACTCTTATCATTAATAATTAATTAAAACTTTCTCGTCTAAGACACATTCTGAAAAATATTATATAGCTACTATTGATAAGTGTCGGAAAATTTAAATTTCGCGCATTCGCATTTCCGGATATGTCCGCCATCAGAGGCCACTTTTTTGGTCTCCTTGTCACAAGGATTAGATTCCCTCTTTTGTCTTATTGCTCGATGGATAATCCTTTGTTTACGGTTCTGGGACCTATGAGCATTTGTTCTTTTCTTAAATAAACTAATCTGTTTGAGTATAGATTAACAATACTAGCGGCAAATTGGGCTGGAATTTGAAATATTCTTGTCATTTTTTCTTTAAGTGCTATTAAACACACAGAGTCATAAGCACCTTCTATATCAAGAAATAATGCTGGTAAGTAATTGTTTCGGGAATAATTGTTTTGAATGTCTACAACTAGGGTAGCCAATGCATCCAAAGTACCAAAACCTTTCCTAAATCCGTATTGTTCTTTGGGTAGAAGGTTCTGCTCTAGTAACCACCATTCTAACCTAGCCTTAATTATCCTCTCTAGAGTTTTTTGTACACAAGGTAATAAAGATATGGGTCTGTAAGCTTCAACTAATTTTAGATTTTTCCCAGGTTTGGGTATAGGAATGACAATAATATGTTTGAAGGCTGAAAAGTTAGCACCTTCTCTAATTATCTGATTAAAAATATTTAGAAGTAACTCTTTTGCATTATTTGGTAAATTCAATAGCATAACATATTTGATTTCATCATAACCAGGAGAAGTGTTAGGACGATCACTAAGGGCACAGTCCAATTCTAGCATTGTAAATGGTTTTAAGAGAAAATGACTATGATTCGGATTGAATAACATCAAATCTTTGTGATTGTTCACATATGGTGGTGCAATTTTGTCCAAAAACTCTTCTGTCCACAAATCTTCCAGTGGTAATGGAGCATTGACCATTTTCCTGTTCATCCTTTTCGCTTGATTCCAAATCGAGGTAGGCGACGTTTGTTTATTTAATTTTGAGCACCAATCAACCCAGCTTTGTTTGGCTTTCAATTTCAATAATTTCTTAGCGTGAGCACTAGGTTGTTTACATTTAATAAAATTTTCAACTGATGGATCTTGCTTGTATTTTATTAATGCATTTTTCCTTTTTGCAACAATTAGATCACATTCTGCATCCCACCACGGTGAAGGAGTCCGTTTTTTACACTTAAAGGGTTTATATTGGCAAATACATTGTGTGGAAGCTTTATTGATACAGTCTAATAAAATATTATATTTTTCTTCAGCATTTGGGTATATAGGTCCACTTTCATTTAACATATTCTCGATTATTTCAGCGTACATATCCCAATTGGCTTTCTTAATATTCCATTTACTTTTGGGGTATATGGTCTCATTAATAGCTCTTGAGTATTTGAGTTCTATTTTTACAACAAAGTGATTTGATCCAAGTGTAGCAGAATCTACAGTCCAAAATGTCTTAGCAAAAATGGAAGGGGAACAAACCGTAATATCAATCATAGAATCTGAATGTCCTGGATTTCCTTGACAAGTAGGTTGACCGTTATTCATCACAATAAAATCAAGATCCTGTAGGGTCTCTACAATTTGATCGCCAATATTATCATTTTTTGATGATCCCCAGAGCGCATTGTGGGCATTCATATCACCCCCAATAATGCAGGGGGTGATATAATTTTTCCTAGATCTTAAAAAGTCATAAAAATCAAGAGTTGAAAAAATTAATTAGTTCAGCCCTAGACAAATACCTAGAGAAACTAAACCTAATTTTTAAATTATCATAACATACATAGGTATAAAGAGTACATAACATACACAGGTTGGATCGAAAATTTTATCGGTCAGTTGACCTTCGGCACCTATTACGTATGGGATTTATTTATTATTAATAGATTTACAGATCTATTAATAGATCTGTAAATCAGATCAGATGTAAATAGATCAGATTTAGACAAAAAACTTTTAATTGCACAAAAATTACCAGTATTAAAATACACGATTCTTAATCATCATCTACTTTTTGTTAGAACAAATCATTTTCCTTTCTCTAGATCTATTTCGGACACTCCCACACAGGTACAACTTCCAACACTTCGGATTGGTTACAGAAGAATTATCAACAAACAATGAATGGAAATTAAATCATAGTTGTAGCAAAGATCCCTAGTTCGCAAATAAATAATATAAAATAACTTTCAATTGCATGAAAAATTATTCCTATTAAAATATACGACACACACACAACAAAATAAATCCCAGCTCCAGTTTAAAACAAGTTTTTATTTCTTTCTATAACAGAATATAGGTTTTATACCTACACTAATCTTTAAAAACTATAATTTTTTCCTACATCTTAAAAAGTCATAAAAATCAAGAGTTGAAAAAATTAATTAGTTCAGCCCTAGACAAATAACTAGAGAAACGAAACCTAATTTTTAAAAATACATATCATAACATACATATAAGGATAACAAGCACAATGCTGCCATTTTCCTTCCCCTAATTATATTTTGCGTAGTGTTTATTCGATACATTTTTTAATTAAGCAATGTACACTATCGTGAAAACAAACTAGAACTGAAGTTGGACCGCTAGTTGGATAGAAAGTCGGAGCGTGAGTGGAGACGAACATCCAACTAGTAGTCCTACTAAGTGGTACCACAAGTCGGAACGTGAATGGCCTGCATAATGCAGGCCATTCACGTTCCGACTTGTGGTACGACTAGTGGTCCAACTTCTGCAGTTGGATCTGAAATCGGACCGTGAGTGGGCTAGTTGGATTAGTTGGACAACTAGTGGTACGACTAGTGGGACGACTTGAAGATCCGACTTCCGACTGGCGACGAAGTCGGAGCGTGAATGGTGAAGTTGGAAGTCGGATCACAGGTTGGATCGAAAATTTTCTCAGTCAGTTGACCTTCGGCACCTGTTACGTATGAGATTTCTATGAAATACTTTACGCAAAGATCTCTAGTTCGCGATTATTTAATAGAAAATAAACTTTCAATTTCACGAAAATTACCTTTTTGTTAGGGCAAATCATTTTTCTTTCTGTAGATCTATTTCGGACATTCCCATACAGGTAAATTTCCGATACTCCGGATTGGCTACGGAAGAATTATCAACAAACAATGAAAGTTAAATTATAGTTGTATCAAAAGATCCCTAGTTCGCAAAAAAATAATAGAAAATAACTTTCTATTGCACGAAAAATTATTCCTATTAAAAATATACGACACACACACAACAAAATAAATCCCAGCTCCAGTTTAAAACAAATAAAATATAGATTTTATACCTACACAAATCCTTAAAAACTATAATTTTTTCCTACATCTTAAAAAGTAATAAAAATCAAGAGTTGAAAAAAGTAATTAGTTCAGCCCTAGACAAATAACTAGAGAAACGAAACCTAATTTTTAAACATACATATCATAACATACATATAAGGATAACAAGCACAATGCTGCCATTTTCCATCCCCTAATTATATTTTGCGTACTGTTTATTTGATACATTTTTTGATTAAGCGATGTACACCATCGTGAAAACAAACTAGAACTGAAGTTGGACCGCTAGTTGGATACGTTGGATAGAAAGTCGGAGCGTGAGTGGAGACGAACATCCAACTAGTAGTCCTACTAAGTGGTACCACAAGTCGGAACGTGAATGGCCTGCATAAGACAGACCATTCACGTTCCGACTTGTGGTACGACTAGTGGTCCAACTTCTGCAGTTGGATCTGAAATCGGACCGTGAGTGGGCTAGTTGGATTAGTTGGACAACTAGTGGTACGACTAGTGGGACGACTTGAAGATCCGACTTCCGACTGGCGACGAAGTCGGAGCGTGAATGGTGAAGTTGGAAGTCGGATCACAGGTTGGATCGAAAATTTCCTCAGTCAGTTGACTCTCGGCACCTGTTACGTATGAGATTTCTATGAAATACTTTACGCAAAGATCTCTAGTTCGCAAATATTTATTAGAAAATAAACTTTCAATTGCACGAAAATTACCTTTTTGTTAGGGCAAATCATTTTCCTTTCTGTAGATCTATTTCGGACATTCCTATACAGGTAAATTTCCGATACTCCGGATTGGCTACAGAAGAATTATCAACATACAATAAAAATTAAATTATACTTGTAGCAAAAGATCCCTAGTTCGCAAAAACATAATAGAAAATAACTTTCAATTGCACAAACAATAATTATTCCTATTAAAAATCTACGACACACACACAACAAAATAAATCCCAGCTCCAGTTTAAAACAAATAAAATATAGATTTTATAAATATACAAATCTTTAAAAACTATAATTTTTTCCTACATCTTAAAAAGTCATAAAAATCAAGAGTTGAAAAAATTAATTAGTTCAGCCCTAGACAAATACCTAGAGAAACTAAACCTAATTTTTATATTTTCATAACATACAATAAAGATAACAAGCACAGTGCTGTCATTTTTCTCCTCCTAATTATATTTTGCGTAGTGTTTATTCGATACATCCTAGAACTGAAGTTGGACCGCTAGTTGGATAGAAAGTCGGAGCGTGAGTGGAGACGAACATCCAACTAGTGGTCCTACTTAGTGGTACCACAAGTCGGAACGTGAATGGCCTGCATAAGGAAGTATTAAAATCTTAAAAACCATTAAAAAAAGTCATAAGGCTGGGAGGTAGATACTTTTTATTTATTCACAATTATAGTGCTTTATTATAAAAGTCATATAAAAATCAGTATCTACTTATATAAGTTGTTTGTTGTTTTTCATAATATAAACAAGATCTGGAACTGTGAAATTGAATGATGTTTTATCAGCCTTATTAAGGACATATATCTTATGGTTACATACTGAGTAATATTTATGTTATGGTTTTAGGTACAACTGAAATATATTATAATGTACAGCCAGTTGTCATTAATAATCCAACTGATGATAAACATAGTAATATATCTGATACTTTGATGGAAGAGTTTCTGGTAACAGATAATTTTATTTATTGCTTCTACAACAGTATTACACAATTAACTAAACACTAATAAGCATTAACATATCTACTTTGAACGTTTATATGTTATTTGGTCATTAAATATATTTTTATATTTCAGATGTTGGTGTTAATAGGCAGGAAGTGTCTACTCCACATAGGCCCCATACTCCACAATGTTTCACATCATCTGCAACACAAAACCCCTCAAAGTTATCTGGTGGTACACCCAGAAAAAGGAAAATGAGGTTGAAAATAAAAACTTTATGTGCAAATGCAAAAAAAGCATATACCTCATCCAAAAAGAAGGAAGATAATAAATCTTTAATTAAATTTTTTTTAATGTGTGACCAACTTTTAAACAAACAAAAATTACTGAAAATTTGGTCTGTAAACTTGGTTTGAATAGTGACCAAATATTTGATGCCCTAAAATTAAAAGTAAACACAATGTTAGATCAGGACAAGCACTGTAGTATTTGTATTGATGAAATGTCTATTAAAAGTAATTTATTTTTTGATAACGGTCGTGATGAGATTGTTGGTCTATATGATATAGGAAATAGGAAACAATCAATAATTGCACAAAATGTACTTGTGATAATGGTTCGAGGCTTATATTCAAATTGGAAACAACAACTAGCGTACTTCTTTGTAAACACTACCTTTGAAGCAAATCACCTTCTTCCTATTATAAAACTATTTGAATGTATTTCTAAACTATTTCAATCAGGTTTTTATGTGAATTGTCTTGTTACTAATATGGGATCGAATTTTTTAAAATTGAGTAAATTACTGGGGATTTCTCCAATTAACAAGAATTTAATGTCAATGGACAAAAAATTGTTTATATATTTGATCCATGTCATTTAATTAAAGCCACTATAAGAATATTTCATAAAAATAACTTAATTAATAATTTTTTTTTTTATTTTGATGACAAAAAAACATCTTGGTCATTTAGAAACTTTTTATCATGAATATAAAAAGCAGTTCTATAAGTGTGCACCAAATCTAATACACTCCCATATATATCCTACGTCTTTTGAAAAAATGCGAGTAAAACTAGCATCTCAAATTTTAAGTAACACTGTTACAAGTTCTATGTATACATATATTTCTCTCGGTTTTCTTCCATCAGATGCATTGGGAACAATAGAAATTATTGAAAAATCTAATAATTTGTTTGATATTTAGTACAAGGGGTGCTACTTTTATGGTAGCTTTACTTCAGTGATTTTTCATGTTTATTTAGTGTTCAGTATGCTTATTTTTTGTAAATCTATATTATAATCTAAGATTGCTAAATAAACATTATTATTAGTATTAATTACAATAAATTTCCATTAATATTATTATTATTGTGTTTTATTACAATTTTTTACCCCTCTCTACCACAAATGTGATATATCCAGGCGAATTGAATGTAGTACTGTACCAAGGACACTAAACACAGATAGGATTGATTTTGTCCTATGCTCTAATGTAAGAAATGCGTTGTGTTGAGTGTGACGTAGGCGTGGGGATTCGTGGTTGACATTTCGTATTGTTTTATATAGAATAGTTGTTCCTGCTGCCAATTTTTTTGTTATACTAGCGATTTAACGGCCTTATAAGACTATTTAATTATTGTTTCTATATCAATTTACTTGTATGAACAAAATGGGTGGTAATAGATGTGCCATATATGGTTGTGACAATAATTTTAAGAGTGTGAAAACCAAGAATATGCCTGTTATTTTTCAGAGTTTTCCAAAAGGAAAGGATTTAGTGTCTATACCTATAAGGGCTTTAGGGGTTAACCGATGCAGAAGAGCTGATAATTTTAATCCCGATTCTAGTAGAATATGCTCTGCTCATTTTACAAACAATGACTATGAAAGATATCTTCAAAATTAATTAGTAGGTATAGTGATTAAACAATAAAATGTATATAAAAATTTTTGGAACTTATTTTAGGTTTGCCTACTAAACGCCTTTTAAAGAAAAGACTTTGTTTGTATAAACATACCTTTGACTCACCTGTCTTGGTGTACTCGTGAAGGTAGATTAGATGTTGAATGTTCAAATATTTTGAATATTGCATCTTATCAACATGAACATACTATTACTGAATCTGAAATAATTTTTGAACAAGCTGGTGACAATATAGATTTAAAGCCTGAAGTACATTTTGAAGCAAAATACAATGAATTATTAAACAAGTATAAAAGGTAATTTCACATAAAAAGTTAGTGAAGATAGTTATAGTTTACCATCATGGGTGCAGCAACTCTCTTATGGAGGTTTTATCAAGCCTACAGATGAGTGGTTCATAAAAATAAAATTATGGAATAAATATTATGAAAAATATAGTGATACCTATAGGAAAAATAATGGAGTTGTTGGAAACATTTCAAAAAGGATTTAAAAAAAGAAAAAGTGTTGCCATATGCGCTTAAACTTTTGTAAACTTATAACAATAATTAGAATAAATTATAGAAATTTAAAATCCAAGGAAGCTGAAAATTTGAAGCGAAAAAACTTATCCGTGTTGGATTCAACTAGGTCAAAAATTAGAAAATTAAATAAAATTGTTCCATAGGGAATGTTTCTAAAGTTTCCTAGTATTGTATACTGTTTAGTTTTACCTATGTATGTTTATGAAATAAATAGTTCAGTATTGAATAGTTTTATTTATCATCAAATGTTTTTGGATATTAATTTGTGCTCTAACTACATAAGTAAAACACGTTTTTATAGATTTTATTTACCGGAAATATTTACTTTAAGAGTAAACTGGCATTTATTAATTTAATTATAACACTAGCAAATGCATTCATTTCGAAAATAAAATTTATTTGCCATGTAAAACAGATTATTAAGAATTTATAAGTCTGAATGTCTTAGGTACTGTTAAAAATCTTATTATCTGCCATTTATTTACAAAAACAAAACGTAAATTTTTCGTTTTAAACTTTTTAATCTCAAATTAGGCTCATCTTCCGTAAACATTAATAATAACAATAAGGTCGATAATTGCTCGTCATCCCCACACCTACGTCACAGCCGCGTGTTGCAGTGACAGACGAATTTGGGCGATGGAACTATCCTATGTAGTCAACTGTTCTTTGTACTGTACAACCAGAAGTTTCAGAGACCCCAGATGCATACAAAGAAATCGAAGGGGTATACAGTCATTCTAGCCGCAGCTGCAGAGTTTTTACACGCAGCGAAAATATCGTGGTGTTGGAGGTTAATAGATATTCACATTCAAAGAAATTCCTCAATAGGAAACAAAAAAGTCGTTGTTAATAATATTGCTCCGAGAAGAACATCTAGTATTCGAATTGGGAAGTGCAAAAGCCAGCTGCTTCTTGTTCTTGTTGAAACTCCAATTTTTTTGAAACTCCAATGAAACTTCAAAGTTCAAAGAAAGTTGTTTATTTTATCTTTTTAATCACTTGTAATATCGGCATTTTTATACTATAATTAATAAATAATTTCTAAATTATTTTTTGGTCAAATAAAATCTTTTTACTTACATTAGCGTCATATCTGACTTGAAGTAGAGGTTGTATAGGCACATTATTGACATGTACAACAGGAAGAGCTGTAGCTGTTGTTATGGAAGATTCCGGGCATCCTAATTCTGGACCTTCGTCACTTCCATCGGCGCATTGGGGGATTCCATCACAGGCATTATAAATAGCGATACACTCTCGGGTCGAACGACATTCAAATTGAAAACGAGTACATTTTGGATCTGAAATAAATCAATAAAAATAATCAAGCACGTTTTGAATACTCTTTATTTATAAATTTCATAAATAACATTAAAAATAGTTATCAAAGAGCGTATGTCATCACTGCAGATGTCCTGTAATAGTATAGCTGGTTTCAAATGTAGTGGCCAGAATTTCTAGGAACGTTAATTAAGCAGTGGTGTTCCAATATATAATATAAATGATAATAGATAATATAAATCAAGACAGCACCGAATAATCTAAATATCAAATTATCATTCAAAAAAGATGAAAACACTTTGATCCAAGAGGACTTCCACGTAAAAGTAGGCAAGACAAGATGCAATGACACTGTTGGGAAACATCTAAAGATACACAAGATTCACTGGATAGAAAAATATTGTTCGTTGATCTTTCTAATCACATTGCGTTAAGATGCTCTTTGCGAATGGGTTTATTATTAAAAGAATTCTGGACGAGGTTTTTAATATGTTTCGGAAATATATAACTTTGCATAGTTACAAAAGGTACGGCATGGCAGCCCTACGTTAATGTTTTGAATATCTTCTATTCGCCGTTTTTATTTCTAAATTAGTGCCATCAAAACAATGCCATACTTAACGTTTTTAAATGACAATGCGCGTTAGTTTCGTGTAGCTTTGTAGTCGTCACGTACAATTTAATCATCTCCAACAATAAGAATATTACTCCGTGAAATTCTATTGTTTTTCCTATTCCTACCAAAGTACAGTTTCTTCGTTCGTAACATCGTTACAGTGATCGTCACTTGTCTTGCGAATTTAAGACAAGAGAGACGCTTGGTGACGGCGCGTCGGTTGGACAGTTTTTGTTTATTGGTGCGTTGAATTTTCGAACGGAGGTTTTCAGAAGATTCGAAAGTGTGTTTTAACGTTACAAGGTTTGAGGAAAATTATATTTTTTTGCAACTGCAATGTCGAAACTTAAACGACAACCGATGCTTTCTTATATAGATGCTGATTTTTACCTTCAACCTAATAAGCAAGAGGTAAGAGTTTTATTATTATTTGTCGTCAGGAAAAATATATATTATATTAATATATATTTTGATTAAAAAAACTGCCAACACTCTACATTTATATTTGCAAAAGTTTTTAAAATTACTTCTGTATGATAGATAATTAATCTTTGTCGAATCCTTTTCTTGTCTCATGCACTAGTTTTTCTATAGGACTATTTTTGAGAATTTTACACTTTAAATATTAAACGTATACAGGAAATGTTTCTAGTGGTTGACTGTGTCCTAGTTAAAAAACTTACAAAAAGTATAAAGTTTCCTTTGTGATTTTTATATTTAATTAATAATAAAATTAGAGATTAATAATAAAATTGGAAACTAGATTCAAAACTCAAGTCGAAGATGACTTGAGGAATCTAGGGGTCAGAAATTGGAAAGCCAGGGCGAAAGATAGGAATGGAGACTAGTTCTTGAACAGGCCAAGATCCACCCAGGGTTGTAGAGCCAAAGATAATGATGGATAATAAAATATCCAAAAAGCAATAACAAGATTTTAAAATGTTTTCGGTCTTATCACACCATTATCAGTTATATCTAAAAGTAAGTCACTAGGGGTACAAATTCTGACTGTTAATAGAAAAAACATGTAGTATTATTACTTACTTGAATATATACAAAGAGCCCCTTACAATTCGGTTTAAAAATATTTGGTTTATTTCTAAAATGTTATTTAAAATTAAAGTTTTATTTAAATATTATTTATTGGGAATAAGCCTTAATTGAAGGTTATAATAAGTTTATTGACTCTTCAATTTCCTCTTCGGAAATCTTGTCTATTTGATAGATTGACAACTGTCGCTAATATGTCATTATTTCTATTGAGGTTATCTAAAGTATATATTATATTATGGGTTGGAGGCTTGGACATTATAAGAAGGTGTTTCGGACAGATTAGAAGCCATCGAGTTATGGGCCTACAAAAGAATATTAGGAATAAATTGGGTGGATAGAGCAACGAATGTCGAGGTGTTGAGAAGAATGCAAGAGGAATGCAAAAGAAATTAATAATGCAAGGAAGAATACAGGGTAGAAGGAGTTACGAAAGAAGACGCATTTCCTGGTTAAACAATTTGAGAGCTTGGTTTAACTGCACTTCTGCTGACCTCTTATGGCAGCGGTATCGAAAGTGCGAATTGACATGGTGGTTGCCAACCCTCTTAGAGGAGATGGCACATGAGAAGGAAGAAGAAAGTATGTATACTGTTGTGTTCTAAAAGAATATTAAATTTATTTAAATGTATATTTTTTTTGTTTCTTATATGAACTTTTATATACTATATGTAAATTAAAAATAATTTGATCAAAATCAGAATTTGATATCACATTGAAAAGCAAATCTTCAATACCTACAATATCTTCTTGAACAAAAAATAAATTAGATCTATGAAATTACAACATTTTGCGGATCATGGGCAAACTGGCTCTGTATTGAATCTGCCATGTTCTAAATAGTTTATCTGTCAACCTATAAAAACTGAAATTTGTTTACGTATTGAGGAGTGTTGTTTCGTGTGTATTGTATAATAGTAAAAAAAAAGTATAATACTTTTTTTTTATTATTTACAATTAAGGCGCATCAACCTAAGTGGTTATTAGCGCCGCTTGGTATTACAATTTTGTTTTACATTTTTTTAGACATAGATTAAATATAGACATAGACATAACATAGATAGAGTTTTACATACATAAATCTGAGTTGAAGTACATTGGTTAATAGAAGATTACACATTTATTTGTACAGACACTGATGTTAAATTTTGTTGTATATTCCAATTGACTTCAGAAAACTTAAAACAGACGAATATACACAGTTTTCTTGTAGACACTCGCGTAGCGTTGTCGGTAAGTTACACTTTTGCCTCTCATTTAAATATGCCGGGCATTCGATTAAAATAATGTTTGACACTTAAACTGTTGAAACACTTACCGCACATTGGATGAACTTTTCCAGTAATAAGGTATTCGTGTGTTAAGCGTGTATGTCCTAATCTCAATCTGTTTATTATAATTTGGTCTTTTCTGTTGCTACACATATTCTTCCATCTTGTAACAGTTGTTTTTATGTCTCGTAGTTTTTGTTGAGATTGATTCCATTCTTGAAGCCACTGTTCTTTCAATGTCGAGTTAATCCAGTGATGAAAATCTTTCTTATAGGTAGATTCTATCAAGTCTTCGTTGTTAACTGAAGATTTGGCGGCAGCATCTACTCTTTCATTACCTTGTATACCTATATGTTATGGAATCCATATAAATTTTACAATCGCATTCTTTAACTGAAGTTGGTACAAATGGTTCTTTATCAATCGCAACAATGGATGAGTTGGGTAAATGGTGCCTAAGCTACTCATGGAACTTAAGGAATCTGTTATTATTAGGCACCTGTCTAAGTTGGCGTCCAGTGCATATTTTAATGCTTTGTATATTGCGAATAGTTCTCCTGTATATACTGTGCTAAAATTTGAGATTTTGTATGAAGCAGTGTAGTCGTTGTGTATGAAGGCACATCCCACTAATTTTTCTGATTTGGAGGCATCAGTATAAATATGTTTGTATTTTTGGTACTCATCAATCTTACTATAAAATTGTTTAACCATAGAGGAAGCATTAAGTTGATTACTAGTCTTTGTTAAACTCAAGTCTAGGAAAGGTTTTCTGACCATCCAAGGAGGAGGGGTTAAAAGGGTGGTTTGATAAAGTATAATACTGTTATATACATTTTTATATAGGTACACATATTTTAATACCGTAAAAAAGTATAATAATATAAAAAAAGTGTAATATAATAGTATAAAAAGAATAATACTGTAATAATATAATAATAATAATACATATTTTGTGTATAAAAAGAAATAGAAATCGACTGATTTTCATCTCTATTTTGAAATTAACTATCAAATTCATTCGCTTTTTATCGGTTTTTTAACGTATGAAGTTAAGTTTTTTGTTTAAATAGTCGATATTTTTGACTTAAGACCTTTTTACTTATCAGTACAGAATTGATATATGGGTTATATTAAATTTTACAGAAAAACATACAATTCATACAAAACAGATCTACTTAAAAAACATTAGTTTTAATAATTATTTTGTTTCTCGGTGTAACTATAACTTTACTACTGTTTTGAACGAATTCCTTATTACTTTTCTTAGTGTGTTAAGTAGTTTAACTGTCATTATCTTTTCGAGATTTCTGTCCTACGAACATCAAAGGTACCGACAAAGCTTTCGTTTCTTGTTGGGTAGTGTATTCTGTGGTAGAATGTTTTCCAATCTTCTGCTTTGTTGCATTCTTCTTCCAATCTTCTCGCCAACAGTCAGTTATCTTGAAGTTCTTTCAATTAGACTTTTTATAGAGTGTTGTTTTTTGAACGAAGTCTATTTATGTCTCTACAGGTGATACCAACATGGAAGCGGAGCACAAGATCAGCGGGAAATTTTCTATACTCCATGACAAGGACATGTTCTCACAGGCGTGTGAGGGGGCTATGTTGCATACTGCTGGGAGCTAGTATGTTGATGTGGCCTTTATTGTGCCCGATACAATACGTTAAGCCTCTGTAGTTTGTACACAGTATTCTGCAACGGGATACATGAGTCCCAGTGCCGTCGATCTAATTATAGACGCTGAGGAAACCCATGTGGTACCGTATAACTTTTGCAGAATGATATTTCGTGTATTAACTGTTGCAGTCATCTTTGTAAGATGTTCTTCAAAGTTCACCATTCTATTAAGGGTCACACCTAGATATTTTATTTGTTTAGTGTAGTTGAGGAGTTTATCTTCAAACTGAATTTTTAAATGGTAGTTTAAAGGGTAGTCTGTTGTTTAAATGAAAGCACGATACCTCCTTGGCGGTATTGAGTTGTAATCTCCAGTTGCGAAAATATCTTCCGGGGGTAGCTATTTCGTTTTTTAATGTTTGCTCAATAGGCTCCAATTCCTTATGGCTCGTAACAAGCGCCCAATCGTCTTCATATTCAATTTTCTTTAAAGTGGTTTAGGGCATGTCTTTTATAGAAAGGGTAAAGAGTAGAGGGGCTAGCACCGATCCTTGCAGGAGGCCATTGTTCAGTTTTATTTGGGAAAGTCTTATCGGCGATAATGACTTGAGAACTTCTGTTGCAGATCATAGCATTAATGACATCAGTAATCTTTCTGCATGGAGTCACTCGCATTAATTTATATATTACCCCTTGTCTTCATACGGTATTGTGCGCTGCTAATAATTCATTGAGGATAACAACTAAAACAGTGGATATATTTAGTTGTTTTTGAAAGCCTGTTTCTATGTAGTTAGTCAGAGCTAGGGCTTGGTCTGTACAACAATGGTTTGGTCGAAATCTTATTTGTACAGGTATATTTTAAAGTAATGTTTAGCTAATTCTATTATATAGTATTCTTTCAAAAAGTTTATAGAGCGTAGAAGTGCAATTGCACGGATTTTTTGTTGAATTGTTTCCCTAGTTTTAAAATGGCGACGATTTTTGCTATTTTTATTTGATGGGGAATATTTCCCGTCTGAAGAATGTCAGAGAAGAAATTTGCAAGACATTTCCTAGCAAATCTGTCGCTTTGCTATAACTTAGCATGAATTCCATTAAAGCAGTGATTTTTCCAGTGTAAGCGGTTTTGGGGTGCTCTTAAGGTAAATATTATGTTTTATGTCACTTGGTTTGGTGTTACTAGATTAGTTGAGCGGCAGGGTGGTTTACAGCCTCCTAGTTTTCAAATTTTGTCTACTCGAGTTTCTAAAATCTAGATTTTCAACTGTCTCAGTCCATTTCTCGTGTCTAGCGGTATCAAATCAAGTAATTCGTCTGCAATTTTCTTCCCTCTAGGAATTGTTGCTTTTGCTGATCTTATTATAGCTCATGTCTATATCTCGTAGTTTATGTTTTTTGGTGGGATCCAGTCTAATCATTTATCAAGATTACTAGAAAAATCAGAATAGTTAGTTTTCCTGAAATTCCATCTGGGACGTGGAAAAGATCGAATAATTGGAATGCTAATACCGATTTTGATGAGAATGGGGCGGTGTTTTCTATGGGGACATGATGCTGGTAGAGGTTTGCCTATGTTGTCAGTGCGCCTTCCAAGCTTCAGATTTAAAAGTGCCTCTATCCTTGGCGTCGAAAAGGAAATAAATACCATATTCTTCTGGCCACTCCAAAAGGGACGAACCATTTTTGCCAATGCCAGAATACTTCTATTTAATTTAATCTATGACACCATTGATCTTTGTACATTATTCAAAAAATAATATACACATTAAACAAATTAATACCAACAAATGACTTTTGAATAACTTCATAATTTTAAAAATAATACGTGAGATTAGTGATTTGATATAAAACTGAATTGTTTGAAAGGTCAATGAAAGATCTATGAACGATCTTTGAAACGTCTATGAAAAATCTATGAAATATCTATGAAATGATAATGACGCGATAATAAATAAATTATTTGAATTTTTGTTAAAGTGGTAAATATTGTTGAAGTATATACATTCTGTAGGGTTATCAACTTTTGTGACAAAGTTCGTTAGATCTGTTATTATCGGCGATAGAAAAAAAGTTATGCAAAAAATAGGAGAAAGCTGTAAGCTTTACATTTTAAAATTAAGTTACTCATATACACGGTCTTTCATAACACTGTACCGCATCAAGGATATATCTTTTTATTTGAAACACACTATAGTTTATTTCTTCTTCTTCAAGTGCCCTGTCCGTTGCGAACGTTGGCTATTAACATGGCAATTTTGATCTTGAATAGTTTATTTAAGATTTAAAATTCGATTTACTTTTTTTACAAGCATATCCAGTTGTTTTGTGTTTCATGAAAATTTCAATGAAAATTCAGAAAACAAGTTCAACGCCTTATATAATTGAAAATGGCTACAAAAGTAACGATCTGTTGTAGCCATAGTTTTTAAATAATTGTTCTTAAATCCTATACAGGGTAAGTCTCTTAATTCTCTTATAATAACAAAACTTCAAAAATACAAAACCCAAAAATACAACAACTTTTTTTCCTTCTTCCGTATTTTCTGCGTCACGATTATCAATGAATTCAATAATAAATTTATTTCCACCATTAATGTGGAAGTGCCCAATCTTCTTATAATATATTATTCTTGAACTTTGATCATTTTGGTGATTCTTTTCTGCCAGTCTTTGGTAAGTTCTACTTAGATAGTTCTTATTTAATTACCTGAAATACCTTCTTATCAAATTTTTTCTTCTTCTTCTTCCTCTTTATAAACCAATTGGCGTATTAATACCTCTATGGAAGATTGCAACTCCATCTTTTGCGCAGTCGTCCGATACTTCTTGTCAAAATTAGGAAATATATTTTCAAGCCGTATACTTGGTTTTAATTTTTCCCAAATTAACTCTATAGTATTGAACATACAAATATATGGAACAAGTCACAATATGATGTGTCCAGTGTTTTCAGTAACACTCTCTAGGGCGTATAATTTGTTAAATTATACTCTCTATATATAGAACTTCAATAAGTTATATTTTGGTATAAAAATCTTCGAAATAGAAATAATTTTCCATTAAAAAGCTTTGCAGATCAGCTTTCTTTGAATATGTATTTGATATCTTAGCTATCGAGAATGATAGGAAACGTTATCAAGCACTATTTTACTATTGGACTCCACGTTTGGGATCAGTGAGTTTTCAAACCAATCTTCAAAAATATCAGCTTTCGTATTCTTGTGGTAGTCAACGTTACAAGCCTCGATTTTCTTTCCACATAATTTGAAAGCATTCGGAACCCATTCCTCACTTCCTCCGCAATGTAGAAAAATTGGCCGCGATCCTTTATTTGCAGGATTTTTTTATTTACACATGTTTGAACTTAGCCCATTCGTTAGAGAGTTGACCATTAAAAATGATACGAACAAGCTGAATTTTGCCGAGAATATTTTGCCCTAAAAAGATGTAAAAAAGTGTATCACTTTTACCCCGGGCTTCCCCATACAAACCCTCTCCTAGGGAAGCAAAAACTCAAAAAATAGATTTATCAATCTATAAGCCGATATTGATATACAGAAAAAAATATTTCCAATAAAAAATATAGCTGAGCTAATTTTAAACAAAACTGTTTATTAGCATTTTTTGTGTAGAATGAACCGTTTTCTTAGAAACAACGCTTGAAGCGACTATCGATTTTAAATGTCAGTAACGCGCGCGAAATAAAATGTTCAATAGAATTTATATCAGCTCGACGGTAAAAATTCGATATCTTTTGATCCAAGTATCCTATCGGCAAAAATCAAGATACGTTTTAAAGATAAAAAGTGCAGCTTTCGTATGCAGTTTGCGCATTTTGCTGACAATAAACTCAGTTTTTATAAAGGTGCTAAACGTTTTACGATTCTCATGAGATCAATAAAATTGATCATTGACTTTCATTGACCATTCGTAGTAAAATTTTTGAAGTTATACTTTTACACGCACGGCCGACGTTGGCAATTTGCACGGGAGTGAATCGGTGAAATCATTACATATGTAATATATGAGTAAGAGAGAGAGACAGAAGATATATTTTCTCCCTCTTTCGCTCTCAAGAATAAAAATGTTTCTTTTGTATATATATTTAATATTATGTATATTATATATATATATATATATATATATATATATATATATATATATAATATATATAATATTATATTATAATATAATAGATATTAATATTATTTATGTGATATGTTTTGTATTTTTTATTAAATGTTCATAATTATTTTAGGCTTTTGTATTTCAAAATAATAATTACAACAAATCTCTGTATGACCGAGAACTGTCAATTTTGAAATACGTTAATGTCATGTCTAATTGGCAAATTTCTTACGTGTTTGGTTTATACGCTGGTATATGTGAGTTCGAATCCCAATATGAAAATTTCCTTTTTTATTTTTGAAATATTTAAAAACCGCACATTAATCTTAATAAATATTATGTAATATACGCAAAAATGCTAAATTTTAAAATAAAATGAAAATTTACAAGATAATCCGAGTTGTTGGTTTTTTATCTTCCACAAACGTTTTTCGACGTTATACTTCTATACGCGCGTTCAACGTTGGAAATTTGTGGGTATTCATATATTGAGTGAATCGGCAAAATCATTACATGTGTAACATATAGGTAAGAGAGAGACAGAAGATATATTTCCTCTCTCTTTCTCTCTCGAGGATAAAAATGTTCCTTTTGTAAATGTAATTAATATTTATTAATATTATTGTTTTTTTATTAATATTATTATCGTGATAAATTAAACATATACGTAAGTAAGTTATGAATATTGCATTTTAATTTGTATTGTATTATTTTATTGAATTATGTTGCAGTGTATATTGTATTTTTATATTAACAACAAAATAAACAATTATTTTTACTGCAGAGTATGTGTAATTTTTTTTTACATTTAACTCCTTTTATACATATATGAAAATAAAAATATATATGTTCATTAAAATATTTATTCAATCCTTCATTTACTATAATCCTATTACAAGTCAAATGTTTATATACAGCAAACAATGCGCCATATACCTATATACCTAATTGTTTTTCTCTTTCTGCTCTCTCTTACCTATAGTATTACATACGTAATGATTGTGTAGATTGACTCCCATATAGATTTGTAACGACGAACGCGTGTATAGAAGTATAACTTCTACCGGCACCCGTTTTTATTTTTAGAGATCAATCTTTAAAACTTATGACATGAAATTTCAATTTTAAATTGTGGCAACAAATATGAGGCATTTGAAATACAATAAAAACGCAGAATTTAATGTTTTACATTAGAAATGATCGCAAGTCACGAAAAATTCCTCAAAGAAGACGGTTTTAGATGTAGTTTATAGCAGAAGTTCTTTTGAAAAACGTACTAGTGTAATTAAAAAAAAAATTTCAACTTTTTAGATTGTTTGTTATGTGAAAGTTTAAATCCAGCGTTTTTTAAGCATATTTTAAATGCCTCACATTTGTTGCCAAAGATCATGCCACAGAATAATAAACAATCAGAACGCCCACTCTCCATTGAAAATTAAGTACGCGCATCTCGTTCGCGCAGACGTTCCGCCATGTTTTAAAGGGAACCAGTGTTGTTCAGTGAAAATTTTTTTGGTGTGCATAGAAAAATTAACCCGGTTTAATTGACTTACGACAATCATAGATATACTATGCAATTATTTTAACATTGTTAAATATAATAACATAAATATAAATATAATATAATTAAATATAATATAAATAAACATAAATATAAATGTCGATAAAGACCCATTACACCAAATGTGATTCTCAATCCGATTCTGTGTTCTGTGCTTCATTCTAAAACATAGCGATCGCGTGCTGAAAAACTTCAAAAGCGGCATCTGAGAGTGGGCATTCTGATTGTTTAGTGACAATTTAATCTATTATTCTGTGGTCATGTTATAAGTTTTGAAGGTTAGGTTCTAGTAATCGAAACTTTATAGTGGCCAGTGAATGAAAAGGATAAATTGTATTGATCTCATGAGAATCATAGAAAATAGCAAAAATCGCGCCACGTTAACATTTTTACAAAATCTGAGTTTATTTGCGGCAAAATACAAAAATTGCATACGAAAGCTGAACTCCTTACTTTTAAAACGCATCTTGATTTTTGTCGATAGTAGATATATTTGAATAAAAAAATATCCAATTTTTACCGTCGAGCTGATACAAATTTTATTGAACATTGATTTCGCGCACGTAACTGACGTTCAAAATTGACGGCCGCCTACGAGAGGGGTTTTAGGGGGAAGACCGGGGATAAAAGTGGTAATCTTTTTTGAATCTTTTTGTGGTCCTAAAATTAATATTCTCGGCAAAACGTAGCTTGTTTGTATGATTTTTAGAGGTTCGGTGGCATTTTCTTCTCTGACAACTGGAGTAACCATATGTCCATTCTTTCTTCAGTGTATCGTGGACATCATATTTAGTTTCGTCTAAATAGAAAATTCGCTTACTTTCTTGCCTATATTTAGTAATTTAATCTAAGTACATATTACGTCTGTTAACTATTCCTTGGCTTTCCATAACTGCTTGTCGTTAATTTATTATTTTTAATTTAAAGCCAGTTTTTCTTACCCAATTGTGAAGAGTTTTTTTATAGTACTTCATGTTCGGACAAGTCTTTTGTAAATTTTTAGTCATATCGCTTCTTGCGATGATAGGGTTCATTTTTAACTATTTTCTATATAGTTGAAAGTGGATTTTCTGTTAAATCAGAAGTTGCTTGTACCGTTTTTCATCTAAACTGAATTTCTTATGTTAATTTTTGTACCCACTGAAACATACTTGCCGTGTTTCAGCATTTAAATGAATTTGAATCTTCTTTACGGGTAATTTTTTCAAGAATTACATTCACACTAGCATTGGCACTTTCTGCAAAATCTATATGTTTATTTTTAAGCATCACTATTTAAAATAATTAAATTAGATCAAACAACACTCTGCTAATGGACTGCTTCCCAACTAAAACGATTATCGTTTCAAAATGGCATCCAGTCGGTTGTAAAAAAGAAGAGCGACATTAAATGTCGCTGCATTTAAAGCGTTCTACAATATTGTTGCCGCGATTATATGTATCCTTAATTTGTTTTCAATAATCTTATGTTCCCATGAGTTTAAGCGTTTCATGTCACTGCTTTAATGTTCTATGTACTTGATTATAAAAAAGGAAATCGTAAATATCTTATTACTACTATGTATATCAGTTATATATGAAAAATTTCGTAAGACTAGGTACTAATACTAACAGTAACGTTTCATAACATTTCTATTCACTTAACGTGTTCGCATATTCTTTCAATTGACATAACTTTCTTACATTTATATAATAAACGTAAAGAATTCAATTCCTCCTTTATTAATTAGAAATTCAGAATGTTGAAACTAGACAATGGTGAATGTTTTCGGTGTTATGATATTTGGAAATCACCACTGCCTGAATTCACATACAATTACGCCTAATTGCCTTAGAAACGGAAAGTAAATTAATTATCCACTGAATATAATTGCTACTGCGATGTTTTTTAGATTAGTTGACTTCTGCTGTCATTGTTTCACTACTAGCTTACTAGTAACCTTAACATATATACATTGAATTAGTTTTATGGGTATCACAAAATAATAATACACATTTACGATGAAAAATATTTAAAATATGCAGTTGGATTTGATAGATTGTGATAATGTAATTGTTACGATTTGAGACATATTTCATTGTAATAAAAAATCCAAATTAAATAAGTACATCAACTTCAGTACTCACCACAAAATTCTCGAAAATGGACGATTCTAAGTCAACTTACCTCAAAATTCACCATCCGAGCATATTAAGCTTGGTGAATCATTTCCAATTAAAAAAACCATTTCGAATCAATTGAAAAAATATTAAAAGACAATCCTTCTTTATTCGAAAAATACAAACAATTAATTCATCAATATATTTCCATGAATCACACTAAATATGTTCCGCTCCCCTTCCAATACAAAACAAAAGAAAATAAATATTTTCTACCCCATAATTGTGTGTTAAATGATTGACTGACTACGAAATGGCGCATAGTGTTTGATGGAAGCACAAGACCACTTCCAGATACTCTCTCAACGATATACTCCTTACTGGCTATCAAGTACAGCCATATCTTTTTGATATCCTCTGTCGGTTTTTATAATTAAAATTGGTTTTCATCGCTGACATCGAAAAGATGTATCGGCAAATCAATATCAACCCCAATCAAACATTTTTACAAAATATTCTTTACCCAAATGTACCCGTAAAGTGTATTAAATAACATCTGTAACTTATGGAGTAACGGGCTGTATATCCTAGCCACTCGCTGTCTAAAAGCTATATGGTATGAAATATCCCCTTGGTTCTGATTCACTTTTAAATCTTATACGTCGATGATATTCTATAAGAAACCACTAGCCTAGCTAAACTACAATCTGCGTATCGCTATATTATATTGTTACTGTATTAATCTCCACAAAATGGGTTTCCAATTCGTCGGAATACTCAACCAAATATATACACTCATCTCAATCAAATTATAAAATATCTTGATCTATCTTGAATAAATCCTTAGAAATCAAATGTAGGATAGCGAAATCAAGATCTGCATTTCAAAAAAGGCCAAGCTAGTCAAATGTCATGATTGATCAGTACACATAAAAATCAGGTTACTATCTACTACTATGTTATATATTTCGTGTACTGTTCTACATAGTTAAATCGTGAACTCCCACTATCTGCAAGAAAGTTGAGGCATTCAAAATGTGGCTTTATCGTCGAATCCTGAAGATATCTTATAAAGACCACGTTACTAATCAGGACATTTTATTTAGAATACAAAAAGGCGATTATTATTATAGCTGCAGCCACAATTTATATAGAGCAACAGGAATCTGGCCTATGGATACGATATCTTTTTGGCCTCAGTAGAAAAACACATTGCAAAAGCTACTTCAAAAATCACAGAATTTTAACTCTTCCTTCTCTATATATTCTAAAAACTGTTTGCTTAATTCGTAAACACCTACATGTTTTTCCAGCAAGACCTAATCATGACTACT
Source organism: Diabrotica balteata (assembly GCA_918026665.1). Taxonomy (NCBI): domain Eukaryota; kingdom Metazoa; phylum Arthropoda; class Insecta; order Coleoptera; family Chrysomelidae; genus Diabrotica; species Diabrotica balteata. The sequence continues at coordinate 90,191,384 of OU898280.1, forward strand.
CCACCAGGAATTCAAGCTTTGATGTGTATTTACCGATTCCATCCACTGAGTTAGTGAAGAAAACTATATTATATTCGGCAAAAAAATTATACAACCATCTCCCTTTGCAACTTGAATCTACAACTTCTTTCCTTAAGTTTCGTAAATTGACAAAAGCCTATATATCTGAAAGACCTTATTATTAAGTGAAGGAGTTTCTTAACGAATAATTAGGAAAGTACAGTACGTTTAGGTAAAAGCAACAAAGTATTTTTATATATATTTGGGTATCACATGCAGCAGCTTAAACTTATTGTACAATTTTATGGACAAAGCTTACAAAAAGTCAGAAAAATAACAACAATTAAAATTTAATAAAATTACATAAATCCGCAATATAACAAAATAAAAGATAATAAAATATACAATCCATTGCAAAATTTAATTAAATTGCAAATTGTATAATAAAACCTTAAGAACATAATCTTTCAGATAAAAAGGCTTTTGTCAATGTACGAAACTAAAGGAAAGAAGTTGTCGATTTAAGTTGCAAAGAATAATGGTTGTATAATTTTTTTACCGAATTTCTTTACTAACTCAGTGGACGGATCGGTAAATACACATCAAAGCTTAAATATCTGGTGGAGTAGTCATGATTAGGTCTTGTTGGAAAAAGATGTAAAAAATGTAGGTATTTACGAATTAAACAGTTTCTAGAATATATAAAGAGGGAAGAGTTAAAATCCCGTGATTTTTTAAATAGATTCTGGAATGTGTCATTCTACTGAGGCCAAAAAGATACCGTATTGCTCTTGTGTGTAATTTAAAAATAATATCAGATTGGGCAGCTATACTAGAACCCCAAAAAGAAACGCCATATCGAAGAGACTCGAAAAAAGAAAAATTTTGTTATTTTGGAAGTTGCTAAATTCATTTTCTTCGAAACAGATCTTATTGCCTAGCATACTGAGACAAGTTTCTTACTTAACAAATCGATATGAAGGGACAATTTAAGGTTGTTTAAAATCCTTTATAAAAGGTATAAAAGGTTGATAACAACAGGTCCTCGAAGTCCTCGACTGTCCTCGAACAAACAACTGTCCTCGAAGACACTTCGTCTCAGGACCATTTTACCTATGTAGGGTCATACGTCGCCATGTTACCAATTCCAACGGTAACTTAAACATCATAATTTGTAACCACATATAATGTAAATCAAATGTAAATTTATATCATTTAAAGGGTTTGGACCCATATATTTTGGTGGCTCATAGCATGTATACCTTGTTTGCACTGATGATGGATTTAATAATCCGAAAACGTTTTGCAATATCTTTGTGATAGCCCGTTTGGGCATTTTATTATATACCTTTTATAAAGGATTTTAAATAAATTTTTTGTGATATATGGTATACAGCCAGCTTCAGGAACTTAGTTTCCTAGTGGATTTAAGGTTGCTGTCCATAAAAAATATCAAGAAATTTTACAGCAACAACGATACTGATCTGGATCAGTATCGTTGTCGCTGTAAAACGACAATCCTTACAGAATCCCCCTATAAAAATAAGTTTGTCGTATTAAAGGGTACCAAAGAGAGCAAAAAAGTGATAAGCACGGATAAATCAAACAAAAAAAGAAACAAACTAGTCAGAAAACCAAAAAAAAAGGCATTATAGTAGGCGGTACTATAGACTAGCGTAAAGCTTCATACTACGTTTTCATTATTTTTAAAGTTTAATCCTCCGTTAGGCACGTGGTCTATAATCGTAGACCACCTCTTTTTAAACACTTGTATATCTCTGTCATTTTCTCTTACATGCGCGTGCATCTTAGTAGCTGTTGCTAACGGGCGTCTTATTCTAATTTATGGTTTTACTTCAGTTGAGTATTTTTTCAAGTATAGAACAGTACTGGTCTACCACGTGTCCACTGACGTTACAACTTCTGGCTACATTGCAGATATTTGGTTCTATTGTTTTCAAAATTTAAGGTAACTTTTATTTATTACCATTTAGTAAACTTGTAGTTACTGTGATATATTGTAGATAATACTATGTCTGATAATAAAAGAAGACGGGTGGAACGAAGCAATGACCCGGAAGTTTGGTCTCGATGGTTTGAGGAGATATCAAGTGGGGAAGAAGAAGACTGTGATCATAAGCCCGAAGATGATCCCGATGTGAATGTGAATTTTGCTGAAAGGGGTGATCACAAAACAGACTCTGAATTAAAAACATTGGAGCAAGAGAAATTGGTCCAAGATGAAAGAACGTCAGACGACTTTGATAAAGCACGTCCTTCAAATCTTTATGTAGGAAAAGACTGGGTGACTAAATGGAAAAAGAATAGATCCAATTTACAAGTTTGTATCCGTTTTCAGAATCTCATCAAACTTATGCCTGGTACAAAAGGAAACGCATGCACTGTTGAATATGGATATTGTTCTTGATTGGTATTCTTAGATCCAGAAAAAATTTACATAAAATATGGGCTTATTCTCAAGGATCCGGAGTTGAGTCATGCTACCTGATAATGAGCGAGAAAAGGTTTCGATTTCTCATAAGCTGTCTACGGTTCGATGATGTGAAAGAAGAAGAACAGATCGACGAGAAATTGATAGACTTGCACCCATTAGAGAACTTCTGGAAATATTTTTGGTGAATTTCCAAAATAACTTTATTCCTAGTGAGTACCTTACGGTAGATGAACAACTATTAGCATTTAGCGGACGCTGTGCGTTTATGCAGTACAGCCCAACGAAGCCAGCCAAATATGGCATTAAAACATTTGTTTTGGTAGACGCAAAAAACGTTTTACACATTTAATTTGGAAACTTACGTGGGAACTCAGCCATAAGGTCCATACAAATTTGTAAATACCAGTAACCAGTAACGAAATAACTCTTCGGTTGGTAGAGCACATCGCAGGTACCAGTCGTAATATTACGGCAGACAACTGGTTTAGCAGGTTATCATTGGTCAACAGTTTACTGAAGAAAAAACTTACATATTTGGGTACTGTAAGAAAAAACAGACTAGAGGTTCCTCTAGAGTTTCTGCCCCAGAAAAATCCAGAAGTGAAGTCGTTACTTTTTGGTTTCCAAGCTGATTATACTATGTCCCAAAGAAAATTAAGTCGGTGGTATTGATATCCTCCGTGTACAATGATGATGCTATAGATGAAGATACTGGAGATGATGCATAAAGTGTAAACGTTGGGCACACTTCTCTTGTGTAGGAGAAATTGTGCATGTATATATCATATGCGTTGTTGACTAATTATTTTAAGGTTTTTATATTGTATGTTTTCAAATTTGAGTATAAATGTTTAATATTGTTCTAAGAAAAATGTTAATTCATTTTATGTCGGTTTATGTTTTAAGACACTTATAATATTTATAAGTTTATATTTTTATTACGAAAAGGTGTTCACATCATTTCCATAAAAAAACTCCACAATGCTTTATCTGGTACTCCACTTTACTACTTTGTACGGGGCAGAATGGGGTACACTTCACTTTAAATGTTTCGTTCTGTTAGTCAAACTCTAATTACTATATGTCAATTAATTATAGATATGTTCTTCTTCTTCTTCAAGTTCCACTCCTATCGGAGATTGGAAATCATTCTGGCAATTATAATTTTATTAGTTACTCGCCTGAATAGTTCAATTGAACTGCATCCAAACCACTCACGTAGATTGCGTAGCCACGAGATTTTACGTCTTCCTACGCTTCTTCTACCTTTGATTTTACCCTGCATTATATTCCTTAGTAGTTCGTACTTTTCACCTCTCATGATGTGCCCCAAGTATTCCAATTTCCTGATCTTTATGGAATTTAAAACTTCGCATTGTTTTCCTAGTTGTTCGAGAACTTGTTCGTTTGTTTTGCGATCCATCCATGATATTTTCAAAATGCGTCGGTAACACCACATTTCGAATGCTTCTAGGTTTTTAATGTTGGATTTTTTAAGTGTCCAAGCTTCAACTCCATACAAAAGGGTAGAGAATATATAACATCGAAGCATTTTTATCCGGAGCGATATATTGATATCGCGATTACAAAAAAGTTTTCTCATTCTATTAAAAGTTGACCGCGCAATTTCAATGCGGCATCTTATTTCTTTTGTCTGATCAGAGATATGTTGTGCAAGGAAAAAAGGGGATACAGAAACAGGGGACAGTAATTTTTCTCAGCTTTTTCATCTCCGCCCTTTTCAAATACCGTCGGTAGTTGTAGCTGCTGGTGTTGGTCATTATTAGTCGTAAGAAGCTTTATAAATTCTTTACTTTATCTCAGTATTGGTTAGTCCCGACATTGTTAAGGGAAACATAGGGCTTCCACAAAGTGTCTCCAGCGAACTCTATGTGTCGCTAGTGCTTTGATTTTAAGCCAGGATTTTTTATTACTTTTTCTTCATCCAGTACTGTCCTTTTCCAAGTTTTTTCGATCTGTCTGCTTTCCGCCAGCCTTGAAGATTCTAATCTAGCGCTGTCCTGACAATGTTATTTGGGAGTCTACGGAGAGTATGGTCCAGCTATCTCCATTTTCTTGGTTAACCTTATTTACTTTATTTTTTATTGGTTATTTTGGTTCCTTTTTTCATTCGAGATTCAATTATGCCAAAATATATGAAGGATTTTTCGTAACTCTCAATTGATGAAAATTTGTAATTGGTATACTATTGATGCTGATATATTCCACGTTTTACAGCCATGTAGAAAGGCAGCTTTCAATTTAGTTTTAGTTGGGTAAATCCTGGATTTAGATATGTAATTAAGCATATTGTACTCATTATGAGTGTGGCGAATTAAACAAACAACGACCTGTTACAAGATAATTAATAATAATTAAATTAACATCAACTAGGTATATCTCCTTCGATAGCCCTAGCGAGATGAATGAACTTTGGCTCATAGGTGCAAATAAGCATCAAATTTTAAATGGTTGCAGTAAACAATCAAAATAATTTAAAGGTTCAGGTAAAACTAGGAAGCACTTAGCGGTAATTGAAGTTGATTACCATGGTTTACACTATATTACGAAACAACGAACAAAACGAATTCAATATGGGTGCATTTGTTCACTGTCGAGTTGCGTTTGTCCCTCTTATCGACGATCACGTTCTTGTGGTTCGCAAGATGCATTCCAGTGATTGGTACTGTAGGAATCGAGGGATACAGGGAGGACAAATGTATCGATTAATTTACACAACCATATTTGAGTTTGAATAATGAGTCTTATTAATTCTTTCCTATACATACTCCCTGCAACACCGTTAGAGTCAATTCTGCCTCCCAAATATATAGATTCTACCATTATCTCAATTTCCTGGTTGTTGTAATCTGTTTACTTGGAGTTGCATGTCCAGTATTGTATATGCTAAAAGGCATATATCATCCGCTTTATCTAAATCTTCCAATCTACTTATTAATCCCCAGTAAATTTCTCGATTATAGTGTAACGAAAAAGCTAATTTCGACATACCCCATATAACAGTTGCATCTCTCCGAACGGTGACGGTTGTTCGAGAACCTTTGAGATAGCGATCGAGATATGGCGAAACAGGTGTTAGTAAAGAATACACGTGGTGAAGAATTGAGGTGGACCATTCCAGATAATTCTAATATTAATATTACGTATATAAGAAGCGCTGTCATTAGTTTTACCCCGTTAATAAGATAATATCTTGCTGTAAGCATACAAATAAATAATTTACTGTTTACTTCGTTTGGCACAGCTATTGGGTCAGATGTTATACCATTGCATATGACTTGGCTTTCTGTATCCATATAGAGTTCTTTGATGGGATTTTTGGGGATTTATGGAATTTTTTCTGATAATTATGGAATAAAGAAATCCACTCTGCGGCAAAACTATCGACGTTGTATCAAGAAGTATAGTTGTCTCACATAACGTCTTTTCTTTTTTTACCAAAGTAATTATTTATGGAATATTTTAGCTTTCGACACAGCTAGAAGAAGAGAGAGAGACACTTTACTAATTATTTTACTTTACTCTTCTAAATCTGGTTGACGGGATTAATGAATTTTTACACTGTCCATCACGCCATGACCGTCGGTTTTGGACTGATAATTTCACTTCTTCAGCGTTTCACGCTTCCGCTAGTTAACTTCCGTGAAAATTTAAACGTTTGCATTTTTAGATATGCACCGCCAATTAGATGGGTCCCGCTGCTACGATTCAATTGCTGTACCAAATGATTATGTTTTACTTACGCCTCCACAACAAAAAACACCCGAATTGAAACGGTTTTAATTGAAAGGATGAATGGTTATTAGAATTATATAAATCCGCCTACATAATTTCTTTGGTTTTTGTGAGTATACAGACCATTGTGAGTTTGTAAATTTGGAGCAAGGGTCTTTTATAATACCATTCTCTTCAACAAATTCCTTCTGTTTTACTTGACAATATCAACAAAATTATTGTAAATAAAAACGAAATAAGAAAAGTATGGCAACTGTATATATCAGAGTTGTTTGAAGATCACAAAAAGAACATTACCGAATCCCACCAAAGTGGTACTGATGGACAGAAATTATAAAATCAGAGGTAAAACACGCTAAAAATGCTAAAATTAGTGGTCCAGGGGATACACCAACTTAGTTGCTGAAGGTAATAGATAAAGATAACATAAAAGTTGTAGTAAAACTTTTTAATGCAATATATGGAGGGTTTAGAATAGAAGTGAACTAAGAACACTCTTTGTCATTTACGATTTAACAACGCTATAACATGCACCAGATAGGTAACTTTTCAGTGTAATAATGAACCAAGTCCTAGTTCTGATAATATCCGCTAGGCTTACTAGGAGTAAGTTCTGGTGTTCACTGACTGATTGTTATTTTCTGTCAGAATAGTACTGAATCAAGTCCAGGTAGTGTTTGTTTACCCTGTACAGTTAGTTTTGTGTTGGCGTGCTTTAAACCTTTAGTTATAGCTTTTGACAGTTTATTACACATTATTTTTGTTGGCTAGTTGTATTATGCGATGGATATTTCATCTGGATTAAGTGAAGAGTGGTCGCTAGGCGAATTTGACACAAGGAAATGCAAAGTTCTGTCTCCGGTCTCCATTCTGTCTCCAGTTTCCGAACATAATGTAGCTTCGCCTATTTTTAAAAAAATTTAAAGTGTTTATCCTTGTGTAGTGTAGTGTGATGTACAATTTTATGTTTATAACATTTTATTCTTTTTGGATAGGCCACAATTGACGAAATGTCCCTGAAGATGCTCTAGGAAGCGAAATTACTTGGGCAAGATTTAATTAATAAAACTGTGCTTGGTATCTGCCTTTTATTTGATCAAAGTTCATTTATTCGAGAATTTAACCATATATCAATCAAATACAATGTTGTTATAGTTTAATTTAGGAGTCTTACTCAAAGTGTTTAATATTGGTTGAAGTGTGTATCCCAGCCTGACCTATTGCAGTAAACATCTAATTCATATATTTTTTAGAGGGTGATACTTTATCTGACTATAACCAGGCTGTTTTGTCGACTAAATTGAAATGGATGCATCAGGCGAATAGCCTTCAAACCGAAAACTTCTCTCATGATCTGACTTAAACCAGTATATCAAGAGAGAAAGGTATTTAAATCACCGACAATGAAATCAAATGTTTAAAATAATTTTATTCTAGTGCAAGATATTAGCGAACAGAAAATTTTGTCTATTTGTTTCTCTTGACTGTCTTATAGATAAGTTTTGTATGGGAAATTATTTTTTACAAGTTAATTTGTTTTACGGTGATAGAGCTCCAGGTAACATCGTACCTGTCTCAAATACTTCTAACAGCAACATCATTCCTCTCCTTTTTCTTTTAGATTGGGAAATAAAGAGATTTCATGAGGAAGAAAGCACCTGACGAACTTTGAAAACTGGAAAGTTAACACAAGGAATTTGAATCGTAACAGCGGTACACACATCTCGCAGTAATAAGGTAACGCAATTGAAGATATTTTCCTCTGGATATAACTGTATCCGATATGGATATGATTGTTCCGTTATTGGCGCAAGGGTAAAAACGGGGTCGCGTAAAATTGATGACTCATATGTTGTTGTTCATATAAAGTCATTTTTTTGCTACTAAAGTCACTATGCAAGAAAAAACAATTAAAACAAAAGATACCTAAGTCCAGATTTGAATATTAAAAAAATGTGTGATTTATACAAAGAGAAATATGAAAGTGAGAACAGGAATCCTGTGAAAGAAAAATATTACTAACAAGTAATCGGCTAAAAATTTAAATTGCACTTTAAACATCCTTCAAAGGACACTTGCAGCAACTGTGAGAAGTTATTTAAAAAAAATCCGTGCAAAGACTGATGAGAAAAAGACAGCCGACTTAAAGACATAAAGAGAACTGTACTTAAGGCGAGCAGAACAAGCTAGCTCAGAACTAAAAAAGATTCATCGGAAGCCTCGCAGGATACTCTTCCCAAACTCACAACGTGGAAGGGGTTACTAACATCTAATTTTATGCCTTAAGAAACATTAATATGAACATGCCAAAACATTTAAACACATTTTTATGTTTTCTGACTAATGCACTGATCAAAATAGGAATATAAAACTAGCCATACTCTACTGAAACTTGTTCAAGAGCCTCTATTGGATGTGGAAACAATTGATTTAAAATTTATGATAGCAGGCCACTCACTCCTTCTTAATGATACTGAATTCGGATTAATAGATAGATCAGCCAAGAAACTTAGGACCATCAATATGCCTGATGACTGATACATCATTAAAACGCAAAAGTGAAAAAGCCTCAATTTGAAGTTGTAAAACTACACGAGAAGAGTTTTAAGCACAAAATCCCTTGAAGATTCAATCACAAAAAGAAAAAAGAACACTAAAGGTAGGCAAATTAATTGGTTTAAGATACGGTGGTTGAGTCTTAAAAAGGAGCACCTTGGACATCTCAAAAAGACAAGTAAAACCCGGCCTGGAAGACCCTTGGAATTGCAAACCTTATTGACTATATGTACAGCAGGATCAGCTTTACCCAACCAGAAGACAAATAAATTTCAAAAAAAGAAGGACATATTATCTCTGCTACCTTACATACACCCTATTTAACGTGGATACTTCCGAAATCTTCCAAGGAATCAGCCAACTCGTCAAACCCAGGATAACGAAGCGACTGAGGGAGATGATACCGACTGCGATGATTCGTTTTTTTAATGTCAATTAACTTTTTCTTGCCCTAAGAAGTGGTATTTTGTTTTAATATTTCTAATATTATTTCTGATAAGTTCTTACATTAAATTTGGCCTATAAAAGCAATTTTAATGTCTAAATTACTCCTTGACCTTATTAAATTAAATATACACTTTTAAAAAGGTTAACGGGTAATTTTGTTATGAAGGTTTAAACCTCTGTACCTCAAATGTAGATATTGTGGACTTGGTTCACTTCTATTTTGAACCCTCTATATAACACTAGAGTAATTACCACAGACTGGTTAAAGTCCATCTTTGTCGCAATACCTATATCACACGATGCTAGAAAATGCTCAGAATATCGATTAATTATTAGCCTAATGAGCCACACTCATTTTTTTCCTTAGAACACTTTACAACAGAATTAGATGTAAGTGAAAGGAAGGTCTCGAAGATACCCAATTTGGTTTTAGAAATGCTATAGGAACTAGGGAGGCACTTGTTGCGCTAAATATCCTATTATAAAAATACCGTGATCAAAGAAATTATGTATTTGAATGGGTCGTGGCATTTGGCATCGTGGCAAAGAGGCATTTGATAAAGTACAATATGTAAAATTAATGCAGATGCTAAAAAAAGATAGGAATAGGATATTTGTGTTACTAAGTGAACTACACTGACGAGTATGATTCCGTACTCCATATTATACCATATCTCCGTACAATGAAGAGTCAGACAAGGTAATATTTTGTCCCAACATTGTTTAATGTTTACTCGGACCATTTATTTAAAAAGTTACTTAAGAGGGAGCCATATGGAATAAAAATCAAGGGGGAACTACTTAATGTAATAAGATAGGCGGACGATACAGTATTTCTGTCAAAAAAACGAAATTGAAGAGGATTGGGCATTAAAATAATCTCAAGCAAAGACTTTAGAAGTGTGGACAGTAAAAGTATAAAGCATGAACAGAATTAAAGCATTGAAAACGTAGACTCATAAAAAGATGTTAAAGATATTTTGGACAGCAAAAAAACTAATGAGAAAATACTAAGGAAAGTCAACAAAGATAGGGAATTGCTAAAGATTGTTAAACACCGGAATATGTCTAGGAAAAAACAGATTTTTTAGTTAAAAAATATTCATGAATGAAAGAAGAAAATCACGGAATATTTAGGACAAAATTTTTTTTAATGATAATATGAGCAAAAACCATAGAGTAGAACAGGGCAAGGTAAGAAGAAAAGCCCAAGAAGAAAAACGAAGAGATAAATCTGTCACAATTAAGTTTTGTCTGGGTTTTATCTAAATACAAAATAGAAATAAAAACTCTCTTACCTTCCTCGGCAACTTTGGAATTCTTGGTAATGGGAATTATCTCCCTGATAGGCGAAATCGTTGTTGTGGTTGAAGGTGTTGTTCGAACATCCGGTACTAGATGCACTGGAGCTTCTGATTCAATATCGGTTTTCCTGTGGAATTAAAAATAAATATTTCGTTTAAATAATAGACATATATAACTAGTACAAAGTGTTTAATGTAATGTTATGATTAGAAAGATGAGCCAAGAACAGGTAAATAGCATAATATCCCAGAATGTACTTGTTTTTTTTTTTATTAATAATGGGAATGCAATCTACAAGAAAAACATTAATTAGCATTTTTTCGCTCTAAACTAAAATTTCTAAAAAAAGTTTGTAATCTAGATGTAACTTATGGTTGTGGTTTTTGGTCTAAACTACTGTCGCTACTCTTCACAGCACTGACTCTGTTATTCACTGACTGCTAACTTCCTGGTTGTGGCTACAACGCCATCGCTATATTTACCTTACAGTTACTTATCATTTAAACAAACTACTCAAATGGTTTAGTTCGCTTAAGCCTTCCCACCTGAGGTTGACAAAAAGCTTGAGCACCCCGAGACTAGGAAAGTAGAATTTTGGTTAATAATAATATTTTTTTATTGGAAGTATATGTTCTAGATTTAATGTTTTTATCTTTTATATATTTCGTCTTCTTTTCTCAAAGCTAGAAAAAAGAATTTGGTGGCTCCTTTTTTGGCAAATTGTTTATAATTTTTCTTTGTCTTATTTGTTAAATATATTTGATTTAACTCTAGTAGCATATTCTAATTTCTTTTTTCTTCAATTTTTTTGGGTAATATAAATGTCGTAAGAACCACCCCCACATCTATTTTTGTACTTTGTATTGTGTACTTCAAACACTGTCCATGGTATATTGTGTTAGACTACTTACTTTACTTCGACATGAAAGAATCTATATAAATCGTTTTTCGAACATAACAAGGAGCACCTATAATACTTCTTAGTATTGTGGCCTGGAGGCTTTCTAGGTGTCTATAATTGCTTTGTTTTGGAACGATCCTATAATTGTAGGTCATAAGTCTACATAGGTTTCAAAATATGTTTGTAAATAAATGCTTTTTTTCTGGGAGGAAAGCTACGAATGCCTACTTAGCAACCATTATATATTTTTAGACTTTATCTTTACGTGTTCAGTTTTAACACATTTCTTCCAGAATGTCCAAAGTTAAACCTTGTTCGTATTAGGAATACAGTTGTTCTCTAGGCTAATTCGAAGGTAATTTATTTACTTACTTATCCTTCCATTTGGATTTTATTTAAAAATTCTCAGGTATTCTTTTCTCGCCTATCTTTCCAACATGTTCATACCAGAGTAGCTTGTCATTACCAGAGTAATTCTCTAATTTCTTCATTTCTCACTTTATCCATTAGTGTTAATCTGCAGCTTCTTCTTCAAAACATAATTTCCATTGCATTCATTCTGTTTAATATACTTTTATTTGTCACCCACATCTATCATCCATGCATGTTATAAATGCTACACTATCTAATATTTCTATTTTCAGTTAGTTCCTTTTTTCTTGTGAAGAAGTTTCTCATCGAGTTTTTTGTATGTCTTCTATCTCTTCACATGTTTCTATAAGTCACTTCTCCATTATCTTTCTTCTTATTTGTTTGTGAATTTCTTTATATTTACTGATATCTTTATTCTTGTGCTGTCTTATTAAATTCATCATTTCATTGATTTTAAAAAAGTATTGACTTATGTTAATAAGTATTGATTTATGGATTCGACCGTAACTTGATGGAAATTCATTTTATGTAACAATAAAACACTGAAAACTTTGTTTTCAAACTTCCACAAAATTTATTTTAACCTGTTATCACTTACAGCTGTTTCGGCTGATTGCCTTTCTTCTATTTTTGGCATGCGTTTACACTTTATAGTCTCTAATGAAATGGGTTGAGGAGGGGAGAACTGTTTGTCTCAAGTTGGCCACTCAGAATTATATCTGCGTTTTTTAATTTGTTGATTTCCATAGATTCTAACAAGGATAGCTTAAGGCCTTTATTTTGAACGTGAAGAATTTTAAATTCGTCATTAAAAGAATGATTGTGATCTAAAAGGTGAAGTGCTTATGTAAAATCTGTTTTTCTATTATTAAAAGCCCTTTTATGTTCTGCTATTCGTTTATTAAAGATTCTACCAGTTTGACCGATGTAAGTTTTTGTTCAGTCGCCACATTTAAGTTTGTACACACCACTGTGTAAGTGGTTTTTATTTTGGCTCTTGTTGTTTTTGCTATATTTGCCTAGGCTGTTATTTGTTTGGAAAGCTGGTGTTATTCCTTTCTTTTTTATGTGTTTGGCAATTTGTTTCTGCGCTTTTGCTTACCTCTTTCATTCCGTACTCCCAATCCATTTTCACCAATAAGGTTTTCAACTTGCCATTGGTAAGGTTTGCCATTGCACACTTTTGCATTGAGATCTCCCATTATTATCGTTATTTACATGTCTATTAGGGTAATTGACATTGGTATAACTCCAGATAGTAACTTAGGGAGAAATGTAAATAATAAGGCAGTAGATCGCGCATAGAGATAAAGGCAAAGAAAAATTGCTTTTTTACTTTTCTCAAGTCAAACCCATTGGGCTAATTCATAAATTATGGAATTATATAAAAATATGATAAAGAATAAATAATTAATAAATGCTTTTAAAAGATCTAACTACCTTTATTATAAACCTTTGAATTTGCTTTTATACTAAAGTAAAAGAGTACAAATCTCATTCTGAATATTTTATAACGGAATTACTGCTATAAAGAAAAAACTTATTCTTTGGCTCGCGTTCCAAGAATTAAAAATTAGGAGAAAAGATAATATTAACTTTTTAAACAAACTTTAAAAGTCGGAATAATCTCCGTAATAAGCGATAAAGAAACATTCATAAGCAGGAAAGGCTTCATAATATTTTATAAAAATAATTTAAATACTTATATTAAAAAATTGTAATATTAATATAAATAATAAAATAAGAGAATCAAGTAGGAAGATGTAAGGAAAATGTTATATCAAAGGAATTTGCATTAACTATATACATACTGGCTTTAAAACGGCATATATGAAGAACTCTACAGAAAATATCCACTTTTGTGATTCCAAAAACATTGATTTTGAAATTTGAGCGCATACTCTTGGAACCATTTTTTTTTTATTTTTTAGTACTTAAAACTGAAGATAAAAATGGTACTGCCACCCCGAACGGGGGTAATCGTGCCAATTATCTTGGAAACAGTTTGTACGATTTTTATAGATTTTGGTGTGCAAGAAAGAGTTTTGTAATTAAAACTTAAAATTCAAGAATTAAATTAGCGAAATAATAGTGAGTTTGGAGTGTAAAAATATCGCGACTTAATTACTATATATATATATATATATATATATATATATATATATATATATATATATATATATAATTACTATAGAATCTGTTCCAAACCACAAAAAGAGCAGGTGAGGGCATTTCAAAGAAAAGTAAGATAGATGTTTGGAGAGAGTATCTATTACAAACTTTTTTGCGCCGACGGGCACTCTAAGGATCTTCTTCTTAGTCGTTAACCTGATGCAGGTATCGTGATATCATGAAGCTGTTAGGTAATTTTTCCAATGTTCCTCCACGTTTTTCTATCTTCTGCCAATATAGCACATTCTGACAATGGAGCGCCAATGGTAGCAACAATATGGTTCGTGTATCGTGTAGGAGATCTACCTCTACTTCTTTTGCCTTCTACTTTTCCCTGGATGGTAAGTTTCTCAAGACCATTTCTTCGAAGCACATGTCCAAAATAGCTTATTATCTGTTCTGTTATTTGTGTTCTTAGTCTTTTCTTTATGTTTAGCTGGACCAGTATGGATTCATTTGTTCTTCGGGCCACCCATGGTATTCTCAGCATTCGTCTCCAGCAGTACATCTCAAATACATCTATGTTCTTTTTGTCTTTCTCAGTAAGGGTCCAGCATTCCGATGCATAAGTAAAAACTGGAAAAACTAGACTTCTTACTAGTCTCATTTTTGTATCGGTAGTAATTTCATGGCTTTTCCAAATTTTTGTTAATTTTGCCATAGCGCTTTTTGCGATTGCTGACCGCCGCTTTATTTCTTCAGTACAGCCTCCTTTGGAGGCCTCCAACCAATACTCTAAGGATATTGGAGGTATATATAGGGGAAGTGTGCCTATGTTGGATCCCTGCCTATGATGGACCCCGGCTGTAATTTTAAATAGCGCGCGGTTACATACACATCGCCGGTTGCCGCTTGCGCACTAAGTTTGTAGTTTAGTATTTGCAAAGTTTCAGACAGACACGTGGCTGTTATAACAGTAAATTTGTGAAATAAAATTAAAATTTGGCGTTGCTGATCTAATAAATTTTTTTGGTAAGTAGCATTTTACTGGTAACATACGTTAAGCTAAGTGTTGCTTTTGTTTTGTATAAAATGACTACACTTTCTTTGTCAAATACTATACTTTGTTTTAGGTTAAAATGGTCAAAACAAAAGTAACAGAATTAAATTTGCTGCCTTGTCTATTTGCCTATGATGGACCCCTATGTCGTTACCTATGACGGACTAGGGGTCCATCATAGGAAAAAGAAAATAAAATTGGACACACCTTCAGTTTTTGTTACTTAATGATTAACATAATATGTTATACAGGGATGGTTCTACAAAAAAGGCAACAGTGGAACGAGAGTAATATGCAACAAGCTTTAAAAAGCATACAAGAAAAAACTATGGGGTTTAAGCTGGCAGCAAAAACATTTAACGTTCCAAAAACAACTTTGAAAAGGCGCTTTATTAAGCATCAAGGAAGTATCAAAGGTGATTTGGGAGGACGAAGACCAATATTCTCCACTACTATTGAACAGGAAGTTGCTGACCATATTATTACTATGGAAACTCGTTGTTTTTGGCCTGACTAGTAAAGATTTGCGAAAACTTGTATACGAAGTAGCTGAAAGAAACAATAATAGCCACAATTTTAATAAGGAAACCAGGATGGCAGGCTGGAAATGGGTCAGAGGCTTTTTAAAGCGAAATCCTTGAATATCATTACGCACTCCAGAAAATACTTCGTTGGCAAGGGCTCAAGCTTTTAATAAACCAAATATATGTGCCTATTTTACTGCATTAGCAAATATAATAGACGAGTTTCACTTTCCACCGGAAACATTTATAATATGGACGAGTCCGGTTTGACAACTGTGCAAAAGAAATCGCAGAAAATGTATGCTAGTAAAGGTCGCAAACAAGTTGGTGCTTTAAGTAGTGCAGAGCGCGGTCTACATGTTACGGTCGTATGTGCAATGAATGCAATTGGAACATATGTTCCTCCTGCTTTGATTTTTCCTCGACAGAGAAAGAAAGATGAACTTATGATCGATGCACCTACTGGAAGTATAGCCTTCGCTCAAGAAAAAGGATGGATGACTTCCGATATTTTTTATTTGTGGCTGCAACATTTTTTAAGGTATACAAAGGCTTCTAAAACCAACAAAGGTTTGTTGTTACTCGATGGCCATGGTAGTCACAAAAGTTTTGAAGCTCTCCAGTTTGCAAAGGAAAACGGTATTATTATGTTTTGTTTTCCTACTCACTGTTCTCATCACGTTCAACCCTTGGACGTAGGATTTTTTAGACCACTTCAAATTTACTACGGCCAAGAAATTCAATTATGGCTGCGACAGAATCCATGTAAAACGGTGACCCAATTTAAAGTAGCCAGTCTCTTTAATAGAGCGTATTTAAAAAGTGCTTTACCATCAAATGCAATCAATGCATTTAAAAAGATAGGAATAGAACCATTCAATCCAGATGTCTTCGAGGATTGGCAATTTTTGCCGTCTATAACAACAGATAGAGAAAATTCTGAACAAAACCCACTGCCAGAATGTTCTGACCAGAAGTCACCACCGGAACATTGGAGCCAAAATGTTTCTTCGATTGAAAGTTTATCAAAAAGCCCCACTGATCAGAAATCAACATCATTGTCTGTTCTAAACATCTTGGTAGAAGATATTTGTCCTCCTCCTTTAGCTGGAGTATCTCAAGTAATGCAGAAAAGGGGTAGAAAACGGGGTAAAACAGGATATTTAATGCTCTTTTGTAGAAGGCGACTCGGACGATGCAGCTTGCATCTACTGTAACGAACTATTTTCGCATTCACGATCCAATGAAAAATGGTTGTCAAGTGTGTAAGAATTGGTGTCACACTGAATGTGCAGATGTAAATCCTCGACATAAACAATTTGTGTGTGAATTGTGCGCGTAATTTTTTCATTCTTAAAAATACCATGTGTAATATTTTTTATCGTTTGTAATGTCTTTTGATCTAATAAAATAATTTGGTATTTAATTATTTTACACAAAATGCAACGAGTCCATCATGGGCGTACCAAAGGGTCCATCATGAGCGCATATATTCCCATGATGGACCCATAACAGGATTTTAGTAAATTATGAATAAATTTTTAACATCACTTTTTCTGCAAAATTTGAAACATTTGCCATATTGTACAAATAACAAGACGTTATGTGGTCATATTTAAAGTCTGCTAAGTAAATAATTAAAATTATTATGAAGCTATTTTCTTAAGGGGACCATCATAGGCACATTTCCCTTAAGGATTGTCGACTGTGCCGAGTAATTATTATTAATAAGTAAAAGGTCACTTGTACAATATTACATTGTTAATCGGTCTGTGTGAATTGTCATTCATGTTAAAAATAAATTTTTTTGTAGAAAATTAAAATATATGATCTGGGTATACGGAGAAAGGTCAAGAAATTACCTACTTGCATCCAGAACACACTAACAGCGATATTCTGAACGAAGTAAGTTAAGAGCTGCTTTTAAAAAATTAATTAATCGTTTTTTTTTCGCGCTGGGTCAATTGCATATAAAAAAATGGCAGAACCAAAACTGTTCAGCGAAGAAAATGAATATGGTTATTAAAAACTGCTAAAGAGGATCCCCACATCAGCACTCATGGAATTTTACGTCAAAATGATATTAGTCAAACTTCGGCTGAAAAATCATACGTAAATATAAAATGCCGCATAAAAAACCGCATATAGTTACATCAAGAATTGACTGTACATTATTATCATAGCAAACTAGTTTTTGGCAAATGGTTTCTGCAGCAAGTGCATAGCAACTGATTTTGTTTTTCGATTTTGTGCTTTTTGAAGATGAAGCTACATTTCACAAAATAAAAATGTTTTTGGTGATGAAATGATGATCATCATCATCATTGACCGTTTTGCGTGTACTGTTGAACATACCCCCAGTAAATAATTCTATTCCATCTGATCTTGAGCACCCTGAATCCAGTTGTACTGGATGCGCTTGATGTCGTCTGACCGTCTTGATAGAGAACGTCCTCGATTGCGATAAGCAATTACATCTAGCGGGTAGATTCTTCTTCTTTGTGTGCCATCTCCGCGACGGAGGTTGGTAATCATCATGGCTATTCTGGTCTTAGATGCTGCCGCTTTGAATAGTTCGATTGATGTGCATCTGTACCATTCCCTCAAGTTACGCAACCATGAGATTCTTCTCCTTCCTAAACTTCTCTTGCCCTGGATTTTTCCTTGTATAAATAATTGAAGTATGTTGTATCTTTCATTATGCATAACATGCCCCAGGTATTATAAAAAAATAGTTCATTCGTCGGGAAACCTATTGCATTATAGAGGAGAGTGTTCTAATGTTGGCGTTGGATTTATGGTAAATAAAAAACATACAAAGCATATCCTCACAATTAAAAACATAAGTGATAGAGTTGTATATCTTATTTACAAAGTAAACGAAAAAATTCAAATAAAGATCATTCAGGTATACCATACTAGTGCCCACATAGAAGAAGAATTTGAATGGTTCTACGATAACGTTAACACTGTAATACTATACTGATGAGAGACCTAAACGCCAAAATAGGCCACAAGCAAGATGATTTGGAGTTTGACTTGGATCTCACGGATATGGCGATTAAAATTAAAAGGGTCAAACTCCTATAGAATAATGTCATGAACAGTCAATTTAAAAAAGTCCTTAGAAAAAGTAGACTTAACCATCACCAAATGGCTTAAACAAGAACGAAATTGACCTAATATTAACTAACAAGAAAGACGTTTATTGACGTTTATTGAAACGTCAATAAACGTATTTTTATCTTTAATTGTGGCTTATTCCCAGTTAAATAGTAATTAAGGACTAAAATGTCACATTCACAGCGATTACTAACACAAGGAAAAAATAGAGAATAACCTTCAGAAAACGTGCCAGATGAAACAAATATTGAACAGCTTATCGAAATGTTGATGGACGCTAAAGAAGAAGAATATTTATAAGTTGAAAAATAAAGAAGTACATGTCATACACGAAAAACAAGAAATCCTAAAAACCATCGAAGAGTACTACAGATTATTATATAGTCGACATACATTCCAGGGGTAGAAATCCCAGCAATACAAAATCAAGGATCAGAGGAACTTCCAGATACAACCGAAGAGGAAATTAAATCAGCGTTAAAATGTATGAAGAACAACAAAACACCTAGAAAAGATAGAATTGTAAATGAAATGATAAAACTAGGAGGGGACCAATTCATAAAAGGATTAAGATCTCTTTATAATTTCTGCCTCTTTAGTAATTTAGAATTATACCAGAAAAATGGAATAGTGGCATTATGATAATATTGTATAAAAAGGAGATGTAACAGAAATTGGAAACTGCAGACCTATCACCTTGTTATCTCATTTATATACGCTTTTTATGAGAATAATTACCAACGGGCTGGGATCTAAGCTAGATTTTTACCAATAACTAGAGTAAGCCGGATTTAGGAGTGGCTTTGGAACGAATGAACACCTACAAGTAATAAAATACTTGATAGAGAAAGTTGTAGAATACAATAAGCCATTGATATTAATATTTGTAGACTTTGAGCAAGTATTTGACTCATTACAGAATAGCTTCATTTTAAGAGCTCTTACAGAGTACAGTATTGATCATAGGTACACAACTCTTCCCCGTAATATATATAATAGCGCAACAGCTGCAGTCAGAATGTACTATGGCGACACAAACAAAGGATTAGGATATTAGGCAAAGAGATACCATCTCCCTAAACCATTCACCGCTTTATTACAGAGTGCCATGAGAAACAATAATTGGGAAAATATTGGATCAACATAAATGGGGAGTTTCTGAACAACGTGAGGTTTGCAGATGGCATATTCCTTATTACAGACCGGTTAGATCATGCCTTTCAACATCTTTAAGATCTTCAGAGCTCTTGTAGGCCTTAAGCTATCCTTATTAGAATCTATGGAAATCAACAAATTAAAAAACACAGATATAATTCTGAATGGCCAACTTGAGATAAACAGTTCACCCCTTCTCAACCTATTTCATTAGAGACTATAAAGTGTAAACGCATGCCAAAAATAGATCACTTAAGAAAGGCAATCAGCCGAAACAGCTGTAGTGATAAGAGGTTAAAATAAATTTTGTGGAAGTTTGAAAACAAAGTTTTCAGTGTTTTATTGTTACATTTGTAGGGAAGCTTGCCCTACCAAACCCTTTTGTTGTGAAGTATTTTCATTCTAATGATTTCCGAAATTTTACAGAATTGAAGTATTACAGCAGTATCAAAACAAGATATAAAGTTGGTGATCCTACTGTATCAAATATTCAATGTCTGAAGGCAGGGAACTTCCAAAACAAAAAGACCCAATCTAGAGTAGAGATAATATAACACCTAATTATGAAACGTTATAAACGTCACATCTTTATTAATTTATATTTAAATTATTGTTATATTTTAGTTTCTTTGTTAGTTTATTTATTTTTTCTTCAAAAGTAGTTGGCGCCCTCTGTCTGTCTTTTCTCTCTCGTTCTGTCCCGTAGAATAAATATTAGCTCTCTCTCTATCCTTCTCTCTCTCTCTCTCTCTGTCCGGTAGACTAAATATTCTGTTCTATGTTGACAGAAAAACTAATTCCATCATAGGCATACATCCTATGACATATGTGCTAACTTCATTGCAGTCCCTTCCTACTTTCTGTCAATAACCTTTTCTAACGTAGTGGGAAAATAATTGTTTGCCTGTTTTTGAAATTTATAAAAGAAGGCAAACATTATTATAAGCTTCATTTTATGGTCTGCAGATTTTTTTTGGGTTTATTGGCCGTATTATGAACTTACTGGCCGTATTTTAGATTTTATTGGCTGCTTGAAATACTATTGGAGAATATGAAATAACTGGATATTCCTCGAATATTTTATGAAACAATTTATGGAATAACTGCAGCTGTCAGGAGCACCTAACCATCTGATTTGGAGGCCACATGGTTGATTGAGATATTATTTTTATAATAGTATTTCAATTCTCTTTGGTAGTCTTATTGCTACAATTAGATTGAAAGATTACAGCAACAGAAATTTAACCATGTACAAAGATTAAAATTAGCAATGGATTCCGAATTCTCGGAATAATATACCCCATTAGTATTTTATACATGTACATATGTTTTATTACTTTTTTATTACATAAAAATATGTTTTCCTTTAGTAAAAACATGTATCTTATAAAAATTTAAATTTTATATTATTTCAAGTGAGCAAAAGCGTAGAACTTTCTCAAACTTTCGCCACCAGCAAAACCTAGTTTAAGATCAAAGGAAGACATTTTATTAAAATCACTTAAACTTCTTATAAAAATTTGTCAGAAATTACCTTTTTGACTAATCAGTATTAATATAAGTCTTTTACAAAAATAATGCTGTGTTAAACTTGTTTTTGCCTTTCCTGTAAAGTTTTCCTAAAGACTTTTAAGAAGTTTTTCAGAATAACCGGTGGTATGAGAAAATGTAGGTTTAGTATACCGTATTTAAATAATTGTATGTTTGCCCTACCACGTATCTAGTAATTAATCATTCTGTAGTCTGGAGAATATAATTGCCTACATTGTTCTAAATAACTTTTTTGTAAATTCTGTACCATAATAGAATTATCGACAAATGTCGTGCAAAAAACTCACCCTGTATATTAATAAAAGATTAAGAAAATACAGAAATAGTTGGAATGGACTACAATTATTAATCGGCGAAAGCAGGGGTGAATGAACAAAAATAAATATATGGATGCCGTAACAATTATATAGCATCATAACTGAATGATGAGATAAATTAACAATAATAAAAATACCATCCAAAATTCAACGTGATGCCCAATAAAGCGTTAAAATGAGAAGACGTGAGAAACATGATTAATATAATAGTCAAAAAAGCTGCAAATTTTATTCGATTATGACACTAAGCCATCTCTGGTTTCGTACAAATGATGTTAAAGATTCATAACTTTGTTTAAACAAAATTATCATTCATCTAATTCGTATTATACACGCATCAATTAAATAATTACCAACCTTAGTTTGTTCAAATCTTGTTCGTGCTTCGTAAGCTTTATTTGGCTTTCTAAATCGGGCAAGTGTCTATTTATAGACAATATAGCGCTCGAGTAATTCACGTGATGGGTAAATTTGCACTTAAAGTCTTCTGGCGGACCACACTGGAACAAGTAGCAACTACCGGAGTTCTGAAACAAACGATCGGATTAATAATGAAAGTGTTTGATGCTTGTCTATGTTGAATTATTCATTACAGTTAGTGAGAAACGTACATACACACATTTTTGGTAAATCTACGGTTAAGCTACTGAAAATTAGGTTTACGAATCATTAGAATAAAAGGTTAAAATATAAATATCTTTATTGTAAATAATAATTACATAGGCCACCAATTAAAATTTTTTTACCAAAAAAAATTATTGTTATAGCCTTTAAACATAGAACACTGAATCCAGTGGCGCACCCAGAGAGGTTTTGGGGGTTAAAACCCCCAAGGACCCTGATCCGACAATGTTATTCACAAATTTTAAGGACAAAATGGTGAAGGCAGCATAAAAATGTTTCGGTGCCCGACTAAAGTCCCCCCTCCCCAGAGCAAAATTCTAGGTGCGCTACTGACTGAATCCAAATATGATACTTAGGTACTAAGCAGTATCACCTACCACATCCTCACATTTTATGTGAGAACTGAAAAGCTTACATATATTTTAACGTACATTTCTGTTTCAAACCTAACCTTACTTTAATTTTTCCGGTATGTGCTGTCTCAGTATAATTTCAAATCGTGGTTGTAAAAACTGTGTTGGCAGTTTTTGTTATATTTGTCTATTTTAACAGTTTAATTCTTGCAGCCGATAAGTGAGTTTTGTAAAAATTAGAGTTAGATTTCAAAGTGGAAGTTTTAGATATAACTGCAGAAGAAAAGTAACGACGTAAGTAATTATATTCATTGGAATTAAAATGTATAATATGTACTTTTGTTGCTATTTTTGCCATAAAATATGTCTTGCAGTATTACGGTTGGAAAATAGCTTTCATTGTTTCATTGTTTTATTCCAGAATAACGGAAAATTGGCTGAAACCTAGGTCTTTGAAAAGGAAATGTAGTGAAGTCACTGAAGTATCTGTATTAACTGATTTAGTGACAACTAGCAGAGATGGAGAAGATGCTAATGTCCACGAGATCCATTCGAGTCCAGCTCATCAAGTTGTTCTCCCTTAATTCGTGGAAAGGCTGTTCCTTACCGAAAAGAAATTCGGGGAAAAATAAGAAGGTATGATCCTAGCTATCCATAGCCTCTTATTCAAGTTGGCAACGAACAGCGAAGAAAATTTCAAACGTCTTGCTTCATCTCTTCAGGCAGGGTCATGCATGATGGAAAGAGTCTGCAAAAATGAAAACGAAAACGCCACTGAAGAATCATTTATTGTTGGTTTGTACATGTCAAGATCTGAAAAACCCTATACCATTGCCGAGGAACTAATTTAAGCTTGCGTGAAGGATGTCGTACAATGCGTGTTAGGTCCAGATATGACCAAGAAGATTGATAATGTGCAGATGTCAAACAGCAGTACAAGCAAGAGAATTCACACTATTTCAGACTTTGCAGAAAAAGTGCATATAAATAGATATATAAATAAAAATTGTAAATTCTTTAGTTTACGGCTTGATGAAAGTACCGACGTTGCTGGACTTGCTGTTCTGCTTGTGTTTGTGAGGTTTCCATTCGGGATGAAAATAGAAAAAAAATCCTTATGTGTGAAGAGCTTAAAAGTTATGCCACTGGTGAAGAAATATCAAGGCTATGAACGAGTATATAAGATAAGAGTATATAAGAAAAAATGAAGAGTGGAGTAAATGTGTGGATATTTGCAGTGATGTAGCGGCTGCAATGGTTGGTAAAATTAGAGGGGCGGTGTCTAGAATAAAGGTAGTGGCATGAAATGCCTCTAAAATTGATTGATTTACAGATTATCACATTTACAGAGGAGTCTTTTATCCAGGAAATAAAAGATGTCAATTGGCTACTAAAATTGGGATACCTTTCAGACATCTTCAAAATAATAAATAACCACTGCTTCGCTTCAATGCAAAGGAAGAGCACAATTAGATAAAATAAAAGCCTTGCGTAAAAAAGTTACATTTTTCAAAGCATATGTTGAAAACAGGAACCTTACAAATTTATCTCGATTACAGGAATTTGTTATAAAAATAAAATCAATCCTTAAACGAACTTCTTTGAAATTGTTATTGCTCATTTGCAAGGTTTGGAAGAAAGTGTTTTCTTTTAAGAAAAGTAAACTATTTTCCTGACATTGACTCAGATGACTTATATAGCTGGATGATGGACCCGTTTTCGTACGACCCAAAAAATAAACCTGTCAGAATGACAAATGAAGTTTTTCAAAATCTACTTGAGATCAGCGAAGATAATAGTTTAAAACTAAAATACCTGGTTAAAAGCTGGTTTTATACCCTATCAACTGAGTTTAAAAATATGTACGTAAATTACGTATACATAGAAAGTTTACCATTTATAAATATAATTGAAAAAGTAATTACATTAAAAAAATTACATTTACAAGTCAGTTTCACTATCACTGTCGTTATCTAGAAATAATTGTTTCTTTGAGCAACCTATCTGTATTTTTCCAACTACTTCTCCTTACCGATACTTTCAAGATGTGTTCAAGAGGATTAAATATGCAATACTAAGGAGGAAGTCTTAATACTGTATGACCCATTTCTTCCACCAGATTGTCGCAATAATACTGTTTTCTGTGGAAAATAATTTTAAAGTTTCAAGTAATTGGTTTTTAGAATAATTATCTTCATAATATACATCATTTTTCAGCATATATTCCTAGATTCCAAGTTTGGTGTCATTAGAACATGGAACTTTATTCGGCCTACGAATGTGGTAGCTGCCAATGTCCATCACAATTACACTGTTTGGTGCTATATTTGGTAATAACTTCGTTGAAAACTAGCTCTCAAATAAATCTGACGTGGTGTCATCATGATAGTCGACACGTGAGTCCTTAATGTTTTTGCATTACAAAGCTAGAGGATTAAGTATAAAACCATATTTTTTCTGCATGGATAATTGTAATACGTTTTCCTTTATTTGATGAAGCTTTTGTTGTATAACAACAAGAGGAATCTGCCCAACCACATTTTGGAACGTCATGGGTGTCAAACCACGTCCCATCCAGATAACCAGCTTCTTTTCCACTTTCTCTGTATTTTTAAATTTGGATTAAAAATTCTGTCCTACATATTTGTAGACAAGCATATTCCATAATGACTTGACGTTTATTGATCGTTTTTATTTTAAAGCTATTTTTAGAAGACATTGCCTTACTGTCTCACTGCAGCACTTGATTCATGTGTCAACTTTCCGCAACATATGCATGATGGTTTTTAACGTGGAGATCATCTATTATTCATACATGTTATACATTTTTCTTCTAATGATGTCCACATCACTCCGGTCTAGTTTCTTATGCCTCCACTACACATCGACAGACGCGTCTGCGGACGCATCTCCAGTTGTATCATAACAAGTTAATCACACATCTGCACACGTCTGTAAATCGTTCAGTCTGTGTTAATTCCCGGGAGACGCAATATCTACGCGACCATTTAAAAATGTAAAAACGTCAGACGTTGTAACGACTATTTTGCTTACCTCAGGGTAAGAACATGGGGGAGAAGATTGGACAAACAAAATAATCGGAACTAGTGCGTACGGCACTCAGTTGGTTGTTGGAGAGCTGGGCCGTGGATAAGTTGAAGATATGGGGGTTGGATTGGGGCAACTACAAAAAAAGAAATAAAGGGGTACTTATACAAATCTCTTGGGACAAACAAAATAAAATTAAACCGGAAACAACTCAAGAAATTTAATATAGGGCGTCACTTAAGGTGCCTAATTATACCTATTACAACCACTAGTTATAACTAGGGAAATAATTATAAAACATTCTATATTTTTGAAGGTTATTACGTGTTTAAAAACCTCGACTTTCATAGACTAAAACATATTTCTTGGTGTACCAGGGATGTACTACAATAATTTAAAACCGATTTTATATTATTACCTAGACAACAATCGGATATGTTGCAGACGCATCCGCGGACGTGATATATAAACAACAGATGATCAAATTACCCCATCTACACATCTCCAGATGCATACGTAGATGTCGTCCTCGGACGCATCTGCCGATGTGTAGAGAAGCCATTAAACATACCAGCGTTTTTTCTTTTTCTTCTACTTACTATCGGTTGTTTTGTTATTGACTACACTGTCTTCATTGGTCTTTGTGTTAAGACTGCCGCTTCGTTCACCGCATTAAATTATTTACAGGTTCTAAAATTTGTATTTTGGATTGAACAATGATATAAAAAAAATATATTGTAATACATAAAATTTAACGCCCGAAATGAAATTTATGAAAAGAAATTTTTTTTGAATCTCCAAAACGGTAACTCAGGTATATTTTTCTGATCCTGATAATAAACTAGCTTTTAACAAAAGAATTATAAATAACCCGTCATTATAACCTTATTACGTCTTATCAGTGAAAGTCAGTTTAAATAATTTCTTGGAATGGTTTTATTTTGGATATTACTTAAAACACCAATCACGATATATTTAAAATAGTAATTATATTTTCTGACTTGGGGAACAGGTAGAATAAAATAATATTATGACAATTTCGTTAGTTATTTGTTTGACTTTGTTCATAAATAAAGACAATTTGTGTATAAAACAATATTATTTAAAAATGTTTCGTCCGTGGAAGAGCCTAGTACTTCTCGTGAAGTTATTGCTAATAATAATGCCGAAAGAATAGACGTCAGTGTTAACAAACCTGTAAAGCGCAGTGTTTTGTCAGTTGGCACAAAAAAGTGATTTTTGACGTTTACACTACCTTCCTTGAACGAGAACTTTCCTAATTTAATGCAGTGAAGGCAGCGTTAGCCTTAACACAAAGACCAATCAACACAGTGTGGTCGATAACAAAACAATCGATAGCAAGTAGAAGAAAAAGAAAAGACGCTGGTAGGTTTAGGGAACTAGACCGGAATGATGTGGAGATCATTAGAAGAAAACTTTATGGCATGTATGAAGAACAGATGGTCCCCACGTTAAAAACCATCATGCAAAAGTTGCAGAAAGATGACACAGGAATCAAGTGCTGCAGTGAGACAGTAAGGCAATGTCTTCTAAAAAACGGCTTTAAAATAATAACAATCGATAAAAGCCAAGT
Source organism: Diabrotica balteata (assembly GCA_918026665.1). Classification (NCBI taxonomy): domain Eukaryota; kingdom Metazoa; phylum Arthropoda; class Insecta; order Coleoptera; family Chrysomelidae; genus Diabrotica; species Diabrotica balteata. The sequence goes on from OU898280.1 coordinate 90,218,637, forward strand.
GATTATGGAATCTGCTCGTCTACAAATATGGAGGACGGAATTTTTAATTTATTAATTAAAATGGTTCTACGCTCTACATTCTTTGTCAGCAACAGGAGAGAGAATGGTATTTAAATATTAAATTTAAATGGTGTTTTAATTAATTTTAAACTGTTCGTCCTTGTTTTAGTGAAGTGTTTTGTACAATTTTATGTTAAAATTCATGTTTATCACATTCTACGCTTGCTGGATAGCCCAAATTTAACGAAGTAAGTCTAAAACGTTAATCACAAAAAACTTTTATCATCCATTAACTTCGAGTTTTTATCGAAGTTAATTAATTTCCTTTATTTAAAAAAACGTTTTTTGGCTTATTTCAGATGCCCCTGATGATTCTGTAGTAAGCGAAAGTACCTGGGCAAGATTTAATTGTTAAAATTGTGCTCGATATATGCCTTTCATTTTTCAAAGTTCATTTATTCCAGCATTCAACCTTATATCAAATTTAAAAGACTTTAATTCCTCGGTGTTCAAATGTGTTAATCTTCTTCTTCAAGTGCCCTGTCCGTTGCGAACGTTGGCTATTAACATAGCAATTTTGATCTTGTTTGCGGCGCTTCTGAATAGTTCGACCGATGTGAGCCCGAACCACTTCCGCAGATTTTGGAGCCACGAGTGTCTTCTCCTGCCTGGCCCTCGCTTACTGTCTATTTTTCCCTGGACAATCAATTGTAGCAGACGGTACTTATCGTGTCTCAATATGTGGCCTAGATATTCAAGCTTTCTTTGTTTAATTGTATTCACGATCTTTTTCTTCTTTCCGATTCTTTGGAGTACCTCTATGTTGGTGACATGTTCGGTCCAGGATATACGAAGAATGCGTCGGTACACCCACATTTCGAATGCTTCTAGTTTCCTCGTTAGCGTCTCCGTCAGCGTCCAGGCCTCCACGCCATACAGCAAGATCGGAAAAATGTAGCATTTAACTAGACGTAGTTTTAGGGGATCCTTGCTTATGAGAAGCTTTTTCATATTGCTAAATGCTGCTCTAGCTCGTTCTATTCTCGCCATGGTCTGTTCCCATTTTGCATTTACGTTGGTGCCCAGGTACACATAAGATTCTACATGATCAATTAGTATGTTACTTATCCGTAATTGTCGAGCAGGTTGTTGCTTTTTGCTTATCAGCATCCACTTTGTCTTCTTGAAGTTGAGGCTCAGGCCGTGTAGAGATACCGCATAATTAAATCAGTGAGAAACAATGAATTACTTCTCGGAAGTAATCCCTAGGTGTAAACTGGTTCAATTTAGAGAAAATTAGGAATGCATATGAACTAACGTTCACGAATATGAATACACACAAGCGACGGTTTATAGATTCACGGTATAAGTCCTAGTAGTTGGAAGAGTAAAAATATAACTCACCCGGTCAGTGTTCTTCCTAATGTAGTTGTTCTATCTTCTTTATCTGGCCAGATAATTCTTGTGGTGGTTACACTTCCTACGCACATGAGAAAGAGAAAGTTCAATAGTCAAAAAAATATTTCGCACTCACTTTTTTTATTCAACGAAAGAGCCCATGGGAAGCTCGATAATTTTAATATTAAATGTATCACGACCACGAGGTCAGCGTGAAAGCAAGAGAAAATGGTTCCCGTGACTTTGATGTGTACCTTTTGATTCGAAGATCGGTAATGAAGTGAAGTTGTTGCCGCTTAAAACTAACTCTGTACCCTAATCGAAAGATTTTTTGCGCCGGAAGTCTGTGTAAGATTTTAAAACGCAGTTTGGTATACGGGGGTGCGTCAGAAATTTTTTTTTTGACGCCGGTTAAAATATGTATTTTAACATATTGCCGGGGGCGGAAAGGGCGAGTACGCACCTGGCTATGTAGTGATATTAATAACACTAAAAAAGTGAAATACAAAAAAGGAAGAATATTCTGAGATACCCTCGTAACAACTAGAGATTTTTTTTTTTAAACTAAGTAACATTAATGAGTACCTAAAGTAGAAAAGATTGAAAATCAATAAATATAATCAACTAACATAAATGACTAACATAGAAAGGTTAAAAAAATATATAAACAATACTTAACTAAGACTTACAGGGTAATACAGCAATTTTTCTAATTGCTCGCAGATAGTCGCCGTTGGCGGAATGAACTCTAACGGTACGAATAAGTTTATCCTTACCAGGAAGTACCTCTGTCACTTTTGCTAATGGCCAAAGCAGAGGGGGGGTGTTATCATCTTTTAATAAGACGATGTCACCCACTTGTACAGGATTGGTAGGTACAGTCCATTTTGGTCGATGTTGGAGAAGATTCAAATAGTCTACCTTCCACCGTTGCCAAAAATTCTGTTGGATCCGACTCACTTGTTGATAAATAGTGAGACGGTTTTGAGGTATGTCAGAAAGTGCAGGCTCAGGAGGAGCAGTCAAGCTCTGTCCTACTAAGAAATGTCCAGGGGTCAAGGCTGTCAAGTCATTGACGTCGTTTGAGAGCTTGGTAATAGGTCTAGAATTGAGGATAGCTTCAACTTGACAGAGAATAGTGTAGAAAATCTCAAAAGTGAAGTGAGAATTCCCAATCAACCTATATAAATGGTACTTAGCACTCTTGATACCAACTTCATGTAGTCCGAATTGAGAAGGATTACGAGGAACACCAAATTTAAACTTAATAAAATTCACAGAATTTTACAGAAGTTTTGAATTTGACGAGTGTTATCCCGATTCAAAAAAAAACTCATGAAGTTGTTTTAGTTGATTACGGCCACCGTAGAAGTTAGTCGCATTGTCTGACCAAATTATACTGGGTGTTGATCTTCTGGCGATAAACCTCTTGAGAGTAAGAAGAAATGCATCAGCAGAGAGTCCTGTGACCAGTTCTAAATGTACACATTTGGTAGTCATACAGATAAAAAAGGCGATATAGACTTTATAGAGTTTAGCATTTTTTAAAGGTGAGGCTTTGACAAGAAAATATCCACCATAGTCAATGGAGACTCTTTCAAAAGGTCGGCTAGATAAGACACGATCTGGATGAACATCTGCCATTTGTTGGACAGGATTAGGAGTCATGAATCTAAAGCAATTGATGCAATTATGAATGACTTTCTTGGTTTGTCGAAGACCATCAAGGGGCCAGTATTTCAATCGTAGATGGGATAAAGTGGTTTGTGCACCTGCGTGGCACAGCTTTCTGTGTTGTTGCTTAATCATAAGAGCAATAATGCGATTCTTAGAAGGAAGGAGGATTGGGTGTTTCTGTGAATAGCTTATGGAAGCGAAACGTAACCTCCCACCTACTCGTAGTAGTTTATCATTTTCATCGATAAAGGGATTTAAGGCTCTGATGGCTTTATTGGAGACAGGTAGTTGTCTGGACAATTCATGAATCTCTTTAGTGAAAGAATGGGATTGAATATACTTGAGAACAAGGCAAGTAGAATATTCAATTTCCTCCACGGAAAGTACATCAATGTCTATAGCAGAGTGATTTAATTTCGCTTTAATATTGGAAATAAATCTAAAAACATAGGCTAGGGATCTTTGAATTTTTGTAAAAGATGAACAACGATTAAATAAATCATCAAAGGTGTCGTTTGACTGAGCAGCAACAGTGACATTTAAGGAAACTTGATTTTTTCTTAATTCAGGTAATTCACCATTCCATTTTTTAATATAAAAGAGTGAGTAGTCGATTTCTGGTTCGATTAGAAACTTCGGACCATAAAGCCACAAATCAGTAAGTTCAGAGTTAGAACAAATAGATTTTGCTCTGGAAGGCAGATCCGCTGGATTCTGTTTTGACCCAATGTGGTGAAATTGATATGATTCACTGAGAGAACGTATCTTTATGACTCGAGACTGTACAAACTGATTATAGAGAAACTTAGATGTAGTTACCCAGGTCAAGCGGTGAGTCAACTGGGCTCCTAATAGAATGGCAGAGAGCTCTAATCTTGGGATAGTTAATTTGTTTTTTAATGGAGCGATTTTTGTCTTGGATGTGACAAGTCTCACTGAGACGGTAGAGTCGTCATAAGTGACTCGGAGATATACACAAGCAGCGTAGATGTCCTGAGAAGCATCAGAAAAGGTCATAAGTTGAATATCAATAATTTTCTTATCTAAGACTAAGCATCTAGGAAATTTTGTTAAATTTATGGATTGGAATTTCGTTAGAAGAGATTGCCAATCAGAAAGAATTTTATCATTAGTAATGGGGGTGTCCCAATCTAGTGACAATGTCCAAATCTTTTACAACAGAAGTTTTGAATATATCAGTGTTGTTGAAAGAAGTCCTAAAGGGTCGAATAGACGAGAGACATAACTAAGAATTTTTCTCTTAGTAATAGGTGATGTTACCTCGCATAAAGGAGGCTTGAATGAAAAAGTATCCTGATCAGGTGACCAAATAATACCTAATATCTTGTCTGAGGAACCAGCTAGATTTAACTTAATTTCTGGAGTTGGAATCAAGTTATGTTTTTCAAGAAATTCTGGATGGTTCGAACTTAGTTTATGGAGTTGAAACCCGTGCTCGCTAAGCAGGGAACTTAATTGAGAGTAGAGAATCTCTATTTCTTGTAGATTGTTACCACCAGATAGTACATCGTCCATATAGGTAGAGTTGAGCAAAGTTTTTGCCGCAGATGGGTGTGAAGTTGCATGAGTGTCAGCGATGTGTTTTAATACACGAGTGGCTAAGAAAGGTGACGAGGATAAACCAAAGGGTAATCGATTGAAACGAAAACATTGAATTTTATCGTCCGGTTTATCCCTCCATAGAAAGTTGAGAAGAAAAGTTTCTTCTTTGTTTATTGAAATTTGCAGAAACATATGCTTTATGTCAGCTGCTAGTATATACCTGTAGTGGCGAAAAGTTACTAAGATATCAAAAAGTTCTGGTTGCACCGTGAAGCCTTTATCTAGAACCTGATTTAAACAAATGCCTGTTGTGGACTTGTTGTTGGGATCGAATACAATTCTCACCGGAGTGGTGGAGCCTGTTTTTATTATAGGAAAGTGAGGTAGAAAATAGTTGAATTTTCCATCAAGATTTCTTATTTGAAGAGAAACATTTGAGACTAAACCTTGAGAATGGTAATCTTGAATGATTTTAGAGTAGCTTTGCAACAGGACAGGGTCTAAATGCAATTTTTTCTCCAAATGAAGGAATCGCTTTTTAGCTGTGATAAATGAATTTCTCATATTTAAGTCATCAACAGAGTGTTTCAAGTTTAGATTAACTTGATATCGACCTGAAGGCAGAATATTGACAGTTTTCAGAAAAAGTATTTCAGATGGATGATTTTTAACAGATTCAGAAATAAGAGGGTTGACTTCCTCGGATTCCCAGAATTTTTGAACAATCTGAGAGAGATTTTCATCCGCAGTTTGAGAATCAGGTGATTCTGAAGTAGAAGACAGAGTCGTGCATGTAACCAAATTATTTACATAACGGGAAATACCATGCTTGCTTTTTATGCAATTTTCAGGGATTCGGCCAGAGATTATGAAACCGAATGAAGTGTTCTGCAGAATTGGTAGACCAGTACCTAAGCGAATAATTTGACTTAGTATAATATCTCCATAGTAGTCAGCACCGAGTAGAATATCAATGTCTGAAGTGAGATGGAATTGAGAGTCAGCGAGCTCCACTTCTTGTGGAATTTTTAGTTTGTTGGCCATAATTGGCAATTGTGGTAGGCAGTTTGTAATTTTAGGAAGAATGGAACAAGAAATATCCAACCTTGAGTCATTAGTAGAAGAATAGATAGTCAGATTAGCGGTTGTTTTGGAAACCGAGACTGTTTGATTAACTCCGGTGATCTGAAACTGCTTGTTATAGGTAGGAGCGGACAGCTGATTGATCAGATTTTGTGTAGCAAATGAAACTTGACTTGCTTGATCGAGAAGCACTTTTACGTAAATTCTTTTGCCACTGGGGGCGACGAGGTATACCTGGATTGTACTTAGTAAGATGACAGGTGTGTTGATTGTATTAGCTGACAGCACGTGAGACATAGAAGAGTGAGGTTGATTCCTAGGACCTTCCTCAGATTGTCTAGAGTATGTGTGTTCCCTATCATGATTGACTTGTGAAGTAGAAGCCCTATTCGAATTAGTAAATTCAGGGTGCGTGGTCGAAGTCATTGGATCACGTTGTGGAGAAGAAGAAGAAATATTCCCTTGATTATTTTCAAAGTGTAGGTAGCTGTGATGTTTGCCACCGCAGTGAGAACAAGAAGTCTTACTTAGACATTTTTGTATAGTGTGATTAGAACTTAGGCAGTTGTAGCAAAGATCATGTTGCTTGACGAACATACCCTTGGCTCGAGGTGAGAGCGCTTTGAATTCCCTACAGATGTAGATGGAGTGATTACTCTTACAATAAGGACATAATCTAGATTTAGAATTAAAGGAGTTTGTTTGTCGGTTATCGGTAGTGGTGTGATAAGAATGTTTTACTTCCTTGGAAGTTTGAGGTTTGAAATTATTTTGGACCTTAGAGAAAGAAGAAGGTTGAAGATTTTCCAAATGTTTGGCTCTGGTGTCTATATTTGCAAGGAATTGTGAAAACTCGATGACTTTATCAGCATCAGGGGCGAATTGCATTGAACGCAATGTAGCTTGATCAAGCTTTTGCGACGTAATTTGAATTAAGAGTAAATTTAGCAATTCATCGGAGGTCTTATTAAGATTAAGCAATGCCCTGTAGCTATTGGAAACAGAAATATAGAACTCTCTCTAGAACTGTGAGGAATTGGCATGATTATTCAAGGATTTTGAGTCAACAATACCTGAAATTAGATCCCTAATAAGAATGCGATCATTAGTATATCGAGCCCTTAGGGTATCTAAGGCCATGGTATAGTTCGTTTCGACCAATGGAATGTTTTCAATCAAGCGGTAAGCGTCATCCTTGAGTAGATTTCTGAGGTAGATAAATTTTTCAATGTTAGTGAGGGTTCCATCTTCATCGATGATGCTGAGAAAAGTTTGGTAGAAAGATTTAAATTCATTTAGTTTGCCTGAAAAATTATTAATTCGAATTTCCGGTAGCTTGACAGTCCTTTGCCGGGTGGTGGCATTTTGAATGGCTTGAGTAGTCGAAGGAGACATGGCACTAGAGACTACAGGAGATGGTGTCAAATTTAAAGGCGGAGTTTGGAGGATTTCGAGTTTTTCCTCTAGTAAAGAAATGCAATCATAATATTTTTCCACTATCGGATCTACAACGTCATGATCCGTAGCTTGCTCTGCCGCTAGAAGATTAGTAGCATCATTATATGTACGAAAGGCATCTCTGAGTTGAGAAAGTATTTCTCTAATTTTATATTTAGTTAACGAATCAAAGTTATTATTAACACCACTACATAACTTAGTTAAATCTAATTTAGAGGCGGTTCTGGACCTCGTTAATTTGTGAATTTGACCCTGTTCCATTGTGATAATTTATTTTAATAATAACCGATAGAAAATATGTTAAAAAAGATATTTAAGAATATTAATTATTTAAGAAAATTAATTGAAAGCGTTTACCGTAAGAAATGTTTATTAAAGTCTTTTAATTAACATGCGCACCCCGTATTTAACGGATCCTATTGAAATGGTATTCTTGATGACGTAGTGTGGCACTGATAGACACGCTCAGTTGCGATGTGGAAATTTCCGTTAATAGGAAGAGAATCCCTAGAAGTTCTATGCCGGTAAAATGAAAAATAAGGTTTTTTTTTTAAATAATAAGATAAATTCGGCGATGAAGGACCAACTAAATAATTATGTAGAGATACCGCATAATTAAATCAGCGAGAAACAATGAATTACTTCTCGGAAGTAATCCCTAGGTGTAAACTGGTTCAATTTAGAGAAAATTAGGAATGCATATAAACTAACGTTCACGAATATGAATACACACAAACGACGGTTTATAGATTCACGGTATAAGTCCTAGTAGTTGGAAGAGTAAAAATATAACTCACCCGGTTAGTGTTCTTCCTAATGTAGTTGTTCTATCTTCTTTATCTGGCCAGATAATTCTTGTGGTGGTTACACTTCCTACGCACATGAGAAAGAGAAAGTTCAATAGTCAAAAAAATATTTCGCACTCACTTTTTTTATTCAACGAAAGAGCCCATGGGAAGCTCGATAATTTTAATATTAAATGTATCACGACCACGAGGTCAGCGTGAAAGCAAGAGAAAATGGTTCCCGTGACTTTGATGTGTACCTTTTGATTCGAAGATCGGTAATGAAGTGAAGTTGTTGCCGCTTAAAACTAACTCTGTACCCTAATCGAAAGATTTTTTGCGCCGGAAGTCTGTGTAAGATTTTAAAACGCAGTTTGGTATAGGGGGTGCGTCAGAAATTTTTTTTTTTTTTGACGCCGGTTAAAATATGTATTTTAACAGGCCGTATTCCTCACTAACTGAATAAAGTCTTTCCATTACTTGTTGTAATTCGTCTATGGTACTGGCAAGGATCACCGTGTCGTCGGCATATCTTATATTGTTCGTTAACTCGCCGTTTATTTTTATGCCCTCATTTGCATTTTCCATACATTTGTTAAATATTTCCTCGGAATACATATTAAATAGGAGTGGGGATAATATACACCCCTGACGGACACCTCTTTTGATCTGCACGCTTTCAGTGAGTTCGTTGCCAATTTTTGCTCTTGCTGTTTGACCCCAGTATAGGTTTGCCACAATTCGAATGTCCTTGTCGTCAATACCTGTCTTTCGCAGAATACCTATCAATTGTTCATGATTGACATTGTCAAATGCTTTTCTAAAATCTACAAAGCACAAATACACGTCCTTATCAACGTCTCTACACCGCTGTATAAGCACCTGGATAGCGAAAATTGCTTCTCTAGTTCCAAGTGCTTTCCGAAAACCAAACTGCGATCTATCAATATTTGACTCACATTTATCATATATTATTCTATGAATGATCTTAGTGAACGCTTTAGTGACATGATTGATCAAGCTTATAAGCCGGTAGTCATCACAAATCTGGGCATTTGGTTTCTTCGGGATTGTAATAATGTTGACTGTAGCCAGTTCTCCGGGATTTTACCGCTATTATATATGTTGTTAAAAAGTAAAACTAGATCATCAAGGAACTGTTTGTCTGATTTACATAGGATCTTTAATATTTCGCAGGGTACATTGTCCGGACCTGCTGACTTATTGTTTTTTAGTGCTTCAATAGCATCTTCTATCTCCGATTTAAGGATTGAAGGTCCTGTTTCTCCTTCTCCATATAGGTGATCATCAGTCCTGTCAGATGCAAATAATTTTTCTATGTATGATTTCCATATTTTTAAGATCGTTGATGGCTCCGAGATAAGATTTCCATCGCTATCTTTTATGCTGTTGGGTGACTTATTGAATTTCCTCTTGTTTGTCATCGATTTCATTTTTTTGTGCATATTGTAACTCTCGTATTTTCGTTCGTATTGTTCTATTTCCCTGCATTCGTTGGAAAACCATTTTTCTTTGGCTTCTCGAATTTTCGTTCTTATGGTTTTGTGGATCTGCTGGTATTTTTCTGCATTTTGTATGCAAATGTGTTAATAACATTTTATTTTGTTAATAAAAAAATTAATAAAATTTATAAATTAGTGCAAAAAACTGCTTTTTTGCAAATGTCTCCGTAAATTATTTATCAATTTTAATTTAACAAAACTGGATAATAAGGATATTCTTGATATAAAAACTGATATAAATATTGTTTATGTAAAATATAAGGGAAAACTTAGGGACAAAAAATCAAATTGTGACCATAAATTGTTTAAAAAAAACGCAAGGTAACAATAGGAGTAGCTTCTCATCTATTCGTCATCTAGGGATCCCTATTTATGCTTTAAAAGCTTCAGATATCTACGAAAAATTTTGCCGTGAAATCGATGATTTTTGCATAACCAGACTGGGCTAATAATATATGTTTGAATAATTGTCAGACAAAATTAAATTATTAGAATTTTTTTCCTAGTAACAAAAACAAAATTTCACATTGTATTAATATAGTCGCTAAATATATTAGGGGTCAATTTTCAATGATAAATGGATTATTAAATAACGTTAAAAACTCAATTTTGGAACAACCTGTCTTATTCAAGCATATTTAAAAAATATATGTAATATACCGCGTCCGCAACCCCATTTTTATTCAAAAAAATTCTTGCAAACAAAGATTTAATAATAAAACTGGATGAAGAAGACCCGCGTTATCTACCAGTAACTAAACTAGAAAAACGAGGAGACCCTTTTCTAGAGTCTGTGAATTAATAGGAAAATTTAAAGAACATGCAAATTTGTATACGCAGATGTAGAATAATAAAAAAGGTTGTACAATATAATAATATTAGTATTAAATATAGTCGCGGTAATAATATATTATATTGTGTAACGCTTTAAATGTGGTGACTTTTGATCCATTCTTTTTTTACAATCGACCTAATACCTGTGCGAAGCATTTTAGTTGAGAAGCAGTTCGTTAGTAGAGTGTAGAGCGTTGTTTTGCGAAAATTAAAATAATAAGAATGAAATTGGAAACAACCGGTCAAAACATGAACTGCTGTGAGGAAACGCTTCAACATTGAATAAAGAAAAAGGGTTTAAATTTAAAAAAAAAAATAAGCGTCAAACAATTATGGAAAGCCAAAGAATAATCAACAGATGTAATATACCTAGAACAAATTACTATAATAAATATAGGTAACAAACATACAAACATTATATAAGCTGATATTTTTGATGAGTGGTTTAATAATGCTGCTTGATAATGCTTTCTACTATTCCCGACAGGTCACTAAGATGCCAAATACATCTTCAAAGAAAGCTGAGCTGAAAAGCTTTTTAATGGAACATGTTTTGCATTTCGAAATTTTTTATACAAAAAAAAACAACTTGTTAAAGTTCGCATATATTGAGACTTCCCCAAAATTTTTGTGTGTTCAATCCTATAGAGTTAACTTGGGACAAATAAGGCCAACTATTAGGCGGGCAAATATATTTCCTAAATTTAATAAGAAGGTAATTAAAAAATAAATAACTAATATTAACAAAGAAGACTAGCAGAAAAGGATCGCCAAAGTGATCAAAGTTAAAAAAGAATACTATAAAAAGATTTTGCACTTCCACATTAATTGTGGAAATAAATTTATTATTGAATTAAATGATGATAGTGACGCCGAAAATATGGAGAAGAAAATGGATTCAGTGTATAAGTATTTTAAGTGATTCCTTGTTAATTGTTGTGTTGTGCAATTAATATTCCTATAAATTACAAATGTACTAATGAAATTACACTCATTTAAAAAAAATGTTATAATTTTAGGTTTTCTATTTTTGAAATACATAAAAAAAAGGAAGAAATGCAAATATTTTAAAAATTGTGAACGGTATACTTGAGTTAATTTTAGATTTAACTCAGTTTTCATAAATTTTTTTATTATTAACAATAATAAGAGTAATTACAAAAGCTATTCTACATCAGTTATCAATGCAAGCATGCGGTAATAGGGAGGGTCCCTGTAAGGTGAAATGTAAATAAAGCACACAAATTTAGCACATAAGATATGTCCTGCTTTAATGTTATATTCCTAAATAAAAACTAAATATTTTTTAACTGCAAATTTAATTACCAAAGCAACCAGCCGCAGCACCATATCTTAAGGCTCATCCTCGAAAATCCTAACGGTAAATTTCAGTTTGCTATCTCTATTTCAAAAATTTCTTTCTTTACGAAAACAAATCTGTCATGAAGTAATATTCTAAACTTCGTATCTCTCTCCAGCCCAGGTCAAAAATGCGTTTGCCTTTTACTCGAGCCGATTATACACCGAGACAACCCCTGCAGTGACAGGTTTTGGCTTACAATAAGACCATAAATCTCTTTAGTGGTGTTTTGAGTAAATATAATAACAGATCAAAGTAATATAATCTATTCATAAATTTACAATGTAACAAATGTACATACATAATTTATTTGTTATTTTTTTACGGAAAAATTGGCTGTCTGAAGTTTAACGTAGATTAAAGTTTACGGAAAATAAAAATTATAAAAAAAAGATTATTATTATATATCATAAAAATTTGATTAGTATTGTTAGTTATTAGGTATTATATTATATTAGTAGAAAATTTGATTAGATTATATTAAATTTGATAGGTTGTGATTTATTACACCAAAATCTAATAAAATATACCATGACACAAGAAATAGTTTCAGAATAAGTTTGATGTGTTGTTTATTATCATTCAATAAGAGACTAATTTACTTCTTACAATGCTAATCTAACAAACAATTATTATTGTCAAATGAAAGAAATAAGATAATTTACTTGTGTGCTTGTGGTTAGTAAACGTCGACCCTATGCAAATAATTGTCAATAAAGAACAGAGTACAAAAGTTTAGATTTATGAGATTTATGAGGAGCATTAATGAAACTTAGATGTATACTGAGTACTTATTTCAAAAATTTACAACTAAGGATTTAATTTGTTATATGTAAATATACTCCTAGATCTAGAGAAAATGGGAGTGGGACAATGGGAATTACTGGCACAGGACCGACAAACATGGAAGGCAATAGTAACCGCGGCAAAGACTTACGAAGAGTTGTAGCGCCATTGATGATGATGATGATGATGATGAAATATACTGTATAACTATTTATATGGATGTGAAATATGGATAATGAAGGATAATATGATGGACATTTTAGGATGTACGTTGAAAAATTAAAGCAAATATCGAGCACAAATTTAATAATCAAATCTTGCAAAAGTACTTTCGCTTTCTACAGCATCATCAGGGGCAATGGAGTGGAGTTTAAAGCTGTCTACAATTTTTGTCAATAACTTTTTTTTGTAATTTTTACTATAACAGATCTACTGAGCTTCCTCACCCTAATCAATCACCCAGAAGAGTTATCAGAAAAATTTTCTAACCAAATTTTCTACCAAGTAACCAAAAACAAAATTTGATTAATTTATTAATGTTCTGTATTCTGAGAAAGATTTCCGAAGTAGAAATCGAAACGTCAGAAATAAACTTATTATAAATTTAAATTGTGGCTTATTCCCCAAAATCTAGGAAATGGCAAATATTTATGTTTTACATTCAAACTTAACTTAAATATGAACTACCAAAAAAAATTAAAAAAAATTGTTTTTATACAAATTAGGTGGTTTATGTGACAATTTTTTTATTGAAATAATGCATATTCGTAATCTACGCAAAAAGTACATACAAGTTCAAAAAGAAACGTTGAAATACATAAAAAAGGAACAGAGATACAGTTAACAGCGCCTTTCCCCTCCCTTCAGCTCCCGAGAGTTTCAAAGCCGACCGATTTTACATACATTTTGAAGCTTTGTGGACGATTCCATTAAAGGGCAATAATTTTAAAATTTATTACTTTAAAACTATAATGTACATTCTTTCAAATAGCGCTAATTAGATTTTTTAAATGTTATAAACAAAGGTGCTATGAATTAAATAAAAAAAGAGGCTAACTTTGTACCAAATTATTTTAGGACAAACTTTTTTTATTTAAATTTGTGAAAAAATTCAAGCTTTTTAAATATGTAAAAATAATATTTTTACAATCAATAGTTAAAAAATTATTCTAATTGTTTATAAGCAAAAAATCGACATGTTTTTGCAAAATTATTTTGCAATATTTAAAATTAATTTTCTTAATTTTTTTTTAATGTAAATAATAAAACAAGTCTTCTACCAGAAACAACCCTTACAATTACTAAAACTGTATAAATTTCTGACTTATAATGTTGCAAAAAATGTTAATTTGGGATAAACAAATAAAATAACTTTTAAACTATTGGACCGATCACTTTGAAATTTTGACAATATTTTAAGCACTACAAGACACATCATTCTGTGAAATATAAATATTAAAAGTTTATTTTCAAAAAAGTTATTAACATTTATAAAAAACCGAAATGTTTGACTTATTTTGCAATTTTCTAAGCAACAAATGAGGATAGAAACATTTTGAAAACGCCATTTTGAAGGTGTTTATACAACTTATAAGTTTCCTTTCTTCTAAAATTTGTTTAAATTGCTTCACTTTTTGCTGATAGACGAAAATAGCAAAAATTTTCCGTTTTTTGACTTTAATTTGTTAATAACTAATTAAGTACAAAAAATCGACTGCAGGAAACATATAGGTTTTTGTTACAGAGGTCCATACTACTCAAAACAACTGTCGTTTGCCTGGCCGGACGAGTGTCAAAAACAGGGTACTTTTTTTGCTTATTTCCCTGGCCTATATATGAAATTATTATCTTCCCTACAAATGTTTACCAAATAAAAAATAAATTTAATATGTTAATGTGTTTTATTCAGATTTATATCGATGTTTACTTTTAGGGTATAGCATTTTTTTGTCTAGAACTTCCCTTATTGCAAGAATATTGTGCTTATTTTTGACAAATTTCTTGATTATATAAGTGTTTATTTTGACTTCTGGTTACTATTTCTGTCCATGCTTATAATCCGGGTCTTAAATTATGACCAAGTAAAAAATCAACTTACCTTTTCTTCAAAAACAAAAACATCACAATTCTCAGTCTCACAGCACAGATGCAAACATTCCTCCCTAGATCCCAAGTCTAATTCGTTTAAATATTTCGCCCCCATGTTTTGGGAATCCTGCGTTCTAATAATTTTATCTCTATGTACATTGAATTTCTCAATGCATGTCGGCAGATCAATGTCATTGCGTTTAACCCTAACGATATTGTCACTAGCAACAAATAACATTAAAGTAAAGAGTACTAAATATTTTTTTAGATCCGAAAACATTTTTCTACAATACAATAATTATTAAAATACAAAATGCTGTGTCTTAACTTATTTATATGGGCTGAATGGCGGAAATGTCAGTTGAATCATATGAATTGAATCGATGAAAAGGGGCTTGCGCAATAACTTGCGTAAACTGCAAGAGTTATCTTATAAAAATATTGATATAACTTCCACAGATATTAGTAAAAATACCTCTATTTATATTTAAGTCAATCTCTTTCGCGAATAATGTTTGGTTCATATATTCATAGATTGGTTATACAGGGTCAAGATGAGAAGTTCCTGGATAGAGGGCTCATGCGTATAAAAGTGTATAATATATATATATATATATATATATATATATATATATATATATATATATATATATATATATATATATATATATATATAATATATATATATATATTATAAGGATCACTCAGACGAGTGGTGGGTTCAAATATTCACCACTCGTCTGAGTGATCCTTATTATATATTGGATAGACGGTCGGACTCCTTTTTGCGGGAGTATATTCCTATATATTCCTGTATATATATATATATATATATATATATATATATATATATATATACATATATATATATATATATATATATATATATATATATATATATATATATATATATATATACTTGCAACATTTTATATATAAAAACTGACTTAACAGTTTCATATTGTAATCTGTATGGTTCATAAGTTAAGCTATTTCTTAATATTCATCTTAGTTAGCTGCATTATGGTATTTTAGCGAAATGTAGTTTCTTGTTGGTCAGGATAAACCTAGTGCTTCAAAAAGTACTATACAAGAAGGGGATAATTATAAGGAAAAGGCAAATAATAATATAAACAATGTGGGCAGTGATAATTCAAATACTATTTCAACAAGTTTTGAAAATCACTTGGTTCTTAAATCATTTAATAAATTTTCATGAGTGTTCTTATTTCTTTTTTTGAACCATTCTTTCATCCACCTGCGCTTATTTTTTTTTTGTCACTTGTGAAGCTACAACTAATGCGATAACCACACAACTCGCCGTTTTTTTTATTTCACATGTTGATAGCTCAAGTTTCAGTCGGGAACTAATTTATTGTAAAATAATATTAATTCGTGTGTTGGCCTACTAATATTATTGTACAATATATGGTACAATAATATTGACTGTCTAGGGGCCGCTTAAGACAGTCTTAGGGGACGCTTAAGAGGTCCCTTGTTGCTAATGTAGTTTTGTCCTAGCAAAATGCATTTGCTGAAAATGCATATTGCGTGGGCAGTTATGATGTCTACACGTCGCGATAATTATAATCAAAAGACAGACGCTGTTTGAAAAAAGTTACCTGTTAGAAAGAATTATACATGAGTCATTAACTTTTCGTCCGCCGCGCCGTTCACACCTCACACTTCAAATCACTTTTAAATAGGGGAGAGTGTTCCACAATCAGCCACAAAATAGATTTTGCTAAGTATTAACCTGGTTTATTGAACCAAGCAAAATATGATTATCACTAAAATAAATTAAGGCTAAACATAAGTTTTTATGGTAGAACAAACATCATAAACCAAAAACTAATTTAAAAAAAGTTTATTTAACAAAGGAAGGACAGTTGTCTGATAGTGGAACACACATGTTCCACATCCAGACACTGCATGTTCCACAATAAGACAAAAGGTAATAATGTTTTAACGAACTTCTAAGGGTGGCCGCATACAGAAACAGCAAAACTGTTTTAGTCAAAAAGGTTTTTGACTAAACGAGTCTGATGCTGATGTTTCCATATAAATGAAATGAGCTGACGCACACTGATTAGTCGTGTGTCTAAAGCATGTTTAGGCTCATTTAGTTTCATTCAGTCTGTTTGATGTTGATTACCGGATCGTCGTTTTGTGTCGAAAAATTTCAATATACGCAGGCGCACGTGTTTTTGGAATTCCCTCCTTGAAATTGCTCGAGTAGTCAATAAGAAGCGCATGTGGAAACAGCGATATTCTGCTTGTTTTTGCCTGTAGGAGGAACCACTGCCAGAAAACTAGTGCAATTTCGTCGTTATCTGTCGACATCTTTAATAAAACTGATTGCAGTATGGTTTGTGCAAACATATTGTTTCTCTTGGAAACAAAATGTTTCTTGTGGAAACAAAAACGTTTTTGACTAAAACAGTTTTGCTCTTTCTGTGTGCGAAAGCTGAAAAATTTACTTCAAACTTCAATAAGATTGTTGCCGCTTTGTACAAACACCATCTTAATGTTTTCCAAACATACCAATGAGACGTCTTCTATTTCGAAATGAAGCTGTTATTATACTTAACGAACTTTCTCAAAAATTTGACCTCGCATTCCTTATTCTTTTTACAGAACACTTCAGCTATGTAATAAATTTTTTTCTTTTTGTCCATAAATTCTATTAAAATAAAATCGCCAACTTCTGGCTCTTTATTAAGCTTATCTAGAAGTGGTGGTGGATCGATTTCTCCTACAAAATCAATATCATCATCGGAACTTTCGGTTACAAGCATCGCCGCGTCTTCATTTTCTTCGTCTGTTGAGTCTTCAGTCATTACTTTTCTTTTCACGATCTTATTCTTCTTAACACTTTTTTTTCTTTCTCGCTCCATTTGTTTAGCTTCTAGGGCGATCTATTCTGGAGTGTCCGTGGCGATAATACTTTTAGCTTTTTCTCTCTTCTTTCTCTGATTTTTTCCTTCTTCAGCTTTTGGGTATCCTTTAAATTGTTGTGGACTTACGAAAGTTTCTTTGTGATTTTGTGTAGGTGTTGTGTTTAAACTAACTGATACTGAAACTAAGGAGTGAGACATTATTTTTTCTTCAATGCATCTTGATGTTGATGGTTGATTTGGATCCATAAGTCGTTGAG
This sequence comes from Diabrotica balteata, assembly GCA_918026665.1. Classification (NCBI taxonomy): domain Eukaryota; kingdom Metazoa; phylum Arthropoda; class Insecta; order Coleoptera; family Chrysomelidae; genus Diabrotica; species Diabrotica balteata. The sequence continues at coordinate 90,236,349 of OU898280.1, forward strand.
CTTCTTCATTGTTTTGATCCCCATTCCTATCAGTTACGCTGCTAATTGCAAAATCGTCATCTGTAAATATGAATTTATCGAAGGGATAAATCCCAGTTTTTCGAAATCCGGATTTGATATTACCGGGCGTTACCGATTTTTCAAATGCATAAGCAACACAGCCAGCGATATCAAAAATAGAAACAGGTATCCCAGGGTGCACTAAAACCCATGATTGTAAGGCAGTTTTGTAGAATGATTTAAACGAAAAAAACACCGAGACATCTAATGGTTGCAGCTTGTTGAAAGTATGTGGTGGTAAGGTCAAAATGATCACTCCATTTTCCTTGGCTAGATTTATTTCTTCTATCATTAGATGCCATTACAAATACAGAGGGAAATACGAAGAATAGCAAAAGATGAAATAAAGAAAGGTAAACGTGTCCAAATTAAAGCCAACAAACTTATAATAGATGGTCTAGAAAGGAGATGGAATAGAAACACCAACCAGCTGGAGGACCATCATGGAGGTGGTTCAAAAAACTAGCAAGGGATGAGAGGATAAATTATTCGTTGACGGACGAGGCAAAGAAACAGGAAATAACTGCAGATAAACCCGGGCACAACAAAAGTGAAATAAAGAAAAATGGACAAGAAAACAAATATAAAGGACGAAGACAACAGAAAAAAAAAAATAAAGAGTTGAAAATAAGCACATGGAACATAAGAACTATGCCAGCTCCAGGAAAAATGCTAGAAATAGGAAAGGAACTCAAAAAGTATAAAATAGATATTGCAGCACTGCAAGAATTACGCTGGGAGGGACAGGGACAGATTGACAAACAAGACTTTACAATGTTATATTCAGGAGGAAAGAAGCAAGGGCGAAAAGGCGTGGGATTCATGATACTTAGTCACCTAAGAGAGAAAATTATAAGTTTTAAGCCAATATGCGAAAGGATGGCGTATGTTAGAGTCAACAGGAAACCATTTAATATATCAGTCTTGAATTTATACGCCCCCACAGAAACAAGCAATGCATACGAAAAAGAAATCTTTTATGATAAGGTCGAAGAGGAGATAGAAAAAATACCCAAAGAAGATGTCATATTTGTCCTGGGAGACCTCAACGCCCAAATTGGAAAAGAGGACTTTTCACAGCAAATTGTAGGAAAGCATACAATACACGAAAACACGAATGACAATGGGCAAAGACTATGTAACCTAGCAACAAGAACAAATTTGTTAATAAGCTCGACAAAATTTGAACACCCTAAAATACATAAGATAACATGGAGGTCACCGGATCAGAAAACATATAGTCAAATTGATCACATAATGATTAATAAACGAAAACAATCGTCAATAAAAGATGTAAGAACGTTCAGAGGTGCGTGTGCAGATTCAGACCACTACATGGTCACAGCCATTTTAAGACAAAAGTTAAAATTGAAACAAAACAAAAAAACCAACATAAAAAGTGGAATGTCAATAAATTGAGTAATGAAGAAGTAAGAAAAAAATATGAAGAGGCAGTAACAGTTCAAATAAAAGAGAAATATAAAGTAGAAAATATAAGCACAGAATGGGAGACGATCAAAAAATCAATAGAAGAAGGTGCAAATATGCAGATAGGTAAAAGTCAGGCTAAAACAAGAAACGAATGGTATAACCAAGAATGTAGAAAAATAACAGAAAAAAAAGTGCAAGCCAGAAATAAATGGCTAAGAACAGATAAAGAGGAAGACAGAGAAGAATATGAAAAATTAAGAAGGTATGCTAAGAAAGTGATAAGGCAAAATAAAAGAAGATGGGTAGACAAAAAATGCAGGAAATAGAGCAGGAAAGAACAAACAGAAATACAAAAAGTTTTTACAAAAAGATTAAAAAACAAAACAAAAAATACAAGGGCAAAACAAACGGAATAAAAAATAAAGAGGGAATAGTGATAATAGAGGACCAAGTATACAAGCAAGTATGGAGAGATTACTACAGAGAGCTCTTGACGGAGGAAACAACAGAAGAAGAAATGCATGACGAGGAGGAAACAGTACACGAAGAAGAAGCAAATGAAGTAGACATCGAAATTTCAAAAGAACCAACATTAGAGGAATTGGATGAAGTAATACAGAGAAGCAAAAATGGAAAAGCCCCAGGTAAAGATGGAATTAATATGGAACTAATAAAATACGGGGAAGGGAACTAAGAGGAAAAATACTGGCACTATTGAAAAATATATGGAAAGAAGAGAAAATGCCAGGTGACTGGGAGGTAGGACAGATCATAACAGTACATAAAAAGGGAGACCAACAAATCTGTGAAAATTATAGAGGAATAACATTACTAAATACAACATATAAAATATTGACATCAATAATAAAAAAGAGGTTATCAAAGATCACAAAGAAGACAGTAGGACAGTACCAATGTGGATTCACAGAAGGAAGATCTACAATAGATGCAATACACACAATAAAACAAATAATGGAAAAAGCAAACGAGTATAAATTAGAATTGGAAATGTTATTCATAGACTTCAAACAGGCATTTGATTCAATTAAAAGGAACGTATTAATGACAGCACTTAAAAAATTAAAAATTCCACATAAACTCAGAAAATTAATAGAAATGACAATGAGAACTACAAAAATAAGCATAAAGACACAAAGAGGAGAGACAGAGGAATTCAGTATAAATAAAGGGATGAAACAAGGAGATGCCTTATCAACGACGCTATTTAATCTAGCATTAGAATATGTACTGCGAAATATAAATAAAGGAAATCTCAGAACAAGAGGTGGTCAAATAATTGCATATGCAGATGATATTGCTATTATTGCAAAGAACAGAAAAATAATGAAAGAAATGCTTGAAGAAATAAGAGAGAAAGGGGAGGTAATGGGGCTAAGATTAAATCAAGAAAAGACAAAAATATTAAGATTAGGGAAAAAACCAATGAAGGAAAAAATCAAAATAGGAAGTTCCGAGTTTGAAGAAGTAGAATACTTCAAATACCTAGGAGTTACAATAAGTAAATCCGGAGAAAGGAAATCCGAAATAAAAGAAAAAATATTAGCAGCGAATAAAGCTTATTTTGCAAACAAAAGATTACTTAAAAGCAAAACACTGACACAGAGAGAAAGATTATGAGAACCATACTAGGACCAATCAGAACAGAGCAAAATGAATATAGAAGCAGAACAAATGCAGAAATTAAGGAAGAACTTAAGGAAGACATTGTAACTAAAATAAAGCAATGCAGAGTTAGATGGTTAGGTCACATCTGGCGAGCAGGCGATGAGGCAGTGACATACGCAATGATAGAATGGAATCCAGGAGGAACAAAGAGAAGGGGAAGACCGAGATCAAAGTGGCTGCAAGAAGTTGAAGAAGACCTCCAAAGGGCAGGAGTCAGTGAATGGAGAGGAAGAACTAGAGACAGGAAAAAATGGAGAGATATTGTCAAGAAGATAAGATAAACAAAAAAAAAGACTGATCCACTTAAGAAATAGGATCTAGAAAGCATTTGCAGTTTAACCCCACGTTGGGGTGTATAGCCATTATATATATATATATATATATATATATATATATATATATATAGTTTTGAGTTTCTTGAACCGTATTATATTTAATATAAAATTAATATTTCTTGGGTTAGGTTCAATAAAGATATGTTACATGTGGAACTAGATTTTATTTTCCATTGCAATTAATCAACGTTTCGGCAGGAAACCCTTGCCTTTGTCAAGATTCTAAAATGTGTATAAATATAAGGACAAACAGATATTGTAAAATATGTATATATATATATATGACTTACCAAAACTTAAAACGTGACACAGACATTAACGAACTGACATATAAAAGTTGATATCTGATATCACATTGTTTACTGTCATTAGTATATAATTATTTTTATATGGGCGTATCGTTGATGTTTTTGAAAAAGGTAAGGTGGAGATATGTTATGACTTTAAGAGCTTTTTATGATGTTATATTGTTATTGTTTAAATCAGATTGAAATATATTTTATTTAGGTTTTGTATATCTTTTTTGTCATTTATTGCGTTGGTGTTTCTTTTTATTTCTATTCGTAAAATTTTATTGTCGTAATCTAATGATTACGACAATAAAATGAATGATCTTTTAAAAGATGACACCATATATCATAAACTTAGAAATGATCCTACCAATATCTTCCAAAAAAGAAATAATGCTCTTATTGACAGATGGGACAAAAGTGGATATATATCACCAAATACAGCAAAATCACTTAAGATACACAACGCTATTCCACCAAAAATTTATGGTTTACCTAAAACACTCAAGGAAAACATACCTCTACGTCCTATCGATTCCTGCATTCAATCACCTTTCGAAAATCTTTCAAAGTTCTTGAAAAACATTATCTCCAATGTCATAAATAAAAATCCTTATTATATTAAAGATTCCAACGATCTTATTTCTAAAATTAAAAACATTCACGTACCGGATAACTATAAATTAATCTCTTTAGATGTCATTTCACTATACACTAACATCCCAATAAAACTTGCCACTGACATCATTAAAAAGAAGTGGAATGGCATAAAAGAATACACTAACATCCCATTAGAAGAATTCCAATCATCTGTAGAGTTAACGTTAAACTCAACATACTTTTTATATAAGGACGAAATATACCAACAAATGGATGGATGCGCAATGGGTGCAAGTATATCTAGTGTCATTGCCCAACTGGTTCTGGAAGACTTAGAAGAATCTGTCATGAGTCATTTAGATTTTAATGTACCATTCTTCTACCGCTATATCGATGACTGTGTCTGTGCTATTCCAACAAATAAAACAACCGAAATCTTAGATATTTTCAACAGTTACCATCCAAAATTAAAGTTCACTATAGAAATTGAACAAAATAATAAAATAAACTTTCTGGATATCACCTTACATCGCATTAACAATACAGTTAAAACCATGTGGTTTACAAAAGAAACATGGTCTTCACGATATCTTAACTACAATTCCCATCATCCATTTTCCCATAAGAAGTCTGTAATTATAAGTCTCGCTGATAAATCTATAAAACTAACAGATCCAGAATACAGACCAACTGCAATAAAAAAAGCAAAAAATGCCCTTCTAAAGAATGCATATCCCGAACATTTAATCAAAACTATTTTCAAATCAAGACTCAATAAATTTTATAACAATACAACTAACAACAAACCCAACAGTATCAAAACCACTTATACAACTCTTCCATATATAAAAGGTTTATCCGAACAACTAACAAATCTTTTAGCCAAACATAATATAACAGTAGCCCACAAAGGCAACAACCTCTTAAATAAATACTTCACAAAACTAAAAACACAAACTCCAAAACTTAAAAAAATCACATGTTGTTTACGAGATACCATGTACAAACTGTGAAGGTGTCTATATCGGTCAAACCAGTCAACTGCTTCAATCCAGAATTCGTTCTCACAAATACGACAAGAACAACGTCACTGCGCTCACAAAACATGAAAGCGGGAAGAAGCATAAATTTGACTTTGAAAACATTAAAATTTTAAAAACAGAAAAAAACAAAAAGAAAAGGGAGATATACGAATCAATAGAAATAAAAAGAAACACCAATGCAATAAATGACAAAAAAGATATACAAAACCTAAATAAAATATATTTCAATCTGATTTAAACAATAACAATATAACATCATAAAAAGCTCTTAAAGTCATAACATATCTCCACCTTACCTTTTTCAAAAACATCAACGATACGCCCATATAAAAATAATTATATACTAATGACAGTAAACAATGAGATATCAGATATCAACTTTTATATGTCAGTTCGTTAATGTCTGTGTCACGTTTTACGTTTTGGTAAGTCATATATATATACATATTTTACAATATCTGTTTGTCCTTATATTTATACACATTTTAGAATCTTGACAAAGGCAAGGGTTTCCTGCCGAAACGTTGATTAATTGCAATGGAAAATAAAATCTAGTTCCACATGTAACATATCTTTATTGAACCTAACCCAAGAAATATTAATTTTATATTATATATATATATATATATATATATATATATATATATATATATATATATATATATATCATTAGATGACTCTCATGATTGTCAAAAATTAAGAGAGAAGGGTTTTCTTTTGTGCTGGACGTATGTTTAATGAAGTGCCTTACAACGCTTGGAAACAATTCACGAGTCATCCATCCAGAATCGGAAACCAATCCCAAAGTACCATGCGGTGCTCCATAAGTCATTCGAGGATTAAACTTTTTTCGTGGAAAAATCATGACTGGTGGTATTGTATTCCCGGATGCTGATATAACACAACAAGTGGTGACCAGTAAACTTCGTTCGGCGCTCGTACAGGAAGAGAACTGCTTGATTTCTCTCTGAGCAACAATCTTTTGCGGTTTTTGGACGGTTGTGATGGCAGTTTCATCTAAATTATAAATTCTTGTACCGCTGCAAAAATTTCCATGGTTCTGAAACACTTTTTCCAAATTTTTGAAAAAAAGTTCAACATTGTGTTTGTTGAATGATGTCGCTCTGGAGAGGCTACATCCTTCCGGCTGGCGAAGACTTAATTCTGCATGTCTGGACATAAATCCAAGGAACCATTCGCGTCCAGCTTCCTTGTTTGTTTGCCAATTTTCCGGACTTTTCCAATTATTAATAGTTGCCATTTCATAAGCCAGTTTTCTGATATTAATGACCGTTTGTCCGTAACACATTTTTGAGCAAGTTAATACGTAATCGGTTAGGACTTTTTCTTGATTTTCAGAAAAAACTTTTCTACAAGCATAATATTCGATTTTTTATTAAAAAATGCACAAAACCAAGAGAACAGCGTTCAAACTTTGTTTACCACATTGGCGTGTATAATCTCACTATCCGAACGAAAAACGTCAAACTTACGGCGGGAATTTCAAAATTCCATGCTTTGTCTGATTGTGGAACATGTCTATTTGTGGAACACTCTCCCCTATACTTTGGCATTTTACAAATAAAGCACAGAATACTAATCTTAGTATTCTGCGGATAAAGATAAATTAACTATTTTTTTCCTGAGTTTTTTTACTAATATAAATTGTAACATAGTGCAGTACAGAATGGCTTGTTTTAATGTTACAATAAAAATTGTTAGTTTGCATTTTACATTTGGTGCTTATTAATTTGATAATGTGTGAGATTTGAACTAGGTGTCCGTACACCTGTCATAGTGAAATTAAGATTCTCATGTTGTAATTTTAGGCAGATTTCAGTCACGTATGTAATTTTAAATCATAAGCAAACAATAGAGATATGTTAAATGAAAAGCTTAGGTTTTTTCATTAATGAATAAATTTAATAGAAGTACGGCTATATCTGATCCTTGTGGAACTCCAGAAATAATATTTATACGTAATGAAATAACGTATTTGACATACTTATTATCATATTGTGTCTATCGCTTTAAGGGTCATAACTGAAATAATTTTGAAATAAAGGAAGGATTAGATAAGAATACCCACTATCAACGACTCTGTTTAATCTGGTACTTGAAGTAATAATAAAAAAAGCAAAATAAATATGCAGATGATGTATTAATGACAAGTAAGAAAGAGCTAAGAAATTAATGAACAATATAATAGAGGAGACAAAAAAAATTGGGTTTATAATAAATAAGGAAAAGACAAAAAGGTACAAAATAGGTACATGATAATAGAAAAAACAGATAAAAAAAAAGACAATTTCACATTGGAAGTAGAAGGAGAAAATACAAGCTTGTTCAAAATATTTTCAGAATTTACTTATCTGGGTGAAAAATTATATGAAACGACACATCAGGAACGAGAGATACAGGCAAGAATAGGAAAAGTAAACAAAAAGAATGGAGCATTGCGATCATTAATCAAATCCAAATATGTTTCAAAAAACAAAAATTAGAATTTACAAAACAGTTATCAGGTTAAGAATTATATATACATGTGAAACATGGGTACTTAATAAATCGGAAATAGACCTTTCAGAAAGATGGGACAGCAAAATACAAAGAGAATATATGGAGGCGTGAAAATAGATGTTGAATGGAGAAGAAAGAATATATCTTCTTGTAGTGTTTATCCGTTTGGGATGTTGGCGATCATTATGGCAATTTAAATTTTTCAAACTGCTGCTCTGAAAAGATTCGTGGTTGTTGTGATGGACCACGTACGTAGATTTTTCAGCCAGGAAATACTTCGAATTCCTGGTCCTCGTTTTCCTTCTACTTTTCCTTGCAGAATTAATTGCAGCAACCCATATCTTTCGCTGTTCCTCATGCTGTGACCAAGGTATTCGATTTTGGCTGCTTTTATTGTTGTTAACAACTCTTTTCCTTTTTACATTTTTAATAAAACGTCCTGGTTAGTAACGTGGTCAGTATAGGATATCTTCAGGATTCGACGATAAAGCCACGTTTCGAAGCCTCAATTTTCTTGCAGGTAGCGTCTGTGAGAGTCCATGACTTAACTCCGTACAACAGTATAGGAAAAATATAACATCGTAGTAACCTGATTTTATGAGTACTGATAAATCATGGCATTTGAATAGCTTGGCCATTTTTTGAAACATTGTATTTATAGGGAATAAAAACGGGAAATATTTCCCTTTCCCAATAACTTTGCCTGTATTGGTGTGGGGTGGATTGAGTAGCTCTATAACCGATGCAGCCGGTCCCAAGCCCGGATAAAAGAGGAGGGCCAGAGGAGTAACACCTCTAAAAAAAACAGGGTTTAACTGGCCCGGTTGATAGCACCCTGTAAGGGCTCCTAGTCTAGGATTACAGACGAAGGGTGGATGATGCAATTAAGCTGCAGTTAAAGCAAATTGTCTAAGAGAAGGAAGACTCCAAAATTAAACCCTGGCCCTTCAAGTCGGGGGTTGAGGCATCGGGCTAACTTCTTGTTACGCAGAAAAAAAATAAAATGTTAAAAAAAAAACAGCAAAACGCCTCGGAATGAATCGACCATCAAACGACGACGTATGCTACGAAAAAGGAGTATAAATTTCGGAACTTGGAACGTGCAAGGTTTGAGACCTAAAATAAATGAAATAATGTCATGTAATCACAGTAATCAAATCACCGAAACAAAACGAAAGGAGCAAGGATCAGAAGTCATCGGAGAATATGATCACTTCTACAGCGGAGTACACCAAAGGAAAAAAGAGCTCAACAAGGATTTGCCGTATTAATACGTAAGAAGCTAAGGAAGTACATAACTACTTGGGAGGCCATAAACGAGAGACTGATAAAAATGAACCTTACGATTAGACGACACAAATGCACAATCTTGAGTGTATATGGAGTATTATATATGATGACGCACCAGTAAACATTAAAAACGATTTTTTTGAGAAATTGAATTTAGAGGTTGCAAAAGTCGGCACATCTCGAAAAAATATTATCTTGGGAGACTTAAACAGCAGAACTGAAAAAAAACATAACACAGTTATAGGTAAATTCGGAGAGGACCACGTAAATGATAATGGTAGCAGACTAATATCATTATACGAACAAAATGAAATGAAAATTACAAATGAATTTTTTCAACACAAAGACATACACAAATACACATGGACGCAAAATACAAGAGGGTTTAAAACAAAAGACAAATATGATTGTACAAGATGTAAGCGTATTGAGAGGAGCTACCTGTGGCAGCGATCATCACATATAACTAATAAACCTAAAGAAGAAAAATAAGGAAATGAAAGGGAGAAAGTAATACAGAAGAGATATAACTTAGCTTAGAACAAAAAAGCGTGCGAGAATTATACAAAAATATATTAAACCAAAATTTGGAAAATAAACAATTTAATAATAATGAAGAACATTACACTTACATAAAAAGTGTCTCCAGGAGGCAGCAACAGAAGCCATTGAATACCAAATCCAGAATCAAAGAAAACTTCTATATTGGTTTGACGAAGAAATAGAACAAGAAATAAAGAAGAAAAGAGACCAGTATCAAATATTCTTAAATACAAGGAATATAACGGATAAAATAATCTACAAGGAGTGTCTAATTAAGGAAGCTAATTAAGGGTAGTCACTCCCGAAGGTACTTTTTAAAAAGGCCCTTTTAAAGGTACAACTAACAGAGTAATAGCACTTTATTTAATGTAATTACCAGTGACTTTGAAATAAAAATTTACATTATTTATATGAAATTAATTGATGACGACCTGTCTGCAATATGTGTCGAAACTGTTGATCGGCTGGACTATTGAACTGCAATACCGCTGACAAATGCGGTTATTGTACCGTAATTTTTCTATCCCCTGAGGAAGTTTTGTGAGGGATGAACAAAAACTCTGTGTACTGTTTCTGAGGACTCTTGGCTTCTGCTGTGGTTGTATTCTGCTCATCTTTTCTTTTTGCGTAGCTTGAGAAAACCAAAAATTAAAAGGAGCTACCAGGATATATAGCGGTGGTTGTCCATATGTAGCTGTGGTCCATTTGTGTTGGGAGAATGGATTGGAAGCTTTCTTCTTCCTGTGATCACTTGTGTAGTTCGTCTAAAGGAATTCTGTCCAATTTTAGGGGTTTGACTATTGGATGGTTCTTCGGAATAGTGATGGTCTTGACTTTTGGTAATGTTAGTGGTTCTTCTTAAATTGTTGTTTTGGAATTCATGTAAACTTCATTATTGGTTCGTAGTTCACATCCTGGTGGTAACTTAATTAGATAGGTCCCTTCGAGTACTTCTATTTCGGTGGTGGTGCAACGGGTAGATACTTTCGTAGCCTTTGGAAAAACAGCAATGTAATGTACATCTGATACTTTTTGGACGATCGTTGTAGTGGCAGTAACAGGAACACTTTGGCATTGGGCAGCATCATTGATTAACTGGGGAATTTTGATGATGCAGTCATTAGTCTGGTCATTCTCTTATGGAAATTTCTCAGGACAGATGAATGATTTGGATCCACTTCTTTTGCATGGTAGATCCATATATTGAAAAAGGTCTGAGTTGTGGACTAGGTATGGACCAGGTGGAATGATTATTGTGTGATTTCTAGTTGGGAGTGAGTGTAAATGGAAGTATGTGAACGACTTGGAATGAAGGATAGGAAAATGTATAGTGCTCGTCCTACAGGAAAACAGCGTTCGTCCAATTTGTGTACCGACAAAACTGTGTTGGAGCCAGTGTTGTCGCCAACGTTTTTATGACTTGCTCCAACGTTGAGAGTTTCCCAATGTGTGGATGCCTCACCGAACAGTTGACCCAACGTTGACTCCAACGTTAATTGGCACCAACGTTGGATCTCATGTGTGGAGCCGGCCTTAAACACCGTAAATATTTTATACCGATACTTTAGTTGTTCCGAGCTCTCGTCAAATTCACGAATCTTCTATAGTTTACTAGATTTTTATTTTATTTTTCCCTAAGGAATGTACCTCCTCCTTTAAATGCCAAATTTCTTCTTCCAATTGATGGTTTCTATTACCTACTATTGCGATTTGTTTAAAGAACACAATGCATGTCTCACAAAAAGATATTCGAATCCGTCTTTGAACGACAATAATCCACTGCTTACTTGAAAATTTGCCCTGAACCCTGAACATTTCTAGTTAAGGTAAAAATACCCTATTTCGCTGTCACAACAAGGAGATTTGTCATTTATTATTTTTGAACACTTTTATTTTGTTTATCATGACGTCGCCTATTTTAATGTTTGTTGTGAAACGCTTCATTATTTACAAATTAAGCGCGGGAAACCAAACCATCATCTATGCAGAAGATCCGAAACATCGCGTCGTGCATCATCGCAAGCCGAAATCCATCCGTTTCTCTCGGACCGGCTGAACTGAAGCAGACGCATTTGAACGCAAGCGATTGACGCGGTTCGTTGTCTTTAGTGCACGAAATTGAGCTGTTCTTTATCTTATTATTGAACTTTCTGTGGACTCTGTGCCAGTGTTTGTGTTATTTCAGGGCGGTGGTTCATCTCTGCTCCGACTAAAATAACCTGTTTGTCTCAAACGTAAGTTTTTCTTTCATTAAAGACACATTAAAGGTAGATATTCATTCATTTAGTGTGGTGTTTACAATATATTTTTCTCCATATAACACTCACCTTATCTCTATCGATAATTATTAATGGTAATTAATCTAAATTTAAATGATTACTAGTTGTGGATGTATGTAGCATCAATGAATTGTGAGATATCATTACGACTATATACGATTCCTATACAGTACAATTTAGTTGATTGGGAGTTAATTAAGTGAAAATTTCTCGAGAAGAAAAGAAGTGTTAAAAGAACTAGTTTTTTTGAGTTGTAAGAAAGTATAAACTATTAAGTTTCTTCTTTCTACAAACGATAAAAGATGTCTATAATAAACAAATGATACTATATAGACGCTATTTCAGTAAAACGTGATTTTCTGCGAAATTATTTCTTAATTAATTTGTTGTATACTTTGCCATGTAAACGTTAATATTTTATTTCCAATTTGGAAATTTCTAATCACTGAATATTGAATATACTTAACCACTGTATACTTGTCTTCGTAATATGTGAAAGAGTAGGGATTTAAGTTATAGAAAAAAGTGTTGCTCTCATGGATATTCTTTTGGACATTTCATACTTTTCTTATAGATTAATTTTGTAGTGTATGACTTATTTTGATTCATAACACTGCATTGCATATTATGTATGTGTACTCAATGTTGTTAACAAAGGTAAATAAATAAGAATTTATGCAGGCTTTCCTACAATCTATTTCTTAAGCACTATACTTACTACACTTTTTTCAATCAAATTTTTTTGTTCACTTGTGAATAAAAATTATGATTTTAAATTTATTTGTTTTAAGTAGTATCCCGAAAGTATATTGATCTGTTATAAAATTATTTGTATTACCTTACAAGTTAGGATCATAATTTCTTATTTGTGTTCCTCGCCTGTAGGAGATTGGACATCTTGCAAGTATATTCCAAAGATTTAGAGCTGTCCTAAACACTTCGTTGGTGGTCGCTTAACTTTCTCATCCAGGACATTCTTCTGCTGCCCGGATTCATTTGTCCTTCGCTCTTCTTGCATATTTTCCAAATTTATTCATATTTGTATTCAATACCTTCTTCTCGTCACTCCTTATTAGGTCTCTCAGCGTGTTTTCACTAATTATTCTGAGTATTTTCATTTCTGCGTGGTCTTTCAAAAAATTGAGTATTGATTCGAATTTTTTGCCTTAGTTTATCTTAGTTTTTAATCCATAACAAAACGATCAAATGCCAATAAAAGTGCTTCATTAAAAGGTAACATTGAGTCATCCTACTGAATAAAAAAATGGTTCGTTTGCAGATAGATAAGTACACAAGAAATCTTCAATAGCATGGTTTATTTCATCAATATGTCTTGTAGTTGTGTTGTTGCTCAAACTAACTCGTTTGAGTGTACCATGTACAGGCTGGTGTAGCACAGTTTTTAAAACCTCTTCAACAGCTTGGACGAATCAGTGTTTCTCCAATATTATACATAAAATCTTCAGTACTTCGCAATGTACCTCGTCTAGACCTGCTGTCTTGTTTTTTAGTGTTGCAATGGCATCTTGGACCATCATCTGGAGTTGTATAGCCGAAAATGCTTGTCAACTTAATACCTCTGTCGCATCTAAATACAGAATAATCATTCAGTCATATTTCAGTATCGAAAATATTATTGCACATCCAGGTTTCTGAAATCATGATAATATCATAACTTTCCAAACTTTATGGAATGAAAAAGCTAGTTAATAAAAAATTTATGATTGGTAAAATTTTGAGTGATCCTTACATATTGATAGTGTGGCCTTTATTAATAAGCCTCTAATGACCTCTGCAAAGTCTTTCCTATTTTGGGCTTTCCTTATTAAACTTTGAAAGTCTAATCCTGTCCAATCTTGGATGTTGCGCAGCCAGGTCATTTGTCGTCTACCCGGGCCGCGTCTGCCTTCTATTTTCCCTTCTATAATAAGCTGAAAGAAGTTATACCTGTTGTGTCTAAATATGTGTCCAAGATAAAACGTTTTACGCTTCTTGACAATTTCTGTGAGTTCACGTTCTCTATTCATACTCCTTAAAACTTCTTCATTTCTAACGCGGTCAGTTCATGGAATTTTCAGCATACGACGCAATACCCACATCTCAAAGCTCTCTAAACGTCGTAATGAGCTGACTGTTAACGTCCAAGCTTCCACGTCGTGTAATAGTACACTACATACATAACACTTTATCATGCGGTATCGAAGGGACAAATTAAGATTACGGGTAGTGAGTAACTGTCGCATCTTTAAGAAGGTGTTTCTTGTCTGTTCTATTCTACATTTAACCTCTTGTTCTTGGTCGAAGGTTTCATGTATCCAACAGCCTAGATACTTAAACTTTTTCACTTGTTCAACTAGATTGTTGTTGACTAGTATGTTTATAACTGGTGTGTGTTTCTTTGAAATTACCATTGTTTTGATTTTTTTACATTCACCTTAAGGCCTTATAGTTCTTCTTCTCGCACTACTTTGGTTAACAGAATTTGTAGTTCTTCTTCACTGCCAGCAATCAGTACTGTATCATCGGCATACCTGATATTGTTCACGATTTTTCCATTGACTTTTATTCCTTCTTGTGCTTCATCTAGAGCATGTGCAAAGATGTCCTCTGAGTACAAGTTGAATAATAATGGTGATAGTATACAACCTTGTCTAACTCCTCTTTGGATGTTTATGGTTTCAGTATCACCCATTTCAGTTCTGACAGAGGCGTTTTGGTTCCAGAAGAGTTCACGTATTGTATTAATGTCGTTTGGATCCAGGTTCTTCTTTTGCAAGCATTCTATTAGCTGATCGTATTTGACTTTGTCAAAAGCCTTTTCATAATCTATAAAGCACAAGTAGACATCTTTTTGTTGATCCCGGCACTTTTACATGAGAACAATGAAACTGAACAAAGCTTCTCGAGTTCCCATACTTACTGTTTCGAAAGCCAAATTGTTCCGGACCCATATGCTTCTATCCCGTAAAGCAGAGTCGAGAAAATATAACCCCTTGCCAGTCTAACTCTCAAGTCTAATGTCAGTTCTCTTCCACGTACCTTTCTCATTTTATTGAAGTTTGTTCGTGCTTTCTCTATTCGAACTTTGATTTCTTTGGAGTAATCGTGTGTATGATTAATTATTGTGCCAAGATAATTGTAGTTTTCAACTTGTTCTAAAGTATTTCCGTTAATTGTCAGGCTTTCATCATTATTTTGGGTTTTTGATATCCTCACAAATTTAGTTTTCTTGATGTTTATTGATAATCCATATTCTTCTCCATATTGCACTATCTTGTTCATTAGCTTTTGGAGATCTGTTTCTCCCTCAAGAGCTCTTTTCATAATTTCTTCAGAGTATGCATTAAACAGTAGTGGTGACAATACACACCCCTGTCGCACTCCTCTTTTAATGTCAAACTCTTCCGATGTGTGTTTATTAATGCGTATGTGTGCCTGCTATTTATAATATAGATTTGTTATAATTCGAAGGTCATTGTATTGTTATTTGCTTAACCGTTATTACAATTTACAATACAATATTACGATTGTATGGAATAAAATATATCAGAAAATCAACCATTGTTACCAAATTATATTTATATTGTCGTTCATGCTATGTTGGATTATATTTATAGTGAATAATCTACTTTTTATACATTCTCTAAAATATAAAACCGCGTTTGAAAAATACTTATGTGATAAGTTAAGAAATGGATATCAAGTTTCGAGATAAATATTTTATTTCACAATAATCGCCTATGATTAAAAGAAACAATAATTTTTTAGAGATCATGTCAACTACGTAATTGATCCTCGGAATTGATTCTGATATTTGGCAATGTTCATTGGATTTTGTGAAAATGCTAAAATAGGTCGATTTTTATTCCAAATTGGTCACCTTTTAACGATATAGACATCTGTCATCCCGTTTCTTTCACTATAACAAATCCATAATTTAAAAAAAATGATAGAATATGTGCTACATCATTAGACAGGTATTTCACTAGAGAATTTAGGCTTCCATGATTTTTCTTTGCAGATTGATTCTGATAATGACATTTTTTTTTACTTTACGTCAATAACTACATTGAAATAAGTTTGCAAAAAGTAGTATTATATCGCTTAGCGCATTGAAATTATTTTTATATTTTTTGAAAATTGAAAGTGTGCAAGGAGAATAACAAAATTATTTAATCAACTTGAAGTAATAAACATTACGTATTAAAATTAGTTAAAAAATTTCAAGATACAGGATCAGTAGCAGATAAAAAAAAAGAGTGTGAAAAACGTGTTTAGAATAAAACGACAGAATTATCAATTTTAGGTCATGTTAATTTGGAAACATTTTCTTAAGTACTTAATTAATATTGTTCTGAAGCTATTTTCTTGTGGCATTGTAAATTAATTACTATTTAACTGGGAATAAGCCACAATTAAAGATAAAAATACGTTTATTGACGTTTCAATTTCCACTTCGGAAATCGTTCTCAAAATACAAACAGTAAATTAAACAAATTTTGTTTTTTGTTACATGTGAAAAATTCTTCTAATAATTTAATTTTATCTGACTCATTTATATTGACAATTCAGACATACATTATGCATTTTAAAGTAGACGAGTTTAAAATGATATTGCCAATATTGTTGAGTTGCGCTCCTGGGACGACTTTACTTATAAGATAGTTCATTCGATTACATGAAATCAACTTTAACTTGAGAATATCCATCAGAAAAAAATCATAGCATGTAATTCGTCTTTAAAAAGACAAACACATGACATGATGACAGTAAAATTCTCCTGTTAGTGATTCCATAGTAAATTATGAGGGAAAAACCAGGAAAAAAAACCTCATAATACACTATCCCGACATTGTAAGTATTTGTTCGTGAATTTAGTTTACCTTCAACAAACATCAAAATTCTGATTTTATATGTTACGTTATTTAAAAAACATAAATGATGTATCCTCTATATGTTACTGACTTACTAATACTGGTATTTTCTTATTAATAACTTCCTCTTTCAATATTGGTAACCAGATCCTACTACATTCTGCCGAGGAATTTGCGACACAATTGGCCTCATTTAGCATAATTAGAGCCGCTTCTTTGATTTTTCTTTTTTTACCATCCGTTTCTTTTAGGACTACATTTGAATTATTCCATTGAACCCTATGTTCATTATCCCATGCGTGTTTACATATTTGAGATCTATCAAATTCTCTATTTTTAATATAAGATTGATGTTCACTTATTCAAACATTTAATGGCCTTGATGATTCACCTAAATAAAACTGATCGCATTCACAAGGTATTTTATAAATGCAATTCTTTGTCCTTTCTTGTTCATTGTTAGGTTTGGTTTTGGACAAAATAGATCTCAACGTGTTTGTTGTTTTGAATGTTGTTGAAATGTTGAATTTATTTCCTATCCTTTTAAGTTTTTCTGATAATCCTTTTATGTACGGTATTGTTATTTTCCTCATATTATTCCTTGTGTATGCTGTAGGATCTCGTTCCAAGTTGTTCTGTTCTATTCGATCGATTGTTGAAAATTCCTTATTTATAAACGATAAAGGATAATCATTTTTTAATAAAACAGATGTTAACAAATGTTTCTCCTCCAAGAACGAATTTTCGTTAGAACAAGTAATTTTGGCTCTATCGTATAAGGATTTAATTATTCCCTTTTTTACATTAATATTGTGATTTGATTTGAAATTTAAATATCTATTGGTGTGTGTTGGTTTTCTATACACCTGAGTCTCATATCCAGTATCGTTCTTAGAGATTAAAACATCCAGGAAAGGTAGCGTGTTATTATATTCCTTTTCCATTGTAAATGTTATTGTCTCTTCTTTATCGTTTATATCATTTAGGAATGTGTCCAACAACTCTGATCCATGAGGCCATATTGAGAATACATCATCTACATACCTCCACCATACTGTTGGTTTGAAATTTTGTTTAGAAATGATATTTGTTTCAAAATCTTCCATAAATATATCGGCTAAGAATGGAGATAAATAATGAATTATATTATAATATTTTCATATTTTCAACTAAATAATGAATTCTATAAACAAAATTTTGGTCTAGCAATGGGCTCTAGTTTATCTCCATTCTTAGTCGATATATTTCTTCCAGTAATCATCATGTGTCAGGACATGATGATTTCGTTATTTTCTAATGTGATGTTCGATAGTTCGGTACCTACCGATTGGTAGGTATTTTGTTTTTTCTGTATTAATTTCTAGTCTCCAGTTTCTATATTCTTCTTGGTATTTCCTTGCCATGTACTCCAGATCAACTTTATCGTTTGCTATAACAACCTGGTCATCAGCAAACTGCAATATATACAAGCAAATCTCTCCAAGGTCTACGCCCATGCCTCTGCATTTTCGTTTTCACTCTTTCAATGCTCTTGCAACATATTTTAAACAAGGTCGGTGATACACAACACCCCTGATGTAAACCTTTATTAACCAGGAAGCTTTGCGATAGTCTGTTTCCATTTTTATTTGTGATGTTGACCCCTCATACAAATTTCTTAAGGCTTTTATTAAGATGACACTAATATTTGCCTGTCGTAACACGTTCCTGAGTTTATTTACAAGAACTGTATCGTACGCCTTCTGCAAGTTAATAAACATGAGGTGGGTTTCTTGATTTGTGCTTAATTTTTTTTCTATTAGTTGTTTGAGGCAGAAGATATTATCAGTACAACTTCTTCCTGTTCGAAAACCAGATTGTTCTTCTTCCTCTTGGTCTTTGTATTCCTTCTCAATGCGGTCTCTAATTATTCGTCCATACAAACGGCTGAAATGTACTAGTGACTGATATCCCTCAATAGTTTTCACATTTAAGCTTATCTCCTTTCTTATGGATCGACGAAATATAAGCAATTTTCCACTCGTCGGGTACGGGAGAACCATTTATAAATTGATTTATGCACCAAGTGACGGTTTCAAACAATTTTTGTGATCCACATTTTATTAGTTAGGCTGGGATATCCCCTGGTCCTGGAGACCTAACGTTTTTCAGTTCTTTTATAGCTTTTCTAATTTCTGTCACTTGTATTGTATCTCCTTTAATATTAACCTCTGTTGGTGATTGAGTTATTCGTCCCTCCTATTTTCTGTCAGTAGTTCCCCATAGTACTTTTCCTGAGAGGTAGAATTTTTGTGCTCTTCCTTTCGTTAGTTCTTATTTTACTGAGGAACTTCCATGTTTCTGTACATTTTCTGTCTCCCAAGTAGGTATTAATTTCTTGGCACTTCTTATCCCACATTTCTCTTTTTGCTTTGACTGTTGTTCTTCTTGTTATTCTTTTGAGTTCCAGGTATTCATCTTTATATTTTTGTTGTTTACTGCTCAGCCATCTGATATACGCTTGCTTTTTCTCTTCTACAATAATATATAAATACACTTAGTACAGGAAATAAATGAAGATTAGCCAGACAGGCACCCACAATTTTGTGAGATAATGACTGAGAAAATCAATATACTCCAAACTTTATATTTAATTTATGGATTTCGGATGAATGTTCTTTTTTTCTAAATGGTACTGTAAATCAGCAGTGAGAAAGGACGTACGACAATATAACACAAAAAAGATTACAACGGTTGTCGAGGAAAATAAAAGTTTAAAGGTGCTGAAGAGATGTAAAGTTCTAGGTAGGAAGAATATTGTTAAGCTCGCAGATCGGAATTGAAAAGTGGTAACAGATAAAGATAAGATAATTAAGGTAGTTGAAGAATTTTGCACATAATTATATAGAGAAAGGGGTAAGAAAGACGGCACCAAGTTGAGAAAAGTCCAGAATGTTGGTTCAGAGGATATCCCAGAAATAACAATCGAAGAAGTCTCAAAGTCATTAAATCGAATGAAAAACAATAAAGCAGCTGGTGATGACCAAATCGTTATTTGACACAATTATATAACTTCAAAATTGCCTTTCAAAAGAGGTTACACCATCTCAGTGGAATAAAGCTGTTATAGTAGTCATGCATAAAAAGGGAGATGTAACAGAGCTAAAGAACTATAGACCTGTTAGCTTGTTATCTCACGTTTATAAGTTGTTGTTATATAAGTTGTAAGCAGGATTTAGAGCTGGATACGGAACAAATGATCATTTGCAAACTATTAAGTCAATTGAAAAAACCATTGATAATAGACCCCTGATACTTCAAAGCATTTGATACGGTCAATCAAAGTGAAATGCTCCAAGCTCTAACACAATGTAGAATAGATGACCGATACATATCCCTCATCAGATACATCTATGAGCATGCTACAGCCTGTGTAAGACTTAACGAAGATACTGGTACCTTTCGTATTGAAAAAAGCGTTCGGCAAGGAGACATGTCTCCTAAATTATTTACAACTTTGCTAGAATACGCTTGTAAAACAATAGATTGGAACGAAAAGGACATCAATGTAGATGGAAAATTTTTAAATAAACTTAAATTTGCAGATAATATCGTTCTTATTGCAGACAGCTTTGATCAGGCACAGATAATGCTCTAAGAACTCTATACTGCCAAAAAAGAGTTGGTCTTAAAATAAATTTTTCAAAAACACAATTTATGACAAATTTAGTCCACATCCACAACAAAAACATCTCAGTAGAAGACAAAGATATTGAGCCAGTTGACTCCTATAAATACTTGGGCCATGAGATCAGAATAAATCGAGACAACCAAACAATCGAGCTGAAAAGAAGAATAAACCTCGCTTGGGCTGCATTTTGGAAAGATGAAGGATGTTTTTAGGTCTAAGATTCCAATGTGTCTGAAAAGAAAAGTATTTAATCAGTGTATTTTGCCAGTGATAACCTACGGCGCAGAAACCCTAACACTCACAAGAACAACAGTGAGTAAACTTCAAGTTGCGGAAAGGGCACTGGAGAGAATAATGTTAGGGATTTCTCTACGTCATAGAATACCCAATGCTACCGTACGCAAAAGATCAGGAGTAGCAGACTTTATGAAAGGATAACAACACTAAAGTGGAACTGGGCAGGTCATGTAGCAAGATCAGTTGATGACCGGTGGACAAAAAGAATTTTGGAATAGAGACCTCGAATACAAGCTAACAGAAATAGAGGTCGACCTCGAATGTTGTCCTGTATCATTGAAGCTTTTGCAGAAAAGGCTTGAAGAGGTGTACGAGTGGAATGGAAGTGTGAGTTCTCTCTACAGAATTGTGAAAGATTCGGGATATAAATGGAAGAAAATGAAAGATAATCGACGTTTATTAATTGAACAGAATGATATTCGTGTCTACACATTAAATACTTGGACAAAATTAAATATTACAGAAGCGAAGGTAAGTCAATTGTATATGTTGATGAAACCTATGTACATGCAGGACACACTACGCCAAATAGCTGGACAGATGACAGTGGCAAAGGATTGTTCAAAAACATTTCAAAAGGAAGTAGGTTGGTTATCGTACATGGTGGTGGAGGGATGGGTTTCATACAGAAAGCCCTTTTGATTTTTAAGTCAGGAGCTAAGACAGAAGATTATCATGATGATATGATTTCAGAAAATTATGAAAAATGGATGAAAGAACAGTTAATCCCCAATTTACCCATTGGATCTATTGTTATTACTTATAATACGTCATACGTACAAGTTAATAAAGCATCCACTAGCAATTCTAAGAAATGGATATGATATCTTGGTTGATAGAAAAAAATTTACCATTTGTAACGTCAATGCTAAAAGCAATTATTGTATGAAATCATCAAACAACACAAACAAGATCATATTCAATCTAAATTTGACAAAGTGCACATGTTTCTTTAAAGCTCCCGCCATATCATCCAGATTTGAACCCTATAGAAATGGTTTGGTCGGAAATAATACTTGAAGTTGCAAAACAAAACGTTTATTTTAAGGTAGAAGACGGAAAAGTGTTGGTGGAACAGGAGTTTGCTAGAGTAACTGTAGATAACTGGAAGAAAGTGTGTTAGCATGTTGTCAAGGTTGAAGATAAGTATTTGGAAAGTGAACGTCGCATATATGTAATTACTGAAGAATTTAAGACTGATTTAAATCATTCTAGTGACAACAACAGTGCATCTGATTGTCAAAGTGAATAATATAGTTTAACATTACCATGTACCTATGTAACCTATGTGCATATAAGTTTTCCAAACTGTTCTGTATGTATGTATTATTTTTATACTTTATTACAATCATGTCTTATATATTCTTCTATTTAACTTAGTGACGTTTAAGTGAGTAATAATAATCTAATATCATTGTTTAATAAATTGTGTGTACCTATCTTTAACAATTTGATTTTTATCATAAGTATTTTTTGGAACGCCTGTTTTGTTTGGTGAGGCTTTACTGTTCCTAGAAATTTCCGCCACTACAGTTGAAATATACTCTAAGTTTGGTGTGAAAATGTAGCTAGCAATATTTATCTTTTACTAACATTTTTTAGTTGTTCATAATTTCGTATTTGCCGCTTAAAATAATAGTGCCTCACCGATAATTTTACTTACGAGACACTACTGCGCTTAACGACTCCTGTGGAATATTGAACTGAATTATGAATTTATTTATTTAAAACGAATTGAATTATGAACGTATTTATCAACAGTTAAGTTCATTTTATTTACGTTACATTTAATAAAGTTTCCTATTAATTTTGTAAATTTCGTTTTAATGAAGATTTGACGTGAAGGAAAAATTTGAAGTTAACGCTATCGAAACATAGGCTTTACATTTAGTTTTTTAATAAGTGTACCACTTTTAATAAACTGATACGTTTTTACAAGAGTAAAATTAATATGGGAAATAATGAATGCCTGAACTCTCGCAAAGTACCTGTCTAAATGAGCCACACATAATATATTCCCTATATAAAATTACAGGTACTGTGGGACTTTTTTGTCTGATCAACCCTGTATATATAATTATTATAGAAGTATATCAGGTTCAATCTTATCATTAAAGTTAAGTCGATTACAATTATTAATAATTTATTTAAATCTACCATCTACCGCCTACCAGTAAAATTACCAACCACATTACTTACACAGCCAATTATATATGTTATTAAGTTATCTGCCATTAACAATTTGTTTTCGAAAGGAGAAGGAAACGATTACCGTTTATTAAAAGAAAAGACGAGAGCCAGTCTCCCGTGTCGCGTAACCCCACAATAAAAACGCAAAATACACCGTGGTCGTATATATTACATTATAATCTGCAGAAGAACTGCAGTCCGTAAATATAGATAGCGTGTATTTAGTGAACATCTAACCATTGTGCATTGTTTGAAAACATAAGAAAGAAGGAAAGTTTTGCAGCGGTGTTTGTATGTGAAATTTACAGCCAGTGAACAATTAACTTTATCTATGGAATTACTTAAAACTAATAGTTTGATTAATTAGTATTTTATGCTTTAACAAAAACTATGAACCATTAAATACAAGTGGTAATATATAGCGTTACATTATGGATAAAATCTTCAACGCCATTTTAATTATTATTTTATTAATTTAGATAAAGAGACTTAAATAAAAAGACTTATTCACAATCAATTTATTCTACCTCGAATGACACGTCTCACAAACCACAATTTTCTACGTATCATCATGTCTCCGGTACAACAAATTAAATGCTTAAGATACAAATTACCAGTATTAGGGTGCTGTCCGGTTAAATTAAATAAGTTTTACTTACATGCCGATACAAGGAATATTCTTAAATGTTCGTGAAACCTACTATTAGTTTAGATTATCGATAATCAATACGATTTTCTTCCAACACTCTCATTACGCTGTTAATTGCTGTTGTTTCGAATGCTTTGCGAAAGTCTACGAAAGCTAGGACCAATGGTCGGTTGTATTTGATGGATGTTTCTATAATCCCTTTTATGCAGTGGATGTGGGCGTTAGTAAGGCTTGTTCCCTAGGTTTTGTTATTGTTATTGTTCTTGTCAATAACTTGTAGAGTGGTTTAACAGGATTATGAATTTAATCGATACATAACATCTGCTAATTTCGTATAAAATTCTTAAACATTAGTTTTGTTGAACGACGTAGCTCTACTTGTTGCTTGAGGTTTTCTATATTTCGTTTAATAAAAGCAGACTTAACCCACCATTTTGTGGCAGTCATGAGCCATACGACGAAATTCTTTAGAACATTTCTTCTTCTTCTTCAAGTGTCCTGTCCACTGCGAACCGTTGGCTATTAACATGACAATTCTGATTTTGCTTGACACTTTTGAATTGTTCGACCGATGTGATCCCGAAACACTTCTGCAGATTTTTGAATCTGATCTCCTGTCTGGCTATGGCCTGCTGTCTATTTTCCCTGGATTATCGATTAAAGCAGACCGTACTTATCGTGTCTCCATGTGTGGCCTAGATATTCAAGTTTTCTTTGTTTATTTGTGTTCAGAATTTCTTTCCCTTTTTCATTTTTGTGGATTACCTATATGCTGCTGACATGTTCGGTCCATATTATACAAAGAATGCATCGGTACATCCATATTTTGACCTATGACGTGAAAATTTCAAGTTTAAGCAAGTATGTATCTTGTGGTACTTGCCTCTTGTTATTTATTAAATATTATTGACAGGATTGATCTTCGTTCTTTTAATAAATCTTGACAATTCAGTTTTACTTTATTCAAAATTACGAAATACTTGACTCAATGATTTATTTTTAATGATAACTAAATTTGCTGAACGTTACATTAACTATGGATGTACAGCTGGTTCCTATAAAAACTGATACGAGTAAAAGCGTATTTTGTAGAAAATTGAGCACTGCATTTTTAAGGATAAATACTTATTATTTACATACTGTCACTGTCACTGCCAAATCTTAAAATTTTTCAGATAACTTATTCTGTTCAACCGCAAAAAATGGCTCAGATAACTTATTCTGTTCAACCGCAAAAAATGGCTCCAGATGCTAGCAAAGAACTAAAAGCAAGAATTTAAAGGAAATTAGAAGATGGTAAGTCACTATCTGCCGTAGCGAACCATTTTAACGTAAGCAGATTAACAGTTTTTAATATTAATAAAAGATGGAGAGAACAAGAAACTCTCGAAAGAAAGTAAGGTTCTGGAAGACCCAAAAATATCTAACGCTCATGAAGATCGTATGCTTTAGGAGAGATTAGAAGAGAATCCTTTTGAAGATGCGAAAACTATTATGTCCCAGATTCTCGGAAGAAATACAACAACTTGGCGCAGACTTAAGCATCGCGTCTTAGGTACCGAACTGTAGCAAAAAAAACGCTTTTGCACCACAACAGAATCGATCAAAACTTTTATTTGCTTTAAACCATCAGCTACAAAATCAAAATTTTTGGGACAGGGTAATATTTATATTATATATATTATATAAGGTTCTTGAACTCCTAAGTGTTCATCGGGTTCTATTTTGCGCCAAGACCTTCACCTTATTCCAAGACTTTCCTTAACCATTTATCTCGTCCATGATGGATCTTCTCCAAGTTTGTACTGGTCGACCTCTTTTTCTTCTTTCCTGGGGATTCCACTCTACGGCAGTCTTTGCAATACTGAAATTATTTTTTTTGAGTGTGTGATCAATCCAACCCCAGTTTCTGGACTTTATTTGATGTTCTACCCTTTTTTGTTCGGTCAGGTGTAGTATATCTTCATTTCTTATGATGTTAGGCCAGAAAATACGAACAATTCGTCGTAGACATTTATTAATAAAGACCTGCAGTTTATCTGTACGGGTTTTTCTCACTTTCCAGGTTTCACATCCGTAGAGTAGAACAGACATGACATTTGACTGAACTATGCGGATCTTTGTCCTTGTAGTATACTCGCCAGATCTCCAAACAAGATTGAGCATGCTGAATGCTTGTTGAGCTTTTCGTATCCTTATACGAATATCGTCCTCTGTACCTCTGCTTTCTGTTAAAACACTTCCAAGATTCGTAAAGTTTTCCACATTTTCAATCTTCATGTTGTTGATAGTATATTAAACGTGTTGTTATTATTATCCTTACATTATTAATGTCGTCTATGCAGGAGAATTCTGGTTTAAAGCCTGCTTGACCAGCTCGAAATTCAAACTTGTTTATTAATATTTTAAGTATCATGGTCGTGAAGATTTTATTTATTGTGGTAAGCAAGGTTATTCTTCTCCAATTTTTGCACACAGTGTGAGGTTGCTCTTTTTTAGAAGTTTAATAATGTTACCCCTTTTCCAGCCCGCTGGAATGCGGTTTGTTTCTCACAGCTCTTGGACTATGGGGAGCAAACTTTCAGCATTTAGATGCGGATCAGTTTTAAGTATTTCGGCAGCAATGTTATCGATTCCCGGAGACCTGTTATTTCTCAGAGATTTGATAGCTGTTAATATCTACGTTTTGGAAGGGGCCTCGCAAGATATACGCAAGTCTACATTCTGTGATTTTCAACAATTTCATCTGCGTTTTCCCTGGGCGTGCCTAGCATCTCCTGAAAATGTTCTTTCCATGTCTTTACTTGGTCATTTGTTGTAGTAAGTAGTTAGCCTGTCTTGGATCTTACAATGTTTGAACAAAAAGGGCAAAATTGGGGTGTATAAACCAGATAATAATAGGTTTAATCCTCTATATATTGATAGTTATCGAGCAGCTGGTCATTTTAGCGACAATGTATGGGGATGGATTCATCTAGAGGAATGGGAATGGGAATGGTAATGCGTATTGATGGCAGGTTTGTTGGGCAGACTTATCTGAATATTCTAGAAAACATCATGTTTCCCAGTGTAGAACAGTTGTATCCAGAAAATAATTTTATTCTCCAACAAGATCATTGTCCTGTTCACACTACAAATCTAATAAACCAGTGACTCCAGAATAACAATATCGAAATCTTACCATGGCCCAGCTACAGTCCAGATTTAAACCCAATCGAGAATGTGTGGGGGTTATTATAAAACGGTTGTATCGGCATAATTTTATACCTCAAAATGCTGAAGAGCTGTGGCACGGTATACAACAGATTTGGGAAGAGCTCTCTGAAGAAGACAATTTCATAGTTCTTTTCATGCAGATGAACCGAAGACTACAATTTGTTATCAATGCTGATGGAGATATTACAAAATAATAATTTTATTTTTTCATATCTAAATTTATTATAGTTTTGGTCTTCATTAAAATTTAGAGACGCTTTGGTATTTTTTGTTTTAGTGATATTGCTCGACTACCATACCTTATTGTCCCTCGCGCCTCTTTGTATAATGAAATGTTCTCAATCGAAGGTCATTACTTGGAAGGTGTTCGCGGTCACTGAACACCAATATTATGACGACGATGATCCTCGAGCTACCTGGTGCCCAGGGTGAACATGGTCTTCTGAAGTCATATATCATTTTCATTCGAAATAAGTCAAAAGTCATTACTCGCGGGTTTTCAAGGTTCATAAACACGAATATATTGACAGCGATGGTCCTCGAGCTACCTAGATCCCAATGCGGTCCACGTCTCCTGGAGTTGTATGTTATTGAAACGAAGGTTCTATACGGGCGTTGAATTACTTTTTTCTTTACAGTAAAATGCTGAAGCGACCGTCACGGAACTAGCGCTACAAGATGGCATGATCACGCCTAGCGTAATAAAATAGCGTTTCTTGACATCGATTCACTAATCTCGATCAATTCGTTTCTAGTCAACATATATTTACTCCAAGCAGGTTTAAATTAAAAACTGCATTAAAAATAGCTAACAAAATGTTGATAGGTATTAAATAAGAAGTAGAAAAATGAAAAGAAAATCTAATAGTGAAAAAAGATTCGTAACGATTGTCAAAATTTCATAAAAGTCATAAATGTTATCGGATTAATAACATCATTGAATCAGCTGTTTAAATTTTTATAATAATTCTCGTTTTAAAATAAATCATTTTATATAAATACAATTATAATTTTTAAACACATTATTTAGTTTATATAATAATTAAATTTACTATCAAAAGATATTTATTTATATTTTATTATATAATTTGATCTGAATTTGACATGTTTGTGATAAGTAAATAACGTATGTTTTGTTAGTTCGTTAATAGGTGGCGTTAAGTGCAAACATAATAATTTATTGAATTTGTTTTAAATATAAAAAATAAATAAATAATAAAATTACTATATTTATTTTTAATAATATAATATTTACATTTTAAAAACACAGAAAACATAGTATGAAGCTCCACGTACAGCCTACAGTACCGCCTACTGTTCCACTTTTTTTTGTTCTAAATTAGTCAAAAGTCATTGCTTGGTGGGTTTTTGGGTTTGCTGATCACGAATATTACGACGGCGATGATCTCTAAGGTATCTTGTCTCTAGCCTGGACCTCATCTCCTGAAGTTTTTTTGTTAATTTGTTCTTTACGATTTTTATTCACATAAAACTCCAGAAGACGAGGTCACCGTTGGTACCAGATACCTTTGAGACCAACGCTATCCTAATATCGTGTTCAACAACCCCAAAACCTCCAAGTAATGACTTTTGACTGATTTCAAATGAAAATAACATAAAACTACAAGACAAGAGCTCCTCTCTCCACCAGGTAGGTCGATAACTATCGCCGTCATAATATTCGTATTCAACGACTTCAACACCTCCAAATAATGACTTTCGACTCACTTCGAATGAAAATAACATAAACCTACAGGAGATGAGGTCTTTCCTGGTTACTAGATAGCTCGAGGATCATCTTCGTTATCATATTCGTATTCAATGACCTCGAAAACCGCCGAGTAATGACTGTCGACTGATTTAAGATGAAATTAACATAGTCTAGGAGGCGAGGCCCATGCTGGGCACCAGGTAGCTCGAGAAACATCATCGCTATAAGATTCGTATTGAGCGACCTCGAAAACCCCCGCTTAACAACATTTAACTCGGTTGAAAATGTTTTATTTTGTATGTACTTTGGAAATGCATATTCCTTTCATTTTACCACCATGAATTTTGTTGACAAACTTTTCA
The DNA here is from genome assembly GCA_918026665.1 of Diabrotica balteata. Classification (NCBI taxonomy): domain Eukaryota; kingdom Metazoa; phylum Arthropoda; class Insecta; order Coleoptera; family Chrysomelidae; genus Diabrotica; species Diabrotica balteata. The sequence continues at coordinate 90,265,395 of OU898280.1, forward strand.
GACACTTCCCCAAATCGAATTGAAAAAGTTGCACAGTGCTTCATCTTAGTTTAGTGCTATTTCCTCGCCTATTAAGAGTTAGGTTGGTTTTAATGTGTGATTTATTTCTAAGAGACACTTGTCAGAAGGACAGCGATCACATATTTGTGTCTACTGTATTCTTAATAACAGTTACAATTTCAGATTAGAGAGTAACATTTTTACAGAAATACGCACAAATTCGCTTTCGAGCCATTAAAATTATTTTTTGTACGCACTGAATATATCGAACAATTAAAAAATACCGGTACAGAAATCTAGAACGTGAATCATAACATCATATCCTGTAACTGACGTATTTATAAATGTTGAGTATTTTTGTTTCTTCAAGTAAATACACACAATTGAAGGTTAGTGTTTATTCCTAGAATGTTATATTAGTATTCTAGCAGGAACTCCTGATGGGATGGTCTGTTTCTTAACTTAACTAAATTATAGTACAGTCATTTTGAAGTAGTTTCTTGTTGTCTGAAACAGTTACATCTTTTTTTGTTGGATTTTAGACATGTTGTAGAAGCATATAGACTCATTGCGCAGTCTCGAAATTTCTGCACTAATAGCATACTGCTTATGCGCAGAAAAACCCCAAACTTAAATTTTGCATTTTTCTTATTCAGATACGAATAAGATTGAAATAAAAGGTTTTCTCGGTCCTTGGTTTGTTCTCTCTAGTCTGCTATCTCCGTTTTCGGATGCCCAACCCAACTGTTTACCCATTTCTTTCTTGGTCGTTCTCTTCTCTCATATTTCTCACTACTAGAACATTCTTAGTTCTTTTAGGACTCCTATATTATCTCCATTTAATCTTGGTTAATTCGGCTCATTGCCGAAAATAGCGACATTGAGATGGCAATGGGTAGCACATGTAGCAAGACAAGACACCAACAGATGGTCTCATAAAGTGACATTCTGGAGACCTCGAGAAACAAAAAGAAGCGTAGGAAGACCCAAAAAGAGATGGATAGACGATATAACAGCTGTAGCTGAAAAACAGTCGATGAGAATTGCAAAAGATAGGGAAGCGTGGAAGCAATTGGAGGAGGCCTATGTCCAACAATGGATAAATGAAGGATGAAGAAGAAGAAGAATTCGGCTCATCCTTTCTTCTTCCGCTATCTTTAGATTTCGAAATATTTTTCACTCTTAGATTCCATCTATTTTGTCTCATTCTGATTTATGGTCGATGTTTCTCATGCGCACAGTACTATTGATCAAATTATAGTTTAAAGGTTCGAATTTTCATTGCCGTAAAAACATTTTTTCTTTAATAGCTTGTTTAATGGTCCCTTGCCTCTGCTACACTTCATTAGCCCTTTTCATGCTTCTCTTTCCTCGCCTGGTGTACTTATCGCCATTATTCTAGTTTTTTTTTGGTCGTTGTTGCGCGACCTTAATCGCCTCCCTTATAATTTGTAGGTCACTACCTTTTTTTCTTTTATCTTAGTATGCATTGTATTCCCATTAGTTGAAATGAAATGCTGTTGAGCACATCAGGACATCCATAAAATGCCAAAGCTACAACTTACGACTTAATTGAATATGATTCAGGTATGCGTTTTGTGTTTGTGTGTGCCTACGTATCTACATCTCTAAATGTTATAAATTCGTTTAAAATTTGATGACTTTAAATAATTAGTATTGTTTGTATTATTCGATGTATAGTTTAATATCTGGGCGGATCAGATCTGTGAAAAAACCACTAAATTTGGATGTGAGAGGTGGCATTCGGCATATTTTTAAATCTTGCACAACGAAAACTAGACCATATTTGCCAATTTTTTACGCATAAAAAAGCACTTTAATACCTATCTAACGTACTTTATGGAATTAAAATGGGATTATTTGGGCGGCTTCAGGAATTTTTTAACATTAAAAAAAATTTGGCCTATAAATAAATTAAATATCTCTGTAATTATTAGCTTAAATTAAATTCAGAAAACAGTGTTGAAAAAGACTTGACAAGACGCTTCTTTTAAAAGAAAAAAAGTGATATTAAGAGCAGTGGTTCCTGGGATACAGCCGGTCAAAGTTGACCGGCATTTGCAACGAAACAATAGGATAATAATCTTTGAACCATTATCTTTTTCTTTCGGAGGTTTCTCGATAAAAATTTTTGTGTTCAAGAGTTTTAACGTATAAAAACTTCTAAAAATTATACGAACAAGCTAAAATTTGTCGAGAATGTTAGTTTTGGAACCCAAAAATATGCAAAAAGTGTACTACTTCTACCACTCGGCTTCCCCCTAAACTCACCCCCTCATATGAGAGTAAAATGGAAAAAATCTCTTAACCAAGAATCTATACATATTAAAAAAAAAATATTTCAAATAAAAAATGTAGCTGAGATAATTTTGAACAAAATTGTTTATTAGCACTTTTCTGTAAAATAAACCGTTCTCTCAGAAACAACGCTTGTTGTGTCTGAGAGAAATCTACCAGCGAATGTCAGCTACGCGCGCGAAATAAATTTTAAATAAAATGTGTATCAATTCGACGGTAAAACTTCGATATCTTTTGATCAGAGTGTCCTATCGGCAAAAGTCAAAAAGGCTTTAAAATCACTTTCAATAACCGGTCACCATGGAATTTCTATTATTAAAGTCTAATCTTCAAAATATATGGCATGATATTGAGGTTTTGATTTTTGACAACAAATTTGAGGCATTTGAAAAATGTCTTAAACATCGCAAAATTTAAACTTTCACATTACAAACAATTTAAAGCATTTAAAATTGATTCTTTTCGATTACACAAGTACCATTTTCTGAACTACACAGACTGAAAATACGGTGTCTTGGTACCAGTACCTTTTGTTAAAAGCGGCCTTTATCTTTAAATATTTATCCAAAGTATGAAAAAAATGTAAACTCTTAAAAAATGAGATATTTAGTATTATATAATTAAATCATTATATAAAATATTAAAAATAAGAATGCAAAATATTTTGTAATATGGTTATTATTCTTTTTTTCGTTTCGACTGCTACAATCGTCCGCAGAGAACTAAATAAAAATACCATTATTTTTTAAAAAATATTAAAAGTTCATATTTCTGAACCATCTGACTCAGAATCAGAGTCCATCTCGTCATTTTCAGAATCACTGTCACTATCGACACCTATATTTATGATTATTTGACCCACTACGGTGTCAAAAGCTGGCTTTTGTGCCATATAACTTTGTTCTATTTTCTTAACATGTTCACACTTCTTTTTCAATTGTTAGACTGAAAACGAATTAAAAAATTCATCATACAAACTTTCCACTAATTTAAAATCAAAACTGACATTTTTTTCAGTGACATATTGCTTCATAGAAGCCCATACTAACTCTATAGGATTCAAATCCGAACGATACGTGGTAACTGTAAAACTGAATGTCCTTTATCCTCGAGTATTTTGTCAATTTCATAAGTTTTAAAGCGAGGTTTGGTTAATTTTATAATGTCGTGTAGTTCAAATTTCAACATGTCATCTGTAAACGAAATATTTCGAGTTGTCAGCCACTGCTGCATTTATACGGTGCATTATCAATCACTAAAACGCTGTTCAGGGGCAAAGTTGGTATCAGCTTATCCTGAAGCCACTTTTTGTAATTGTCGTAGTTCATTGCATCAGGATAATCTCCTGTCTTTATAATAGGTTTGTAGCGCAGAAAAGAACTGTAATATATAAATAGTTATTTATATATTTTATTTGTTTATAAGCCAAAACATTGTTTATAATTTTAAAACATTCCTGAGGTCACCCAAATACTCGGGTTTTAGTTCCATAAAGTACTTTTGATAGGTGCAGTGCCTTTTTATAAATAAAAAAATTGGCAAACTTGTAACGTTTCAATCATTCGAACGTGACACCAAGCTCCGCTTGGTATTTTCCCCCGTACTACATTATTTCAAAGCGACTTCACTAAATTATAAATATTTTTAGTAGCCTAAGCCGATACAAATTTGTATTTGTTCTCTTTTTAATCATATCACTACAATCATTATACAATGAAACTTTAGTCACACAAATTAGTAAGGAAGCAAACAGCAGCCAACCACACTACCATGGGGAAACAATCAGCTACCACCCATACTACCTTAAATCCACTGATGCATCAGAATATAATTTGAAACCCATTTACCAACCTGGTGACAAAAATGATTGTTATAATCTAGATCTAGACCAACAACCCCCCTTAACCCAACCAACAACCACCGACAGCGGCTAACTTCCACAAAGATCCAAACCCTTCCTGGAGAACCGAATGATTACTTCAGAACGAACTAAAGCTGAGTGCTTTTTATACTTTATTCTGTTATTAATTTTATATATTAATTATGTTTATTATTATTTAATAAATATATATGCCTTTACTATGACCTCGTAAAGTTTTTTTATTTCTGTACCTTTCTGAGATTGGTGTGGCGAGAGAATGAACAGGGAACGAACCCAGGGCTGAGCAGTAGGGCAGAGCACGATTCTGATGGATGAAACAGTGGACGTTTTTCTCTTGAATATCTTTAGGGATATTTGAAGAATTTCTCCCCTCGTTTCTTACAGCAGTGTGGTGTGGCTTAACGCCCTGGTCTTAATAAGATTAAGACGTTACAAACTTCTGTATGGTCTAGTTTAGTTGTGCAAGGTTTTAAAAAAATTCAATTGTTTCAAAAAAAATTATTTCAAAATTCTTTTATAAAAGGTATAATATTAAAACCCCTATCGGGCTACATCGCAGTACGTTTTTGGAATTAATATTCCAGCATCATAATTCCGAAAACGTTCTTTGATGTAACCCGATAGGGTTTTTAATATTTAACCTTTTATAAAGGAATTTTTAAAGAAATTTTTTGTGATACATGGTATAGAGCCAGCTACAGGAATTTAGTCTCCTTGTGTATGTTTTTAAAAACTTTATATTGCATACTTGTTATACTAAATCTATTAAATCGATTTTAAAGAAATTTAGTGGCTTGTTTTATTACATATAAAGATTTTCTAGACGAATTATAAAGGTCCTAAGTGGTTGCAAAAAATCGATTTATCACTGTTAACCATTATACCAAAGTAAATAAAAAGTTGGCTGGTTATTTTGCATAGGTTTTTTAAATTCGCAACATAAATACATTAAAAACGGAACTAATGTTTGTATACTTTCAGGTCGTCTAGAACAAACTTTTATGTTGACCGAACCAGGTAATCCCACGTCACCTAAAAATAGAGTTGAAAGTGCGTGTATTCATTCATATTTTTAAATTGTTGGCAACTTTTTGGTTAAATTTCCAATGGGAATTTCCTAATGAGTAACCTTGGTGATTTATTTAGTCTTTTAATATCTGTTTGATTGTTTGCGTGCAGAAAATGTATTGAATCCGTTTCTATAATCGGTTTTATAAACAGCATCAACTATCATATAAAAAAATTCAATAAATGGCCGTGAGACAGTCTACAGTGTAGAAGAAAACTTTCATATATAGTAATAAAAATGGTCAAAACAGATTAAAAAGGAAATAACTGAAAATTTTCGTCATAAATCGCAATTTATGAAATTTTCCGTTATTGAAATAAAATACGGTAAAACAGTAATTTCAATACATTAAGACTCACTGAGAAATATTTCCTAGGCCCTTTCGTTTTCTAATTAGTTACTGTAGTTTCTTAGTAAGTTTCTTAAGCTTCTTAATTCGTTTTTTTGTTTCACTGATTATTTTCTTTAGTTTACTAGTTTTTAATGTAATTTGTACCGTACGACAGTCAATTTGTTCCTTTGAGAAGGTCACTGCTGTTGTTTTTAGTGGGTCATATTTTCTAAAGATGTTAGATGAAACAGTTAAATGCTTCTTCATTTGCATTTTGTCTTTGGATAAAGTTTCTTACAACGTTTAAAGCACTTTCCACATCTTGTCTATTAGGACCTTCTTGCATAGATTCACCGCGATTGTCTTCTCCATCTTCATCACTTTCGTCATTGACGATAACGGCAGATTTATTACTTCCGCGATAATTTCACTATCCGTCGGAAGATCACAAACGATGACGTCATCATCCATGGCAATGAATTCAGCAAACTGGTCGTCATTGTTTAGTTAGGTTAGTTCTTGACCTTGCTGTTGTAACCTCAACCACTCTGCCACAGGATATTCATCTTCTTCGTTTTCTACCTCAGTTTCTGTCCACCCCGTATGAGCGAAACATTTTCTGATGGTCTTTTATCTACGAGTGTCCATGCTTTGTGGATGAAATTTATGGCATCTAATAAAGTAACAGGGAATTCACTACGGTTTTACACATTATTTAGGATTCGCTTAATAAAGTTTTTTGTAGTGAACTTTAAGGGACCTTATGATGATCTGACCCATCGGTTACAGAACATATGTGCACTTTGGGGGCAAGAAAATAAGTTTGGCGTTTTTTAAACCGTTAACTTTTGGATAGGCTGTACAATTGTCAACAATTAAAAGAATCCTTCGATGTGCCAACTCTTTGTCCTACTGTAAAAGTTCTCCACTAAAAATCTCTGCTGTCATCCACGATTTTTTATTAAATTTATATGTTACAGGAAGCTGATTCACACCTCTGACATCGTGGTTGTCAATGACGACTAACTTTCTTTTTTCGGAATCGGACATGTTGGCACACGCGAGTACAGACCCTTTCTTTTGATAACTTGCCAATTATACAACGTTCATTTTTGGTCCCTTTTTTGGTATTTGATGGTCTTATTTGATTGAGTCAGTTTAAAAAAATGCCAGCTCGTCGGCATTGAAAACATTATCGTCACTGTAATTTTGTCTTATTGTAGGTTATGACTTCAACCAGTTGTCAGTGACTTCTTTGGAAACACTCTTCGCTTGAACGCAAATTTGTACACACCTGCCTGACCTTAAAACGGCTCATTCACCCACTTGATACTTTAAAATTCTGATCACCACCTATGGAAAATTGTGTTGCGTTTTCTTGAAGCAGTGGTTCACTTATTCGCAGCCTTTTTTACGGTAAACCATTTGACCATTGTAGTATTGAGTTTTTTATTAGATGCGGCACGTAGTTTTTTCGATTTACCGAAAAAAAACGAACCTGCTGCGAAAAGTTTATTGCGGGCGGCAGTTAAAAAGGGTATTTATTTTTAGCCACGGCCGGGTCAAAAACGTAAAAAACACGTTTTTCGATCTTATTTTCTCTCGTTTTAACTAAATTTTCCTCGCTATATAGGGTTATAGTTCAATAGAAATTTCACGGGACATCTAATCTACCTCGTTATATGCGAAAACTCGTAATAACCCTTTTCGTTATAGAGAGAGTGAGTATCTATACTGTATTAGTAAAACATTTTAAGTTGAATTTGAATATGTATACTTTGGAAGAGATTTCTAAAGCAGCACATATTAAATAATTTTATTTTATTTTAAAGTTATTAAAATTTTAATAATGCAGAAAGCATAGTATGAATCTTCGCGCTAGTCTACAGTACAGATTAGTGTACAACATTTTCTTCTACTAACAATGAAACAAGTACCTTAAAATATTAGATCGCTTTAATTTGCTAAATATTTCTTCCGGTAACTTTACTTCCCTTTCAGTGGTGCTCTTTAATATGATAATCAACACAATAATTAGAAAGGGCAACCAATAATTAAGTCCAATAATATCGTTTGTTATGGAACCTGTGGAAAATACCTGTATGGTCTGACTGAGATGAAAGAATTGTATTGATGAGATTACGAGAAAGATTTGCTGGCAAATTGGTATTGGACAGGAACGACTTGCGGAACTAACGATGATGATGACGATCTTCTTCTTTTGTGGCTCTACAATATCCCATTGTTGCACCACCACCTTACGTAGATCACTCATCACTGCGTATTTCCATTTTTTCTTGGGCGATCAACTGACCTATTGCTATTTGGTCTTTCACAGAAGGTTGTATTTAGTACTCTTTCATTATTTGATGTCAGCGGATGTCTTGCCCATCTTATTCGATTTGTTTTGATGTAACGTACCATGTGTTCATCTCCATAGAGTGCTTGGAGTTATCTCGTCTCTACAAGGCCCAAAGGTCGTCCGTAGGATCTTTCGTTCTAATGCTAATAATTTTGTTAATGACTAATAATCATGATGATGCTATTTCTGTTACCGACTTAGCTTTATTTCTTCGATAAACGAAGGTTAGTATGTATTTTAAAAGTTTCTATGAGAATTTTCATTTTAGAAAAGGAATACCAACATTTCTTCTTACACAACATAATGCTTAAAATATTCACTGTTAATTTCTACATCTGAACATAATTGAAAAGTAAGCACTCGCAAGTGAAACCCGAAGATAAACCAAGGAGAGTTATTGTATTCATTTCATTATTCTTACGAATAAAAGTAATTCATATGTTAATTTTTTTTTTTTTTTTTTATTTATTTATGCCTCAACCTCAGAGGGTCATTGGCGTTGTACAATTTAGAGTTTTACAGTTTATTTAGTACATTTATGGAATGTAAGTATGATGTCAAATTTTTCATATCAGTTCCGTCACTTAATATTGCCTGTAAGGTATCTTGTAATTTATATTGAAGTCTCTCCATGCGATATAAAGGACACTCCAGTAAAATATGGCGAACACTGAGCACAATATCACATATGTTGCACTTTGGTTTTAATTCACTCTCTAGCAGATGTTTATGATATGTTAATTTGATAGCGAGGGAAATAAAAATTTTAATAGTTAAACTCGCCTCTGGGAGCTTTATAAATCTGCTACGTAATGTTTTGAAATGCTAATGCTAATGCTTGACTTAACACAGTCGTCGCCGAAGGGTACTAAGTGCTTCTGGGTTTAGAAAATATGTATATGTAAATCTTTGAGTATATTCTTGGTTGACAATCTCATATTGGTTTTCCGGTTGGCCAAACTTATATTGAGAGAAATAAAACTGTTAATCTTTATATTCAATATAGCTAATAAAATTTTGTAGCTTTAAACTATATATTTAATCGTTATCATCCAGAAATTCCATTATTGGCGTAATGATTGCGACTCTCTTCATAGGGCTCTTCTGGTTCGTTTTTGGCAGTTAATTACTTTCAATTCAGCTTTCAGTCAAAGACATGTTTTAAATTTACTTTGTCTAAATCCTTTTTGATAATCTGCTGTTTTCTTCTCTGTGTCCCGAAAGTGCTGTTCTCTGATGAGGGATTTTAGAATCCTAAATGTCATATTCAGTAATATCATTCTCCCAATGTAATTGCATAGTTTGTTAGTTTTTCCTTCTTAAATATTGGCATTATGCTTCTCTTTTCCAGTCTTCAGAAATTTTTTGTACATCCCGAGCACTATTTAATTATCTTCTTCTTAAGGTGCCTTCTCCATTACTGAAGGTTGGCTATAACTACAGCTCTCTTGTAATTGCTCTTTAACTTGAGCTGTTCTTAGTATCGAATGTGTGTACATACCTGTCCAGTCTCTTACATTGTTCAAACAGGAGCATTTTCTTCTTCCTTCTACTTTCAGTTTCATTATAAGTCGTAGGAAGTTGTATTTTTCTCCTCTGTAAATATGTCCTAGATAACTCGTTTTTCTGTTTTTTACAATATTTAGTAGTTCTCTCTCAGTACCCATTCTTCTTAGCACCTCGTTGTTGGTCACGTGCTCTGTCCAAGAGATCTTCAGCATCCTTCGAAAAACCCACATATCAAAGGCTTCTATACGCCTCATACTTGTAATTCCGAGAGTCCATTTTTCCACTTCGTATAGCAATATGGAATAAATAAGCGTTTTTTACAAATTGGTATCGGATATTCAACGATAACGTAGAGTTTATTAGGAATTTTTTCATTCGTTGAAATGCGATATTCTATCTTCTTCTTCAGGTGCCATCTCCGCTACGGAGGTTGGCAATCATCATAGCTATCTTAATTTTTGAGGCAGTAGCTCTAAATAGTTGTTTTGAGCTGCATCCAAACCATTCTCTCAGGTTCTTCAGCCATGAAATTCGTCTTCTTCCGATGCTTCTTCTGCCATCTATTTTTCCTTGCATTATGAGTCGCAGGATGCCATACTTATCGCCCCGCATCACATGTCCGAGATACTGTAGCTTTCTTTCTTTAATTGTAAGTTCAATTTCCTTCTCTTTGCCTATTCTTCTCAGTATTTCATTGTTTGTAACTCTATCTACCCAGGAAACCCTCATAATTCTTCTATAGGTCCACATTTCAAAGGCGTTAAGTCGTCTCATGGTATCTAGATTTAACGTCCATGATTCCACTCCATAATATAGTACACTGTATACGTAACATTTTGTTAGGCGTACTTTAAGAGCTAATGTTAGATCTTTGCCACATAGGACCTTTTTCATTTTTATAAAATTAGAACGTGCTTTTTCGATTCTGACTTTGATTTCTGCCGTGTAGTCATTATTTTCTGTTATAAGTGTTCCTAGGTAAGTGTACTTTTTTACTCTTTCGATCTGCTGGCCTTCTACTATCAAGATTTCGTTAGTATTATAGTTGTTTTTACAAATTTTCATAAACTTCGTCTTTTTGACATTAAGAGAGAGTCCGTACTCCCTACTACACATGACTATTCGCGATATTCTATACGAGCACGTATTTCGACCTCGTAGTCAAGATCGTTTGTTATCCAGCAACCAAGATACTGGAATCTTTGTACTGGTTCTATATGTTTGCTATAGTTGTTCGCAATAATGACGGTGTCGTCTGCGTATCTTAAGTTGTTTACTGATTCTCCGTTGATTTTTATTCCTTCTTCAATATTTTCGAGGATATTTCGAAAGGTCAGAATCAGAATTATATCATGTAAAATTTCTAAGGTAATACTAAGGGTAACGGGGGACGGTAAATAAAAGTTCAAATTTGAAATATTTGTTATGTATGGCTTCCTACTCACTTTATAATGCTCTAAAAATGACGGATTCTGTATTTTAATGCATATTTTTTCTATAATTCTCGTTTAAAAATTGCATGTTTTGACATCAATTTTCAAATATTTCATCCATTTTGATTGTGCTGTTGTTAATGCCATGTCACCATTCAACCAATGTTGCCATATTTTCAAAAAATAATGTTTTATGCAAAATTTTTTAAAAATATAAATATGTACAAGAAAATGTTATTTTCCGCAAATCGCCAGGAAATTTTGACATTCCTGTCAAAATTTCTTGAAGAAAAAGTCAGGACTTCCTTACTGTAAGGAAATGTCATTTCCTTACTATAAGGAAATGTCATTTCCTTACTATAAGGAAATGATATTTCCGTACAGTTGTTAGTGTTCTACATAAATGATAGAAAACACATTGCTTATAAGGAATTAATTTATATTTTGAAAACATCAAGTCATTGCTGAATACATTTTTAAGATCAATTTGGTATATTTACAGTAATTTGACAGTTAGTACAATTATTGAACATTGGAGGAACACTCTTAGAACTATGAGAAACATTTTGGACAACATGTAGGGTGGAAGTGTCATTTTGTTGAATATTTTGTACTGTGAAAATTTTATCTGCCACCTCAACCTTATTGTTAAGCGATTCTTCGATATATCCTTCAGCAACGTTTGATGACTTCCATCCGCCATGCCTCTTTAAAACTAGTTATGTCGGCACCAGAGTCAACCAATATTGTTGCAGAAGACCGACGAAAGCAGTGACCAGTATATTCTGTCGGATTACCAAGTTCAAATAAGTAGCAATTATTTTGGGCATTTTTCTAAATTGATGAATTCCTACCACTTGTCTACAACCCTTTCCGCTTTGATATTTAAAGAAAAATCGGTCACTGTTCATATTTTCTGGTCTTAACGAAACATACTTTCCATAAACATTCAAGTAGATCTGATTAATTACAAATGATCTTGGTTTGTTGGTTTTCGAATCAGGTATGCTGATTAAAAGCTTAGATTCTAATTCTTCTATATCGTGTACAGTCATTCGGACTAACTCATCCATTCTACAGGCCCCAGAAATACCAAATATTACAGCCTAAAAAATAAATAAAGCTATAATCTAAATAGAAATTAAAACCTTGTAAATTACCTTAATCATTAAATTTTCTTTATCTGGAGCTTCCTGGATAAATTTTTCAATTTCTTCCTTCGTTAAAATCTTAGATTTCTTTGCCCTATAACCTTGAGCTTGCCGTTTCAATAAAGAACGAAGTTTTGAGTATGTAGATATATCTAACATTGTGTTTAAGTACAAGGGTTGACTTCAGCATTGAATAATTGGCCCATAATGTTGAGGATTTCATGTTTAAACAAAGGTCTAGGAAGTATGCCATTACAACATTTTCTGAGAAAGAACTCGTATTTTTACTCATGCGATAATCCATAAAACGTCTGTATGCATTTTCGTACTTTTCTCTTGATTTCTTTGGCAATAATTCTAATGAAGCAGTATTCACTGCCTCAACCAGCTCTGGAGGAGTCCCAGGAATGGAAATTTCATCATCACTTATCATTTTACTTTCGAAAACACCAGCAATTAAATTTACAAGCGTCAAGTTTGACAATTCAACCTCAATACGTTTCCATAGTAACCCAAGTAATTTTATTAGGAATTTCAAAGCACCATTTGTTTGGGAATAAAATTATCGCGTTTTTTTTAAATCAATCAATATCTGTCGAATTTTAAACGATTTGCGGAAAAATAGTATGTTTACCTCGTAGGAAAAGCCACATTCCTGGACTCTGTGTTGCTAAGTCTCGGCTTGCGCCTCGACTTAGCAATCTTCACAGTCGTCCAGGAATGTTAAGCTTTTCCTACCCGGTAAACAATGTACTATTTGTAAAAAAGAATATATTTTGTTTTTCGTTGCGTTGAGTTAGGTTTGATCAGGTTAGGTTTGATCAGGTTAGGTTTGATTAGGTTAGGTTTGATCAGGTTAGGTTTAATCAGGTTAGGTTTGATCAGGATAAGTTTAATCAGGTTAGGTTAGGTTGGGTTGGGTTAGGTTGGGTTAGGTTGGGTTAGGTTAGGTTGGGTTGGGTTAGGTTGGGTTGGGTTAGGTTGAATTAGGTTAGTTATATATTCTTATTTCAAATTCTTAAGTATATATTCTTATTTCAAATTCTTATATATTCTTATTTCAATTGTATGTCAAATTATAATTATTAGGCAGATGCGCAGAGTTCTTTTCAAAATTTTAATAAATTAAGACTTTTTGTAAATTTTTTTTACTTTTTTATGGTTTACGCCATAAATATTAGTATATATATATATATATATATATATATATATATATATATTATATATATATATATATATATATATATATATAAACATTTCATATGATCTTGTAAGTAGTTTTATATTTTTATAACACTTTTTATAGTAATTTCCCTATTTTTTACGAATTTTTTTCATTATTATAAGGTTTTTTAGAAATTTGTTTAGTTTTATTACCTTAAATTCCAAAAAAGTAGCCTTTTTTTCATTTTTTTAGGCGTCCAAAAAAGTCCAAAAAATTGCATAAATAACGTTTCCCCGATTATCTTGATTTTTACCTTGAATTATACACAACAAAAATGAAAGATCTGATAAACGTAAACCGTATTACGAAATATGAGATCTAACATACCTTAAACGATGGGAACTAACAGAACTTCCGAAACACCGAAAATACCATCAATTTAATTAACAGAAATAACAGAAAGCGATGTGGAACATGTTCTAACAAAACTGAAACAGATAGGTTTCGGAAAGACAAAAAGAGGCTATTCGAGAGAATGCGACTATCAGACGCTGTAGATACATATAGGGTGTCAGTAAATAAGTGCGAAAAAGTTCAGGGGGTGATTCTGTATGAAAACTATATGACAGTTTTCTATATAAACGTATGTCCGAAAATGCTTCGTTTTCCGAGATACGATGTGTCAAAAGTTTTCTTACAGGCTGACGATTTATTTATTGCTCTGAAACTGTTGAGATATGCAAATGAAATGTGGTGGGTTTTACGAAGCAGTTATAGAGCATTTTTTGACATACGATTAAGAATTTTCTCTCCATCATTTGCGCACAACTGGAAGCCAATTGTTAGGCATCGTTTAGCTCAATGTCTCAGGTGTGAGAACGTCTTATCTAAAGTAAATGTGGAAAATAAGTTTGGCTCGGACAAATAAAATAGGATATTAACTAATCATATTTATTTGACACGTCCTAAAAGGTCGTGGCATATTATCGTGCACGTTGCGTTTCCAACCCGTAGTATTTAGTTTCCGAAAAATATAATTTAAATAGTTTTAAATATAAACAGCTCACACTCTCCGGAACGTATCGTATCAGGCACCTAATGTTTCCGTTCAATATATTCGAATACAATATTTTACGGATGATTTTGATACAGAATATTTAAAAAAATAATTTTCGAGGCTATTTTGTGATTTATGCATGTGTTTTCATAGCTTTGTGATAATCACGGAAGTGATAAACAATTAGGACTTTTGCACGAAAGTGATACCTCTTCTTGTTTAAAAATACTCTTTGGTTTGATATGTATGGCTTCGTTAAATGTAGTATTTTGTTTTTTAAGGCTGTTTTATCGGTGCACCAAAATTTTTTCTCTGTTATTTACCGACGAAATGTCTCGAAATTTGGACATGTTATACGAAATTATGTTGCCTTTAAACTGATGGTTTTACTTTTTTTTATTTTTTTGAATTTTCTGTTGAAAAATTGGATTATACTGTTTAACGTTCTATTATAACCAAACTTTTCACGCCCATCAGTTGAAAGAGTTTTTTTTTTCTGTAATCGTTGATTCTTTTTTCACCTTTCTATGTCCAGTAATAATCGAGAAAAGCGTATTCAAACTTTGAAGAAAATTGCTAAAAAATACTGAAATCTAATAGTGAAACGTGTTCCTCATCATTGTCGCTGAGCTTGAACGTTATCGCATTAGTGACGTCAAATCTCATGAGCGTACGGTACGGTCTTATTTTTATTTCTCTATGGGTACGGTCAGTTAGTTCGCTTGAATTATAATCCATTTTAGTTCTTTCATTCTTGTATTTTCTTTATCAACTTGCTTAGTTTTTACAGTTTACAGTATTCTTATTTATTTTGAAAACATTGAAATTATTTAGTTTACGTGTATGTTAAGTAATATATTATTAGTTTAGTGGTATAAGTTAAAAGTTCTTTAGTTTACGCGTATTTTTAAGTATTACATTAGGTTAGTGATATAAGTTATAAGAGACAAGATAAAAAATGAGTCCCAGTAAACGTCCTATGTCAAGGAAAAGAGCAATTGCACTGCTTTAGTATTTATTATTTATATTACAACCGTTTTTAAAAGCTTTTATTTAACTTATATTATTCTCGACCGTACTGTGTTAAATATTATTTGTAGTCTCAGCAGTTGGTCTGTGTGAAATAAAACTCTATTTGTTATTTCTCAATATTTCGTCACGATTTTGTGACTTTTTCAGGAGAAAACTGTAAATTTATTATAATTATTATATGTAAACAAAATGAATATTTCAATACTTACAACTTAAGATTAAAAATTTTAAATTTTGATAACATATCCAATTAGATAAATGACATTTTTTTGATTTGAATTTATTTGGGAGTTATGGTAACCGCAATATTTTATAGAGTGAATTCCCATTGTACAATTTTTAGCGAATAAGTTTTAATAAACAATTACATATTGTGACAGTATTATCCATATAATAAGGTGCAAAAGTAGAATATTGAGAAAGAATCAGGAACATGGTAAATTGATCTATAAAATGTAATTGATGGTACGTAGTCAGTTATTGGTCTGATGTTGTTAGATACTGATACTAAGATCTATCATATCATATATTGTTTAGTATATTACAGTAGATATTACTTAAATGGTTGGTGTCTGTCTTATAATTGATAGATTCTGGAGTTTTATTAATGTGTACTATTTCAAGGAAAAGTCGATTTTTATAATTATCAATTTGTTCTAAGATTTTTACATTATTAAAGTCAAAGTTATGTCCTGTCTTTAAGTGGTGGTCTACTAAGGCACATGAGTTTTTTCGTAAGTTACAGTCACTTTTGTGTTGAGTGACACGTATAATGAGTAATATAATTTATAGAATAAATTGCAGTCAATGTCAAAGTTGTTATATTGGACAAAGTCAACAGTGGCTTAAACAACGTGTCACTCAACACAAAAGTGACTGTAACTTACGAAAAAACTCTTGTGCCTTAGTAGACCACCACTTAAAGACAGGACATAACTTTGACTTTAATAATGTAAAAATCTTAGAACAAATTGATAATTATAAAAATCGACTTTTCCTTGAAATGGTACACATTAATAAAACTCCAGAATCTATCAATTATAAGACAGACACCAACCATTTAAGTAATATCTACTGTAATATACTAAACAATATATGATATGATAGATCTTAATATCAGTATCTAACAACATCAGACCAATAACTGACTACGTACCATCAATTACATTTTATAGATCAATTTACCATGTTCCTGATTCTTTCTCAATATTCTACTTTTGCATCTTATTATATGGATAATACTGTCACAATATGTAATTGTTTATTAAAACTTATTCGCTAAAAATTGTACAATGGGAATTCACTCTATAAAATATTGCGGTTACCATAACTCCCAAATAAATCCAAATCAAAAAAATGTCACTTATCTAATTGGATATGTTATCAAAATTTAAAATTTTTAATCTTAAGTTGTAAGTATTGAAATATTCATTTTGTTTACATATAATAATTATAATAAATTTACAGTTTTCTCCTGAAGAAGTCACAAAATCGTGACGAAATATTGAGAAATAACAAATAGAGTTTTATTTCACACAGACCAACTGCTGAGACTACAAATAATATATATATATATATATATATATATAATATATATATATATATATATATATATATATATATATATATATATATATATATATCTATTAGAGGTTTGAATAATCATTCTCCATTTTCATGCAACTTTTCTAATATGGAGGTTATCAAAGAAAAAATGGACGGATTGATAAGTACATTGACTTTTAAATGTCAAATGTGGAATATTGAAAAGAAGATAGCAACATAGGATTCTGGTAACAATTCACTGAACTTGAATGGTTCTGGTTATTCAGACATACAGCAGCAGCACGCTGCATTAAATATACCTGTGATTTCCTACAGGCAGTATGCAAAACATACGGAAACAGTTGCAGATATCATCGGCCAAACACTTTGTGATTCCTTAGAAGAGGCTGGACGGGAGGAATTAGCTTTAGCCAAAGAAATTGGTGAAGTAGATTCCGACGGAAATGGGTTAATAACCGTTATAGCTGATGGTGCTTGGTCAAAAAGATCGTATAAAGTAAACTACGATGCTTCTTCAGGTGTAGTACCTGACGTTGTAAAATTTATTAGTACGCCTTTGATGGATAGGACATGTAATTAGGCGAGATGAAGATGAAACGATCAGAAAAATTTTCGACCGAAGAGGACCAGTGGGAAGACGATCCAGAGGAAGACCAAAACTTAGGTATCAAGATAACACAGAGGATGATCTAAAATCCATCGGAGTTAAAGCATGGAGAAAGTTGCCAGAGGCAGGAGCGAATGGAAGATTGTTCTGAAGAAGCCTTTGGCTCATGACGAGCTGTAATACCACTGATATGATGAAATAACTATCCACGATTTGTGTTTTATTCATCAATTGGATACTTTTCTTATGTAACTGCAACCTATAAATATATTAAAATAATGTATATTCCATTCAGAGAACATTTTCCTCGCAGTGCGTCGCCTCGAAATACTTGCCAGATAAATACATTTACTATTATGATGGTTTCGCAGGTACCAATTTTTTATAGATAAATAAAAATATTTTTTGTTTAATTTTTACTACGCTAATATCAGTTTTCTGTAACAAATATTAACAAAATATTAATTATATATTAATATTAATATAACAAAATTTAAATTTATTATAAATAAACACTATGGTGTTTTTTGCAGTCACGTTTCACAAATTTTTATTTAATACTATGTTTAGCTAAGACATATAAATTAAAAATGTGATTAATTCTTTTTAAAACATTATCTACGATAATTAATCTAAAAAAAAATATTCCGACAAAACTAATTTGAATGATGCATTTATTTTAAAACAACCCGTGGGCCGGCGCCACTGAATAAACATCCAAACTATTAGGAGGTCACGTGTAGGGTCTGACAGCAGTGTAGAAAAGTAAGTGATACGCCCACTTCAAATCGCAGTATGCTGTAACTGCGAAAACAGCCTTAACTAAAGGTGAAATTAAATTTAAAATATATTCAAACTAAATCCTATTACTTATTCTAAAATATCCATAATATTTTTCATCGTCATCAATTAATTCTTTGTATAAAGTCCAGTATTCACCTTCATTTTTCCTTTCTCTTAGCGTTAGATGTACTTCAAACCTTCTTTTTACTAGAGTTTTTCTTTCTTCATCGATAAGTAGAAGAGCAATTGCACATAATTTTTGTCGCGAAAAGCGATAACATATTACCGCACCAAACTGAAATGTTCTATATGTGAAAATGAGAACGCGCAGTCCGATTGCTGGACTCGTAACGCTACGTGCCGGAAATATATGGGCATGATAATATGCCGCGACCTTTAGTATCCAGTACCGGTAAAAGGAAGTTAATGTAAACCAACGAACATTTCAAAACAAAATTTCCATCTTTACGAAAAACCGGTTTCACACTATCCCTTTCTACGCCTCTGCTTAAACGTTATGAATGAAAGCAATTCATTAATCCGTGGAAGAGAGCACGGTCCAAAAAATGTACTGAATACTAAACCGAAATGAAGAAATTAAAAGCCCAGTTGATCAACAGTATTACTCAATGACGTTCATTCAACCCGAGGAGGGCTCGAACAATTCGTGATCTTATGTGGTCAATGGAAACTGAATACAGTGGTACTTCAATAATACTGGTAGGAGTTTAATATTGATTAATAGTTCTTATGAAACTGTTGAATTAAAATTTCAATTTAAAATCAATAGATTATTGAAAATATGATTTTAAATATCTACAGGATAAAAACTTACGAGGTATTAAAGTGTATGCCTATTGTAGAAAATTAATTATATTTTCTGCAAAACAAATTATTGACTTGTAGACAATATAATTGACAGGCTAAATCTACTCTGATAATTTTTTTATATTTAATTAATTTAATTTAAAAATATCCGCAATATTAATCAAATGTAGCGTTTATTTCGATCAAATTCCACAGGATGTTGCAAAATAGGATGAAAAAACACAACTTTATTTTTATAGCCCATATATGAGTGAAACGTTGACATTTTTTAGAAAAAATTAGTACAGTAATTCCTTAGAAATTAAGGGCAGATCCAGAGAGTGGGCTATTGAACGCTTGAGGATAAAAAAAATAATAATTTAAATATTTGCAGTTCAAACGTTTATAGTTTTCTCTAAATTTGAGATACATACACAATAACAACATTCGTGAAGACTTTGTCAAGTTCATTGACACTTATGAGAAAAAAAATAATTAGTGAAAATCAAGAAAGAGGGTAAGAACCATGCCTGACAGGAGAAACCTTAGGAAAAATAGTATTAAACTTGCGTTGAAAGAACTGCATTTGGATCCGAAGGAATGTGTAGGAATCGGTCCTAACAGTTATAACGTAATGAGCTCTGAAGCAGTCGGTGCAGTTAGATGTCCTTGCCTAAATCATATTTTAAACAACTCCGTTTTAACTTCTGTTAATGAGTTCATCACAAACACAGTGGAGACAATGAAGTCTTTAATATAATTGTTTAACATGTCAGCCAGGAGAAATGAAGTTTTAAAACTAAAACTAGGACACAATTTAACAAGTTTATGCGAAACAAGATGGGTTGAGCGCCATGAAAGCGTAATCCAGTTCAGATCTGACATTTTACATATAACTGAAGCAACATCTATCTGAACATGGAAGGATCCCAAGACTGCTACGCTTGCATCAACTTTGCTTAATTATTTAATTAATGTTTGATTTACATACTAAAATTAACAGGCTTAAGGCTGTTTTCAATGCCATATCGACTTTAAAAGATAGAAAATCTAACTGCAAAGAAAGTTTTAATAAGATTGTTTCTTTTACCTTGTTTTAGTCAGTTTTAATTTTATTTTGTTGTCGAGGTAGTCGAATAATAAATTTATTTACTAGCAGAAAAATCGCTCTCCCCGTCCCGCAGCAACAATCGCTATCCCGTCCCGCGTCCTGTCCATTCCCGCGGAACATAATGCTGGACAAAGTCGTGCAAGGACATCCCGCGTGCATCACTAAACAACCAATATTATTCGCCATTTTTAGGCTAATTTAATTATATAAACTAAACTACATTCAGTTAGTGAGGAATACGGCCTGAGCCTCAACTTCAAGAAGACAAAGTGGATGCTGATAAGCAAAAAGCAACAACCTGCTCGACAATTACCGATAAGTAACATACTAATTGACCATGTAGAATCTTATGTGTACCTTGGCATCAACATAAATGCAAAATAGGAACAGACCATAGAAATTAAGGCGAGAATAGAACGAGCTAGAGCAGCATTTAGCAATATGAAAAAGCTCCTCATAAGCAAGGATTTGTCTCTTCCCCTAAAACTACGTCTAGTTAAATGCTACATTTTTCCGATCTTGCTGTATGGCGTGGAGGCCTGGACGCTGACGGAGACGCTAACAAGAAAACTAGAAGCATTCGAAATGTGGGTGTACCGACGCATTCTTCGTATATCCTGGACCGAACATGTCACCAACATAGAGGTACTCCAAAGAATCGGAAAGGAGAAAGAAATCGTGAATACAAATAAACAAAGAAAGCTTGAATATCTAGGCCACATATTGAAACACGATAAGTACCGTCTGCTACAATTGATTGTCCAGGGAAAAATAGACAGTAAGCGAGGGCCAGGCAGGAGAAGACACTCGTGGCTCCAAAATCTGCGGAAGTGGTTCGGGCTCACATCGGTCGAACTATTCAGAAGCGCCGCAAACAAGATCAAAATTGCCATGTTAATAGCCAACGTTCGCAATGGACAGGGCACTTGAAGAAGAAGAAGAAGAAACTACATTTCGTTCTTTGCACTTGTTGGACTTATGAGGTTAACATTTGCTGATTTTTCGTTACTAGACAAATAAAAATACTTTAAGTACGTTAAATTTTGAATAACTTTATGACACTCAAAAGTGTGTGAAAAGTGCCTTAAAACTCACCATTTTAACCCTGATAAAAAAAATCCCCCAGACCCCCAGAAATCATGGCTTCCGCCGAAAATCGATCCTGAATCCGCCCTTGTTAGAAATAGAACTATCTTTGAATAAAAATCACCGGAATCCAAGCAGCGGTTTAGAAAAAAATAGATGCAAAGTTATATTATTTTACAATTAGGTAGTGTGTTTTTGGAGAGTAATATATTTGAAGTTGAACTAAAATAGCTTTAACATGTTATGTTGTTGATCTAACTAATGTTTAACAATTATTTCTTTAAACCAAATTACCACTTAACTGCTCTGGTTTGTTTTACATGACACAAAAATACTGCGAAAGCTAAGGAAATTACCGAACCTAACCATTATTTACAATTAAGTCGTGTGTTGTATTTCCTCTAAATATACGCAACTGTTAAATATTCAGAAAGTAGTCCATAATTCGGTACATTACTCTGCCACCTAATTTCTTGTAATTAAAAAGAACATTCCGCACTTCAACCAAATATTCCGCTGCAATTATTATGCTTTCTGCTTTTTAACAGTGGCGTAGTTATATTTAAGTGTAAGATAAGATAAAATGATTATGATCTTGAAAGGGAGTATTTTCTTTCAGTATGTAGAAGTACTATCAAGTCTTGTATTGAAGTATATCATATAAATCTGTTTGTATATGCACAGTATTGCGTTCGTCCAGTACATTTTGTTTTCTTGCTTTTTTATTTACGGCTGCATGACGTGTTGTGGCCTATTTTGATTGTGTTGATTATGTTAACCTTTAAATGTTTAGTAATTGGCGCTTTGTAGCAACCAATTTGATAGTTGAATTACTTGGCGTGAAAACAAATGGCCATATTTGAAATTCTGAGGGTGGTGTTGTATCCACGGTTGTATGATAATATAATACTCAAACTGAGAATCGAATAGTGTGCCAAGTGGTTCCTGTTACAAATTGGTTTTCTTCAACGAGAGTTGGGTTGGTAAAATAAAGTACCTTATTGGCAGAACACACCTTGGCTGGTAATAATCGTCAATCCTTGCAAGTTATATCAATATAATTTGCAGAGCAAGCCCCAACGATCCGAAAGACATGGAAGTCACCAAGCTTCTTCGCAGCAATTTCCCAAAATCTTCACTCGTTTGTGGGGCGTGGAAGAAAATGTTCCTTTGTCGTGCGTTTTGAGAAACACGCTGTAAGTAGGTACTTAACCGCCGTAATAATTTTACATAATGCTTTTTTATTTTTATTTTACAATCAGACTGTATGTTTCTTGAAAAGAGGATTCTTTCTAAGTGTTCACACGAGACATATATGTTCACACGCGAGTCGATTGGTAGGGCCTGCAAATGGTAATCTAACAATTAATACTCTCTGAAATGATAAAACAGTACCGCCATGTCGTTTCGACCATTTTTGTTTTCCTGATCGAAGTGTAAAGTTAGCCGTTTCATTTATTAAGTTTTCTTGCTGTGTGGAGAACTTCTCCAGTAGCCTACATTTTCGTTTTATTCGGTGCACACTAAAATACCTGTAGGTGTGGTCACCAGATGTTCCCATAATTTTACTTCCAAGCGGTGAAGTGACATGGAAGACTAGGGACAAATATTCTTTATTTATTAGTTTTATTACATAATTCGTTTCTGTTTATTTTAAATTAGATACTGTGTGTAATTATGTAATAGATGAGAAAATGTACCATCTATTTTTATTTTTAGATATATGTCATAAATATGTTGAACTGTAAACTCCTTTTCTGTCTGATTGTTTACCGTTTTGTAGTATTAACTAGGTTTCACAATAGATCCTTTAAAAATTCGAGTGCTGACCATTACTTAACTGTTATTCTTGAATTTTCAGTTGTTTTGAGGTTAAATTAATTACATATGTTATTTTGGCATCAATATTTTTCTAAAGAACATCCCCCACCCCACACCTCTTTCATACTGAACAATAGGCGATACGATCTTTATTTGAGTGCACCTACAGATTGATCTTTTCTACCTCTCATTTTAGTGCCCTTTAAGTGGCATGATGATGTTATCTCTTACTTTCTATTAGCCCATTAATGTTGATATATTCTTGTTGCCGACTTGTTCTTTTAATATTGGTAAACAGAGCCTGGTTACATTTTTCTTCATTAAGTAAGATATTCTTACGGTGCTTATCCGTTCCGGATGTTGGCGATCAGCATAGCTATCCTAACTTTACTTGCAGCTGTTCGGAATAGTTCAGCTGTAGACGTATTGAACTACTTCCTTAGGTTTTGAAGCCAAGATATTTTTCTTCTCCCCGGTCCTCTCTTTCCTAATACCTTCCCCTGAAGAATGAGTTGCAAGGAGCCATATCTGTGTTCATTTCTCATGGCCAAGACATTCTAATTTGTGCTCTTTGATTGTGTTAGTGATCTCGCATTCCTTGCCTATTCTACGTAGGACCTCAATATTAGTGACACGATCCACCCTTGAAATTCGTAAGATGTGCCTGTAACACCACATCTCGAAGGTCTCGAGCTTTCCTAAAGAAAAGTCCTAATCCTACTCCTAATAATGTAGAAAATACATAGCATCTGATGATAGAGATTTTGGTAGTAAGTGGTAAATCGTGACTTCTGAAAAGAGACTTCATCTTTACGAACGCTAATCTTTCTTTCCCTATGCGTTGTTTTATTTCAGTAGAGTGGTCCCATTGACAATGCATATTACCATTGTATAGTAGAGTGGTCCCATATATTGATTGCAATATAGACACCTGCAGATAAGAATAAAAAAGGAGATAAAATTAGCCAAAGAAAATTGGATGAGAGAAAGGTGCGACGAAATGGAGGATTTAATATCTAAACACGACTTATTTAATGTCACAAAAAACTAAAAAAAATAAGTAACATATTTAAAAAACGAGTTCCCTCTATACTCGTTGACAATAATAACAAAATTATTGTAAATAAGCACGAAATAAGAAAGGAATAGCAGCTGTATATATCAGAGTTGTTTGAAGATGACTCGAATAATATTACCGAATTCTACAAAAACTGTAATGATGGCCCAGAAATTTATGAAATGCAAGGTATAAATAAATAATGCTAAAATTAGAAAAGTTTGTGGTCCAGATTATACACCAAATGAGTTACTGAAACTAATAGAGAATGATAACATAAAAGTAGTAGTAAGACTTTTTAATTCAATATTACCAAAGTGATCCCCGCAGATTGGCTCAAATCCATCTTTGTCGCAATACCTAAAAAGCACAATGCGAGAAAATGCTCAGAATATCGATTAATTAGCCTAATGAGCCACACTCTTAAAATTTTCCTCAGAATACTTCACAACAGAATAAGACGCAAATGCGAAGAAGATCTTGAAGATACCCAATTTGGTTTTAGAAATGCTACGGGAACCAAGGAGGCACTTTTTGCGCTTAACATCCTATTACAAAAATGCCGTGACCAAAGAAAAGATGTATTTGCATGTTTCGTGGACTTCGAAAAGGCATTCGATAAAGTGCAGCATGTAAAATTAATGCAAATACTGAAAAATATCGGAATAGATGACAAGGATATTCGTGTCATTAAAAATTTGTTCTGGAATCAAACTGCTATCGTAAAAATTTTAGATAACTACACCGATGAAATCTCTATACAACGAGGAGTCGGACAAGGTTGCATTTTGTCGCCAACATTGTTCAATGTTTACTCGCACCAGTTATTTAAAAAGTCACTTGAGAGACAACCATATGCAATAAAAATCAACGGGGAACTACTTAATGTGATTGGTAATGCAGACAATACAGTAATTCTAGCAGATAATATTAAAGGTCTTCAAATTCTGCTTGATCGTATTCACGAGGTAGGAGAGAAAATGGGCATTAAAATAAACTCAAACAAAACCAAATTTTTAGTGTTTAGTCGGGACCCACATCAAAGCTTCAATTAAACGGAGTCCAAGTTGAGAAAGTTGACAAAATGACATATTTGGGAACTGTGACATTGGACCAAATAGATACAGACTTACAAATAAAAAGTAGAATAGCAATGACTAAAACTACTTGTATGAAAATGAAGTAATTTCTTTGCAATAACCATCTCAGTCTAGAATTAAGGCAAATAATGGTTGAGGACTATGTTTGGTCCGTACTTTTGTATAGTGCAGAAGTGTGGACGCTAAAAGTATCGGTCATGAACAAAATTAAAGCATTGGAAATGTGGATTCATAGACGAATGCTGAAGATACCTTGTAGGAAGAACACAACTTTCTTGGTTAAAAAACATTCGTGAATGGACTCAGATACCTAATGCAGGATAATTATTTCATATTGCAGAAGATCGAGAAGCCTTCGCAATGGTGATCGCCAACGTCGGAGAATTCTAATATGGCACGCGAAGAAGAAGGTCCCATTGACTGTTTATGTTAGTACCAAGATATGTGTAGCTATTTACCCTGTCAATTGGCTGTTGTTTTACCAAAAGATGTGTAATTAATATTTCGCGCTTACCAACTACTATGTACTTTGTTTTGTTCTTATTGATAGCCTTATATCTGATATGCGCGACATTATTGCTTGTAAACCATCTAGGCTATCTTCAAAAACTACTGCGTCGTCAACATATTTAATGTTGTTTAGACGCACTCCGTTAACTACTAAGACGTCTTTCTGTAGTTGTGCCAGTGCTTGCTCGGTCCACGCATATTAAGAGCCTTTTCTACGCCACTACTTCCGTCGCTGCACTCTAGACTGAGTATATGATGACAGACTGTACAACACCATGTAGCTGTAGCACCCTCCTGATCGAAAGTTATCTACAAAATACTAGTGTTGGATAACGTGGGAACATTAAAGGTCGATTTGTACATATCCTTGCCGTATTCGTTCCGTTCCGTGTCATGACAGTGCCCGGCAAAAAAAGACAGTAATATACCCTTATGAGTATATTTTGGCATTTTTAGGACAGAGTCCGTTCGTGCGCGTCTGGAAATTAATCCCAAACAATATTTTTCTTTTACCCCCTTTTTTTTGTTTTATCCCATGCACGAAAATTACACGGACCGCCCGAACTTTTGTTTCATCATCTAATAATTCTCTGTATATTTTAAATTCTCCTTCGGTTTTTTCTTTTTTTTTTCACGTAGGATGCACACTTCATCTTCTTTGTTTCTGCTCTTGATCTTCCTCTTTATCAAGTAATAATACCAACACGGCGAGGATATTCTATCCAAGCTGCCATATTTTTAACTCCCTTTTACATTCTTCTTCTCATGGCACCGTCTCCTTTCGAAAGTTGGAGATCCAAAAGGCAATTGTATTTTTGGAAATTACTGCGCGAAAGATTTCTGTGGATAAACGGTCGAACCATCTCCTCAGGTCTTTCAGCCACGAGTTCTGATCTTTTGCCCTGTACTTTTCCTTCCAGTATAACTTGAAGGAATTCATATCTTTCACCTCTCAACACATGACCCAAGTATTGCATTTCCCTCTCTTTGATTATTCTTAGTTATTCTTTTTGTTTACACATGCGACGAAGTACCTCAACATTAGTAACTCTTTGTACCCATGGAATTCTCAACATTCGTCTGTATATATACATCTCAAAGGCATCTATTCTTTTTTCTATTTCAGAATCCATTGTCCAACTTCCCTTTTACAAAGAAATATGTAATGAACATGTTTTCCTCTATTCGGTTCGGTACGCACACTGCAACTCGCGGTTGTATGTAAATATAACATTAAAACACGGCACGGATATGTATAAATCGACCTTAAGGGTGCCAAATTGGAAAATTAAGACAATAAATAAGACCCACAAATATTATTATTTTCGTCGTTATAAATATAATATTATTATAATATAATATTATTATTATATTATCCATCTTCTTTTTCTTTTTCCTCTTACTACAACTCATACTATAGAACTGCTGTTCTGATTGTACTCGTATATGAATTATCTACCAAGGTGTCAATCTACCTTTTTTCTATCCTTTAAGTCAGATTTATCAACTCATACACAATTTAACCTTGTCATATATAAAAAAAATAAATAGCTTGGTAAACGTGCCTGATCTTTAGTCTCACAAATTTCAGTTATGAATAATGTATGAATAATATGTTACTTGTTTCAAATAATGCTTGAAATGTATCGTTTTGTTTTGGTATTACCGCGTAATGTTAAACAATAGAACGACCTGGCATTGTAGAATTTAATGGGATTTTAACGTGTATAAATTTATAATGTATTATAACACGTTTCATTAACATTTTATAATACAAAATAGCTTCTTAGATTTTAAAATACTTTTTGTAAACAACCGTGTAATGTGCCGTGAATCGTTATGTTAAACGTAATAACTTAATTAGAAAACACTACATATATGACAGTTCAATGAAGAAGGAACATTTTTCTATATTTGTCATGACCAAAAATCAAAACCCAACGGTAATTAAATAAACAGCGAAACTTATTAATCAACTGCTGGTGGATGAAATCAAACTATGAGTAGCTCCAAAAATAACGAACCAATTGGATGAATAAATAAATACGTTTACCAGTGCCATCCAGAAAGCTGCATAGAATATTACACATCTTATTGGACTGAAGAACCTAGACTATCCAAAAGAAATTAGGAAGTTAATAGTTAAAAAGTGTAAAATTAGAAGAAAACAGCAACGACCAAGAAGCTACCAAGACCAAATTTTGCTCAGTAGGCTACCAGAAAATTAACTAATGTAATCAAACACATCAAACATCGACCTCACAAAACTTACTAGAGATAATAGTACTGAATACTCACGTTGGAAAGCCGTAAATGTCTTCAAGTATCGCCTTGTAGAAAAGATGATAGAAGTTGAGCTTGGAACGATCAAAGAAAAATCCAATAGCTCAAGTGCCTCCTTGTGGGGATGGATGGAAGTGATCAAGTACGGGACCCGTACTTGAAGACTTCAACCCAATGCTGAGTGTTGATGCAATGCCGACATTCAACTTAAAGGAGTAATAAAACCCAGTGATATTATCACCAGATACCCTTAAGGGCACTGCTGAGAATATTAAAAGCAATTTCAATCCAAAAAAAGACTTTGGTGAAATTAATAACTTTTATCAATACTTGTATTCCTCTTTAACATGTAACAGATGCGTGGAATACAGCTTGGTAACATACCAAGCATGGTAACAACTTAAGCATAATGGAGTCATATCGATTCACAAGTTGTTTGAGAAATTGATCTTGAAACGTCTCACACCTTTCATTGGCCAAAGGAATCGATACCGTCCCATCAATTTTCTTTACTCGACCAATGATCAAGTTCATCGACTTTCAGTTGTGGCAGTTGGGTCTTATAGGTTAAAATGTGGTTCTAATTTTAAAGTGCTTCATTAATTTTTTTTTAAAGTTATTAAATTTGTTTATCCCAAAAAAGTTTTTTGCTATAATATAATTTAGAAAAATTTACTTACAATAACTCTGATACTCTACAGATATCATAAGCAAGATAGAGAGAGAGAGAGAGAAAATTTGGAAAAAGCCATTTCCAACATTGCAAACGGAATTGCTAAAACTTTGCTTATAAACAATTTAAATAACTTTCTTGCTATTGCTCGGGAATTTTTTTTTTCGTATTAAAAAAGCTGACAAGTTTAAAAAAAGTTGTCGTACAACTGTGTTCTGGATGAATTTAGTCTCTTTTTTCAAATCGACGATATCGAAAAATGACATATGAAACTTCAAACTGGAGTTATAAAATTTCTCCGGTTCTTGTCGATGGATTTTGACGTTTCTTTGTACATTAAGCATATGCCATTGGTTAATAAATTTTATGCTTAATTAACCTTGTTAATTGTTTAAACAATTTTTGGAAAAAAATGTTACGGTATTTTTAGGACGACTTTTATTGACAAAACATAGCAATAGATCATATTTATATATAACGTGAAATTAGGAAAATTCTTTTTTTCTCCTTAATATGGCTAACATGTAATTTGATAAATATTTTTAGTTGTATTTAAATAATATCGTATTGAAATATTGTGAACAATTTTAATTTTATTGATTATTTACACTTAAGTGTAACAATTTATTGCAAATTCAATTTTATTTAACATTAAATTTATTAACAAAAGCCACATTCGTAATGTATAAAAAAAGTACATAAAAATTAAAAAAGAAACATCAAAATCCGTCAACAAGAACCGAAAATGTAGTTTATAGCACGAATTTTAAAGTCCACTTTTTACCTTTTGAAGTTTGGTAGACGGCTTTTTTCAAAGTCAATCTTTTTCAAACTTTGAACATTAAAACTAATTACCACTTTTATTAAAATAATTTACTATATATTTACTATATATACTATAATATTTAGTGGGTCCACCGAATCCACTGCATGAAACATAGAGGCAAATCAGATTTGTCATTTTCCATGCTTCTTGTTCCAAGGAAGGATTATAGTGTGATAATACATATATTATAGTATGATAATGAAATTATTTTTAATTTTTATTGGATCAGCTCATTGACCTTTTAACACACATTCTCTTTTTGTTTCAGGTATGTACTTCTAACTCCAGACGATAAGTACCTACTTCAAATTTACCTTAATCTAGTGAGTGACATCATTTCATATATTTTATACAATTTCGTAGATAATGTTAAAGAGCAGTCAATAATCACATGCTTTATAATTTGTTTGTATTAATAAAACAGAAAAGTTTTTGTTATTGTTCTTACTATTTTCTTTCGTAGTTTCTTTGGTCTCATTTGGCTATGCTAAGTTTGTAATTTTTTTACGCCATTGCGTTCTGTTTTTTGTTTTTTAATTCTGAATCTTTAATTTGGGTGGAGCATAGTATAGTACTATGCTCCACCCAAATATAGTGTTATCGAAGGATGCTACGAATAGCATGGGTAGACAAAATTACCAATATTGAGGTCCTTGATAGGGTTAATAAGAGGGAAGAAATTGTACAGACAATTAAGAGGCGGAAACTTGAATATTTCGGTCATATATTAAGAGGTCCTCGTTATGGGCTACTACGTTTGATTATAGAGGGCAAAATAAAAGGTAAAAGAGATGTAGGAAGAAGACGAACCTCCTGGCTACGAAATCTAAGGGAATGGTTTAGTCTGAGCTCTAGCCAACTATTTAGAGCTGCTGTGAGTAAAATAAGAATTGCCATGTTGATATCCAACCTTCGTTAGAAGATGGAACCTTAAGAAGAATAGTATAGTAACATAACCACCGTAGAAAGAAAAAACATTATCCAAACGATCATCTATATCTATCGATCTATATCCATCTATATCGGCTTAAGGCGAGTTGACACGATCCAAGAATGCTTAGATTCCAACTTGGACCAAGTGGACTTGTATAAGCGTACTTTTACCAACGGTTGCCACGGATAAATGACTTAAATACCAAATAACCATTGTAAAGATGGCGGAAGTGATTGTGGAAAGTATTCTAGTGGTTTCTGATATGTTTGTAACATTTTTTTGTATAATAAATATATTAAATTATTTTTAATTCCCTTTACCCATGTGGATGATACGCCGATGATCGTGTGTACGATTAAAAATGTTTATGACGGAAGAATTTACCTACCAAAATAGCACGGAATTTCCCGTAGAAATTAGTTTTAACGAGTACGAAAGGTTTTTAATCCTTTCCTTCTTAATTCCTACCTAGTATGAAAGGAACTAATGCTTTTCGGTGAAGGCGGGTTCTTTTTCATAAGTTCGGTAATTGTCTTCGAACGCACGTAGTAATACTTTTCGGTGAAGGCGGGTTCCTTTATGATAGATTTGTAAATATTCCGTAGGCACGTATGGTAATTTTTCGGAAAAACCTAATCTAGAAGATTTATATTTCATTACATTTATAGCTAGAAGGGTACCGTTTCGATGTTCAATAAAATCTTTTTACCTTCTCAGAACTGCATACGACTGGCCTATGATTTTTGAGTGGGAGATATCCCCTCTTTTTTCTTGGTAGTTTGAAAAATTTTAAAAAAACCAAGTTACTTCTCGGTGGACTCTCGTTGAGTAAAGGCTCACATGATCGTATCTGTTATCTTACCGTATGTGCATTGTTTTCTAAGTGTGTATACACTTTATATTTGAGTTTTCTTTTCTTATACTATATTAGATTATATATAGTTCTAAAGTACCTTTAATGTTAATTAAAGTCAGTATTGGATACAAGTAAAGTATTAAGTAAAGTATACAGGGTGGTGAATCGTCAAACGGGCCATGAGAAATTCTGAATTGTTGAATTGTTGAATTCCTGCTTCCCTAATTATTTTACATCATAGTCATTATTTTAAGTCATAAGAAACTATTTGTAGAGAACTGAAATATGTATTAAAAACAAAAATTAAAATTGTTCTACGAATTAAATTCCAATATATTCCAATTGTATTCCAACATTTTGTAAAAATATAATACATTTTTCAGGCCACCCCTTAAATTCAGGTAACACGAGATACAAGAATGTGTATGACATGTTGCATTTGTTCATATTTATGTTTCTGATATTTGACAATATTTGAATTTTCAAGATTTTAATTTTGTGATTTATTGTTTAAAAAACAATATAGTTGATTAAAAAATGTATTCAGTTGAGGAGAAACTAGCAATAATAAAAATGTTTTATTTAGGCAATAGTGCGCAAATTTTCAGTTCGTTATTTAGCGTAAGATATTTCAATAGACCAATTCAAAGTCATTTAACAATTCAAAAGATTTTACAAAATTTTGTAACTAATGGGACCGTGATTTCTGTAGATAAAT
The DNA here is from genome assembly GCA_918026665.1 of Diabrotica balteata. NCBI lineage: Eukaryota > Metazoa > Arthropoda > Insecta > Coleoptera > Chrysomelidae > Diabrotica > Diabrotica balteata. Next base: position 90,297,443 of record OU898280.1, read on the forward strand.
GTAGAGTTTGTGGAAATGCAGCAGTTGTAGAAAGTACTAGAATAAGTTCTCGGGCATTTGCAGACCAGTTTAATATTTATAATTCTACGGCGTTAAACATTTTAAAAAGGAATAAATTCCGTTCATACGAACTGATTACATTTCATCAATTTTATTGCTTTGTAAACAACACTACACTAATAGTAGTAGTATTTCTAAAAATTTGCGTATTTTAGTATTTAAGTATAATTTAATCACAGAATAAAAATATTGACAATTCAAATATTGTCAGACATCAGAATCATCAATATTACCAAACGCAACATGTCATACACATTCTTGTTCCTCGTGTGGCCTGACTTTAAGGGGTGGCCTGAAAAATGTATTATATTTTTACAAAATTTTGAAATTCGTAGAACAATTTTAACATTTGTTTTTAATACATATTTCAGTCCTCTACAAATAGCTTCTTATGACTTTTGATGTAAAATAATTAGGGAAGCAGGAATTTAACAATTTATAATTTCTCATTGAATTTCCTATGGCCCGTTAGGCGATTCACCACCCGGTATAGCTTCAGTGAAGTACCTAGTGCAGCAGTCGTCAAGATTTACTGTAAGTAATCATTATGTTCAAATTATCTGGGCGAGTAATATGGTACGGTATCATATCATCTGCCAACAAAGAGTTCCTCCATGTCTTGACCTGTAGCCTGTAGATTGCTGATTTTTGTATTCAATTTAAAGAACATTTCAATTGATTCAAGAAATTTCAATAAGTAATAATTATGAACATTTAAGTCTCATTTTCTCATTAAATAATAGTGCGAGATAGTTAATCCACTTAACCAAGTGCAGCTTGGTTAAATTTCTTAAAATCTTTGTAAAGGTATTTTCTAATTATATTACTGCTTATTTTTATATGTATACCACCATTGTATAGTTGTTGGTGTACTTTTATTACTGGTGTTGCATTCAGCAGCGTCATAATTTTGTTGTTGAATATATTGTTATTGTTTTATGTATGTATTTTATTTGTCGGCTCCTAACAAGTTCCCTGATAAAATAGTAACTCTGAGTATTTGCTTTTTACCTTTAAATATTACTATACCTTTGAACAGTAGAAAGATCAGGCTGATTAAGTTTCGTAGGTAAGTAATATATTGATTATTTGTTTATATAGTGTGTTGACCAAATTTATTTGATAATTAACTGTTGGTGTCTTTCCTTGGGTTTGATCTCTGAACCTAAATATCTTTCCTTATCTCTTTTCTTTTCTAAGGTTTCTTAATTTTCTCGTTAACCCCAAAAAATTGAGGTTTCTATCTTATCGTATCTTTGGTAATTTTACCCATCTATCTTTTTGTTTATTTCTGTATCTTTTCTAATATCTCTTATCCTATCTTTACTTATTTCATACGTTGGACCCATTCTCGGTTCCAAAAGCTAGTTTCGAACCCACGACTCGCTCTCCACCAACCATCTGGCTGTCGTCCGCAGTGTCTCCATTGGTGACCTTTCTAACACCATCCAAAAGAAGGTTCCCGAGGTTACATGTTGATACATGAGTTTGAAATCCAGAAAAGGGAATAAAAAGGAAAAAATGCCGCCCTTCTAGCATCGTTCTATTTATATTTCTCTGTTTGTATATTCTATGATGCTTCCTTCCTTTTGTTTTTGTATTTACTTCTTGCCATTTTAATTTTATAATATCACAGTACTTGGATCCAAGGAAGTTGGTCAGCGTCCTACTTAACTTGGGTAGAACTTGTTGATACACGTGTACTTAGATGAACAGGTGACATGATCAAAGTATGTAGCTATCAAGTGTTGCGCTCGCAACGTCCAAGCAGACTTCAACCAAGTACACTTGGATCGTGTCAACCCGCCTTTACTCAGACGGATGCAAACGATTATAAAAGCTCGAGAAGTTCTGTGCGTTATTAGCTTCACAATTTGTTTTTAATTTGATTTTTCGTTTGTTTTCTAAAGATTTTCTTACCCAGTTTTATAACTTATCTCTAAATTTTTCTTCGAAAAGTAAAACATACTAAAGGGTGATCTAGAAATAAGAAAAGAATAATATTTTTCTCGCCCTAAGGGAAGAAAATTAGTTGATTGATGAATTTGATAACTTGATTTGAATAATCATCTACATATACTTTCTAAGTGGCTACTTCAAAGGTGATTTGGATTTTTTCAATTAAAAGTGAACATTACTGAAGAATACTTACAATACATACGACTTTGAAGTACTCTAAATTCGACAAATCTTTACTTTATAATCTATTATTTTCAATATATCCCTAATCATGTTGATTGTTTTTAATTGTTATCGTCTAAAATATTACGAAATATTTTGTCACGTAGCTACGTGAGCTGTATTATTTTTTTAATAATAAAAATGTCAATAATAAATATTTCATATAAAAATGCCTTCGACTTATAATAAGCTAAGTTCCTGAGATATCAGGAAAAGTTATCATAATTTCAAACAAATTTTTCAATTTTCATATGGTATTTGCACAACAGTTCAATATAAATTTTCAAAAAAAATCCAGATTATATCTTAGGTTAAGTTAGGTTCTGTGTAGGAATTATGAAGAAAAATAAATTAACGAATATAATTTAAAATTCCTTTCCTTATTTTGTAAGCAGCTTATGCTATACATTTTCTTCCAATGTCTTCTTGAGATTTTGGCTACCACAAAAATGGCTGTTTATATGTAATATATATCGTTGTACTATATCGTTTTCAAATTTGTTGTGCAGTAAAAATCCACGCTTAAGCACGCATAATTTCCTTTGATCTTTGCGCTGTAGATGAGTAGTAGAAAATTTTGATGTTCGTTTATCACAATCACAGGGAATATCACAAGGCGGTTAAATTAAATATTCATGTTAATAATTGAGTGTAAAATTGTTTAAAATTAATAAATGTTATCTTTGACATAAATGACTAACATCACTACTCTTATTGAAAGAAACAGGATGTTTAAGAAGTTTACATACTTCAAACAATTATTTTCCTTACATATATAATTATTTTGACACCAAAGCAAATCAGTTAGTGATTCATACATAGCATATTAGGTTATGGCACAGAAATGTTTAAATTGATTATTCCTTTTATGTGAAGTTAAACCACTTTTAAGGGAACGGCCAGTTTGACCAATGTAACAAAAATTACAATAAGCAGAAAATAAGAAATTGTTTGTTAATTAATTTGTTCTAGCACAGAAGAGGGGTTTTAGTCTTGGGAAATAAGTTTCTATCAGTTTTAATGTTATTTATAGCTATTTTAACAAGCAAATTGTTTCAACAGTTGAGTGAGTTTATCAATTACAGTAAATTCTTTCGGAAAGATCAATACTGATGTAACCCTAAATTTTGATCCACATCATGCTGCAACTGTAGATAAAACTAATATCTACACAATAGGACAACGTGAAGAATGTCCTAAATGAGAGAGTTTATAGCGATAGGTTGCTAAATAAAAGTACGAAAAATTAGTACATAAGAGAGAAATATAAATAACATAAAACAAACTAAAACATAAATAGAAAAACAAACAAAAACAAAATTCGATAACTGCAATACTACTTAATAGTTGTTAATACATCATCATCAGTTGGCGCTACAGCCCCCGTGAGCCTTGGCCTGCTTCAAAACATTCTTCCATCCTTCCCTATAGAAGTGTCTGTCTTCTCCAGCCCCTCACTCCAATCTCCCTTAGATCTTCGTGTACATCGTCCAGATATCTGCGTTTAGGTCGCCCCCTTCTTTTTCTTCCGACCAGCCTGTTTAGCATAGTTATTTTAGTGGGATCACTCTCGTCCATCCGCATAACGTGGCCCACCCACCTTAGGCGGTTTATTTTGATGGTCTTCACAATATCTGCATCACCAAAAAGTCTATAGAGTTCAAACTTATATCGCCTTCTCCACAGACCCTGTTCGTTTACTCCGCCATATATGGTCCTCAATACTTTTCTTTCAAAGACTCGTAGTAACTCTTCATCGCGGGTCGCCATTGCCCATGTTTTGTAAAGTTTGCACTTTGTTGCTATTGACATACTTCTCGCTCTTAGTTGAGGGCCTAGGCCAAAATAACAGCGGTTAGCCACGCATATTCTTTTATCTCGTTGGATGTGTTATTTTTGTAGTCTACCAGTGATTCTAAGTAGCAGAATTCTTCTACCATTTCTATCGTTTCGTGTTGCACCTCTAAGTTATTTTGTTGAATTCTTGATATGGCCGGCATATATTTAGTTTTCTGGATGTTAATCAGAAGTCCGATGTTTTCTGCGGCATTTTTGATACGTGTGAAAGCCTCCACGGCTTCATTTTGGGTTCTTCCGATTATGACGATATCATCAGCGTATGCCATTATTTGTATACTACGGGTATATATCGTACCTTTTAAGTTTATTCCCGAATCTCTCATAACTTTTTCTAACGCTAGGTTGAACAGCGTGCACGATAGCGCATCTCCCTCGCGCAGTCCTCTGTTGGTTTTAAATGGTTTTGAAACATCCCCTTGTACGGGTACAAGTTGTTAATACAAGTCTGTCGAATATATGTGTGCACTATTATCCATCCAAGTTATTATCACGCAGAACCTGAATATAGATATGTGGGGTGGAGCCAACCCTGGGTGTCAAAGGCTACCAAGAGATCTATGATTCTTCTTCTTTATGTGCCACCTCCGCGACAAAGGTTGGCAATCATCACTGCTATTCTAACTTTTGACACTACAGCCCGAAAGAGTTCAGTTGAGCTGCATCCAAACCATTCTCTGAGGTTTCTCACCCAGGACATTCTTCTTCTACCTATGCATTATTAGTTTTAGGAATTCATATCTGTCACACCTGTTATATGACCCAGATATTGAAGTTTTCTTATTTTGATTGAATCCAGTATCTCTCTGCTGTTTTCTATTCATCTAAGTACTTCTTCATTGGTTATTCTGTCTGTCGCCACACCATACAAAATAACAGAAAATACTTAACACTTTACTACTCGTCTTCTTCGTAAGATATAGGCTAAGGTCTCTACAACATAATAATTGTTTCATATTATTGAATGCACTTCTAGCCTTTTCTATTACTCCAATTTCTTTGGTATAATCGTTTGTTTCATTAGAGTTTGTCCCTAAATAGTTATAATTCTGAACTCGTTTTATCGTCTTATTATTTACGTGTAGATTGATGTATCTAATATTTTTCTTTGATATAACCATAAATTTTGTTTTCTTTATGTTTAGTGACAGGCCAAATTCTTCACTCGCTGCAACAACCTTATCAAAAATTTTTTGTAGATCTATAATATTTTCTGCTATTAGTATTGTATCATCAATATATCTAATTTCACATATGGGTACGCCATTTATTTTTATGCATGCTACTTCATCTTCTAATGCTTTTTTGAATATTTCTTCTGAGTATGCATTAAACAGTGATGGCGACAAGACACAGCCCAGTCTAACTTCTCTTTTGATTTTTGTTTTATTAGTTTTTAAATTATTTATTCCTATGACAGTTTCTTGTTCATAATACAAATTATTTATTATTCTTATATCCCGTGTGGCGATATAACTATTATTTTATATATTATTTTCAGTTTGTATTACTACATAGATATAATTTCCATACTGTTCAGCGATTATTTGATATGAATATACGTCACAGCTACCAATAGTGTTATAAGTAGTTTAATATGACTAAACATGTTGGTAAACCATTCAAACATATCGCAAAACATTCACGCGATAAAATCAAAATAATGTGGTTAATTGCGTTGTGCATTCTATCAAATCATTGTAAATATGAAAGTTACTTAACGATTTTTTTCTATAAAAATGTTATCATCTTGATCTTTGACACTATAAGTGCATAATTATTATGTGAATATTAGCTTTCCATTTCGTTCTATTTTGTTTTCTATGATATGTAATATGGATGCTGTGTTGTACAATAATTTATACTTATAACATTGATTATAAACGACCCCCTTGTATTGATTATAAACCACTTACTCCTTAGGTTTCTTATATATATACAGGGTGTTTCAAAAAGGTATGTCATAAATTAAATCACTCATTCCGGGGACAAAAATAAATTGATTGAATCCAACTTACCTTAGTACAAAAGTGTACACAAAAAAAGTAACAGCCCTTTGAAGTTACAAAATAAAAATTGTTTTTGGCATTATCTCCTAAACTACTTGACATTTTTTAATAAAAATGGACACGTTACTATCTTGTTCTGAAAGCATTTTTCATAAAAAAAATAACAAATTCTAAGCGCACTAAATCCCCCCAAATTTTTAAGTACGTTCATATCAAATGAATGTTGTGGCATCATTAGTTGAACACGTTATTTTTAAAAAAAATTTGCCTCATCACTTTTTTCAAAAAACAGTTTTTATTGAGTTACGGCCCTTTTCATTTACCTTTAAAAAATTACGTGCAACTAAATATATGGATTAAATGAATTAACAAGTACAAAAAATGTTTAAAACCTCTATAAATATGATATTACAATAAATGTTCAAAATGCCCCCAATTTTCTTCAATACAAATTCGGTATCGTTTCAATAAGGAAAATCGAATGCGCTGAACGCATTTCTGACGAAATTGATTGGCAGCTTCAATTATTCTAACCCTCAATAAATTGTTTTTCGTTCTCTCTTGCTGCAGAATACACTTTCTTTTTCATAAACCCCCAAAAGCAAAAGTCTATGGGGTTAAGACCTGGACTTCTGGGTGGCCAAGAAATAGGTGCGTCACGACCCCTTCCAATCCACCGACCAGGATACTGCCTGCAAAGGTATTCCCGGACTTCATTACTGTATTGCGGTGTAGCGCCAGCTTGTAGAAACCACATATTTTGCCTTATTGCAATATTCACTTCTTCCAAATACTCTTGTAAATCGTTTTCCAAGAACTGCAAATAATATCACCATTTAAATTGTTGAAAAGAACTACTTTGCCTATTAGATTGTTATCCACAATTCCTGCCCAAACATTAACTTTGAAAGTTCTTTGGTATGAGTCGTTTTTTTTTTGGCGTGAGGATTTTCGTCGACCCAAATTTGCTCGTTATGACGGTTTGTTATTCCATTTCTACTGAAGATAGCCTCGTTGGTAAACAAAATATTTCTAATAAAATTAACATTTCGAGTGTTTTCCATTAACAACTAATCGCAAAATTGAATCCTTTTAGGATAATTTTCAACCAATAAGTCTTGAACCGTTGTTAAGTGATAGGGTTTAAGCAGCTAATCCTTCAAACTCCTCCAAAACCTTACGTGAGGAACATTTAGTTGAGCAGCTATTACCCTTATACTTGTTCCAGGGACTTCTTCAATGATTTCTAAAATGTCTTTACTTCATCAGTTGCATCCATTATTGGACGACTACTATTGCCAGCAACTTGCGGTTGGAATGTACCCGTTTCAATGTCAAGTAGTTTAGGAGATAATGCAAAAAAACAATTTTTATTTTGTAACTTCAAAGGGCTGTAACTTTTTTTGTGTACACTTTTGTACTAAGGTAAGTTGGATTCAATCAATTTATTTTTGTCCCCGGAATGCGTGATTTAATTTATGACATACCTTTTTGAAACACCATGTATATATATATATATATATATATATATATAAATAAATATAAATATAAATTATATATATATATATATTATATATATATATATATATATATATATATATATGTAAATATATATATATATATATATAAATATAAATATATATATATATATATATATATATATATATATATATAAGTTATGATTATATATATATATATATATATATAAGTTATGATTTTTGAGGATGCAGTCAGTTTATTTGGCCCACAAGACAAAGAAAACTATTTGAATCATGAATTTGTTGCTTGTGTGAGTCCATTTCAAATAGGTAAAGAAATAATAAATCAGACTTACTCACAATCAATTTAATTTAACTATCCGACGACCGGTTTCGCTTTCTACAATATGCAAAGCATCTTCAGGTCTCGGTACACAGTTAAACAAATGCTGAAATGATAAAAACCCATATTAGGGTGTTGTCTAATAAAGATAAACAAATTAGATGTTATAAATTACAATAATTATGCCAATATTACCTGTCTGTGGTTTTATTTAAATGATTGAGTTGAATAAAAGGTATAAATATTTTTTAAAAAAGTTAAAAGGACAAGGTAAGGCCCACAAATTGTCATAAAATCTCTTCTATTGGAATAAATTAATGAATGAGCAAATAAATAAATCAAATAAAATAAAATAAGTTACATGCCGGTACTCTATTAATAGATGGATGGTAGAACATGTTTGAAACTACTGTATATTGTTGAGTATTCAACATAAATACCTTAAATAAATGGAAAAAGTTAAAATATTTATAAAGCAAATCTTATTTACTAAGTAAATAAAATTTTAAAGGAATTGTATCTACCGTTTTTATTAAAAATGTATCTATATCAGTGTTTTTTTAGAAAATTGTGCTACCTGGTTAACATCAAATAACATACTCCATCTATAACATGGTTAATATCCAATGACTTACTCAAAAAATACAAAATTTGAAAGAATGAAGTGTCATATGTTATGTTGTTTAATAACCATGATTGTAATTTTAAATATAACATTTATTTGGGTTAGAGGCCATGTAGGTATACCAGGGAATGAAAAAGCTGATACTCTAGCTAAGGAAGCAGTAAAGAATGGAGTCTTTTGAAATATTTATACAGTAAGTGATATATTTAGCTTAATAAAAAATAAAATTAGACTGAAATGGGAAAAGCAATGGGAGAATATTGTTGAAAACTCGCAAAATACATATTTCCAGATACACCCCACTTGACATTTAAAGATGTGAAAGCAGAAATATAAATTAGTATAATTTCATATATATATATATATATATATATATATATATATATATATATATATATATATATATATATATATACATATATATATAACACTGTTTTTGATGGGTTGGAGTCAATAAAATAAATTATATATATATATATATATATATATATATATATATATATATATATATATATATATATATATATATATATATATATATTTAAAAGAACAAAAAAATGTATCTTTAAACATAAATAAAACATTCTGTGGCCGATGGACTTGTTTCCGTGTCATATCTTTATATGACATATACACACATAAGAAAATAAAATATCATTGACAATACGTACGTACGTCAATTTCCTTACAGGTATTAACAGGTTTTCGGTTGCTTCAAAATGTGCCGCCTCTTGTTCCATAAATGTAGTAACATTATAAATTATTGCCTTTGCTTGGCTATTTAATCCCAACACTTTTGTTCCTATCTTTTAGAAACCATATTGTTAAGTACTTCTAATTAATAACTAAACTTAACTCACTATAAATACACTAAATGACGTAATAAATCACTAATTACTACTTCCAATATTATATTAAGCACTAATCTAAAATAAAATAATAAAACATCCCACACGATCAAATCAACAAGTCAAACACTCTCTGCTTTACACAACTACGACACTGGCAAACAGCAAACTAGCCGTTTCTATGGTAACACTAGTAAACAAGAACCACTGCGCATCGTCGATTTATGAGTCATATTCCCAAACTAAACTTTGTCGGAGTCTACTCTACAAAACAAACCATTATAAATATATTAAAAATTTTTTATTAAAAATAACTATATTGTCACTATATATGTCATTGTCATGGTTTTTTTTAATGGACATATATGAATGAAAATACAGTTACTTTATGTGGAAAGCAAAACCAGTAACAATAGTTTTTATTATAATTTATTTAATTGTCTATAAATTGACGACGAGTCGTCGTCCAAACTTGATCGAGGACGGTTGTAGATAAAACAATTACTGTTATCAATTTTACCATTTAAAGCTAATTATACCTTAATGGACTTGAAATATTAAAAATAAATCTGGTGTAGTGATACAAAACAGATTTTATATATTTAAATCAACCTAATTAATTATTCCAAAACAAATTAAATAATAAAAATAAAGTAACTATATTAATATTAGTGCTGGCGATTGTGTCAAAAATGTGTTGCGAAGCTAATTTTTTGGAATCCAATCAAAGGTAACATCTTATACTAATATTAATAGTTAAACCACAATGTCGAACGGATATAATCAATATCCATTTCCATACTCTCAATGTTCAACATCTAGCCAGATGAACCTCAGCGACCAAAACTTAACAGTTCAACAACTAGGATATTTTCCACAACAAATGCAAACGGGACCACATCCCGCATCACAAATCCAGCAAAATTTCGCTCCAAGCCAGCTAAACCAGCCAATGCAGTTATATCAACCTCAATACCAGTATTCAGTCCAAAGTACATTACCACAATATCAACCCCCAAGCACATCGAAAGCAAATGATGAAGAATGGCAAATAGTACCAAATAAAAAACGTGGGAGAACCAGTCCGGAACAACACCCCAAACTTAAACAAACCAAGATAGATAACTACTGGCCCAACACACCAACAGCAAATAAATTTAATGTATTAATCAATGAAGAGACACACGAAGCAGATACTGAAGAGGAAAAACAAAAACAGGAAGAGAAGCCCCCACCAATATTTATTGCCGGTGTTAAATACATCCAACCATTAAACGAACTATTAAACACTATAGCCAAAGACAAACATTTAATCAGAGTGTTGAATGAAGAACAAGTCAAGGTACAGGCCCAAACAATTGAAATATACGACAGTATAATAAAAGCACTTGATGAGAAAAAAAACCGAATATCATACATATCGTAAGAAGCAAGATAAACCCTTTAGAGTAGTGATTCGTCATCTTCATCCCACAGTGGATATAAACGAAATCAAAAAAGAACTAGAGAGCCAAGGACATATCGTTCTACAAATAACGAATATACTTCAAAGAACTACAAAAAAACCCCTACCGCTATTTTTTGTGGACTTGAAAATGCAAGAAAATAATAAAGAAATTTATCAGATAGAATATTTACTCAACGCAAAAATTGATGTCGAAGCCCCAAGACTAAAAAGAGAATTAGTACAATGTACCAGATGTCAAAGATATGGTCACACAAAAAATTTCTGCTATCATCAATACAGGTGTGTAAAATGTGCTCTAAATCACAAAACAGCTGACTGCCCTAAGAAAATTCGATCTGATCTTGTAAAGTGTGTACTTTGCGGTAAAAACCATCCAGCGAACTATAGAGGATGCAGTGTACATAAACAACTGCAAGAAGCAAGATTTCCAACCTTAAGAAAGAAAGAGTCACAGAATCAACTACAAAACCAACAGCTACCAGTGGCTACAACAAATATAAGTACAACACAAAGACCTACATATGCTCAAATGGTAAATACCAACCAACAAGATACTACAATGGTCACTCAGGCAAATGACATGCAGGAGTTAAAGAATATGATGAAAGGGCTTATGGAACAAATGAGCACCATGCTAAACTTACTAACAACACTTGTCTCAAAAATGAACTAATGGCTAATACACTAAAATTTACCATATGGAATGCTAATGGCTTGACACAACACAAACACGAGTTGTATGCATTTATAGTTAATCATCAATTAGACATAATACTGATTTCAGAAACACACTTCACGAAAAAAAGTTTCATAAAATTTCACAACTACAAAGTATATCACACAACACATCCAGATGGAACTGCACATGGTGGGACAGCAATCATTATAAGAAACAATATCAAACATTACCAGACAACTCACTATCAAAAAGCACATATTCAGGCCACAAATGTAGTTGTAGAAGACTGGACAGGACCTATAACTTTTTCAGCTGTATATTGTCCACCAAAACATTCAATTAAACAACCAGAATTTAAAACCTTTTTTGATACACTTGGACCTAGGTTTATTTGTGGCGGAGACTACAATTCAAAGCATTTAATGTGGGGCTCTAGACTTATTAATACCAAAGGCCGGGAACTACAAAAAGAAATACACATGGATAATCTAAACATAGTAACCACCAGGAGACCAACATACTGGCCTACAGACCCTGCAAAAATTCCAGATCTTCTCGACTTTGCTATAGTGAGAGGAATAAATGAAAAATACTTTAAACCAAAGTCCTGTTACGATTTATCCTCTGACCATTCACCTGTTATCATAACTGTAAGCAAAAACATAACAAAAATAGAAAGGAGCTGTATACTACACAACAACAAAACAAATTGGAGTTATTTTCGATATCAAGTAGACAATCAAATCAATTTAGACATCCCACTAAAGACAGATAAACAAATCGAACACGCAGTAGAACATTTTAACACAGTTTTACAGGAAGCAGCATGGAACTCCACACCATTACCTACACATCGACATATGAACAAAAACTGTTCCAATACAATACATGGAAAAATAATTGAGAAAAGAAGACTCAGAAAACAATGGCAATTAACAAGATCACCTCAAAGTAAAACAAACCTTAATAAAGCACAAAAAGACCTAAAAAAATTGATAATGGCAGAAAAAAATGCAAGTTTTCAAGAATACCTACAAAAACTAGATGCAACTCAAGCCACTGACTACTCGTTATGGAAGGCTACAAGGACTCTACGAAGGCAGAACTATACAGTCCCACCAGTAAGAACACATACAGGACAATGGGCGAGAAGTCCACTAGAAAAAGCCGAAACATTTGCGACACACCTTAAAAAAGTCTTTACACCAAATGAGGGAAATTACTCACTACAAACTGAAGAAGAAATTATTTCGATACTCACAAAACCTTATCAACTAGAACTTCCCGAAAAAAGATTCACAAAAAATGAGGTAAAAAATATTATACAACACAACATCGATCCAAAAAAGGCTCCAGGATACGACCTGATTACGGGAAAAACTCTTCAGCAACTCCCAGAGAAAGGCTTCCAATTTCTGACACAGTTATTCAACTCTATAATGAGATTAGGCCACTTCCCATCACAATGGAAACTAGCCCAAATAACAATGATACTAAAACCAGGAAAAGAACCAGAAAGTGTACAGTCCTACCGTCCTATTAGTCTTCTTCCAGTGGTATCCAAAGTTTTTGAAAAGCTGACACTTACTAAGCTAATGCCTATACTAGAAAACAAAAAACTAATACCACCACACCAATTTGGGTTTATAAAACAGCATTCAACGATACAACAGGTACACAGAATTGTAGAGAGAATCAACGAGGACTTTGAAAATAATAGGTACTGCTCGGCGGTATTTCTGGACGTAAGTCAGGCATTTGATAAAGTCTGGCATAAAGGCTTATTATGTAAACTAAAACAAAATTTACCTACAAATTACTATATACTCTTAAAGTCCTATATCACCAACAGAAACTTCCAGGTAAAGTATGAGAATGAATACACAAACATACAACAAATTCTCGCTGGGGTGCCCCAAGGAAGTGTACTAGGACCTATATTATACCTTATATTTACTGCTGACCTACCGACAGAAACACACATAACTACAGCTACATTTGCGGATGATACGGCAATAATATCGTCGAACAAAAATCCCAAAATAGCCTCAGAAATCTTACAAAATAATCTAAATCAAATCCAACAATGGATGACAAAATGGAGAGTCAAAATTAATGAAAACAAATCGCTACACCTAACATTTACCACGCGTAGGGAAACATGTCCGGCTGTTTACTTAAACGGTACAGGAATTCCACAAGGGGATGAAGTCAAATATCTAGGTATGTACTTGGACAGAAGATTAAACTGGAGGAAGCATATATTTACTAAGCGAAAACAACTGGGTCATAAGTTAAGAACCATATATTGGCTGTTGGGCAAAAAATCAAAACTATCAACCGAAAATAAAATATTAATCTACAAATCCATCCTAAAACCAGTGTGGACTTATGGGATAGAATTATGGGGAACCGCCGCACATTCCAACATTGAAATAATACAAAGATTCCAGTCCAAAACATTGAGATCAATACTAGGAGTTCCATGGTTCATAACCAATGAAGCCATTCATCGGGATGCCGGACTATCATATGTCAAAGATGACATCAAAAAGTGCGCGAAAAAACATAAAGAGAAACTTAAAGTGCACCCAAACGTGTTAGCAAAAAGTTTAGTGAATAAACCGCGTACTGTTCGTAGGCTAAAACGAAAAGTTCCGTTAGAGTTAAGTGAACAATAGGTTCTAAATTAATGTGTACAAGTCTATGACAGAAATAGTCAGTGTTGTAGGCTAAGTTTTTAAAAAAAGGGGTGCATCACTGGATGCCTCCCTACATGTCATTCCAAATTATTGTCAGTCCTATTACTTATTGTCTATTATCTACCTAAATATTTAGGTTTAGATTGTACAGATAGATTGTAATAAATGTGGGGTTAATAAAAAAAAAAAAAAAAAAAAAATTGTCTATAAAAAATATAAATTAATCCAGTCAGCAGTTTGGCTTAAGCACATATGAATTTTTAATGTTAGGATGTCAATAGAAAATGAGATCTTGACGGTATTTATTGATATGTTAATATGTAACAATAAATGTTACTTAATTTGTCAATATCTGATCTTCTATTTACACATTTTTTATTTTTTTGTATATGTGTCATTTCTAAAAATAACCGTTTCTGTTCATGTTTCTGCCTCTCTAGAATTGAAGCTTCTGAAAAATTAAATGTGTGATTTAGATTGATGGAGTGTTCAGCTAATGCACAAGCTTGTGATTTCTTAGTTTTTACATCATATAATATATAATACTCCATATACTCCATATACTCCATACTCCATATATATATATATATATATATATATATATATATATATATATATATATATATATCAGCATGAAATATATTATAATTTCCTCAAAATTAAGTTCCTCAAAAAAGATATCCTTGTTTATCCAGCTTGCTATAATAACAATAATATAATAATTTAAACTGCTTTCAGATTTGAAGGCGCCCTAAGCAGACACTTTTTGAATTAAAGCAAGTATCTTGTTTTATTACTTAGGAAACAAAAGAAACTAAATATAACTCGATCAATCTCTATCGAACGACTAATCATATCAGGTGGTTGGTCTTCACTGGAGCCACATATTCTAGGATATTCAAACATGACAACAGAAATCACTTCAAAGTAATTTCATTGTAAAAAAAAGTAGAAAAACAAGAAGATATTAATAATTTTTGGATGGAGTCTTGTTCTTTTGGATTTTTACAAAGATATGTGACACGAGTAAGTGGCCTCGAGTTGGTTTAAAACTAGACTTCTCTTCGTGGTCACTACCAAATTCAGCTGGCGTATTACCCCGAGATGGAAGCCATTAAAACAAAAAGAAGAAGAAAGAGGTCTTTATTATGGCTGTGTTTGCTTGTGTGTGGCATTTAAGTATCATAATTTATCTATTATTGTATCCATTCAATTTAACATGTAATATATAGTATAATTTAACTGATAATAACTAATCATTTAAGTCATAATATTTATGATAGTTTTTACATTGAGATAGGGTATATATCCCATCTATATTTAATTTCTTTATCATTTATTTGCTGTAGTATTCTTTATATTTACTAAATAGGAGTGGTAAGATAACAAATGAAACTAAACCAATAGGCAAATGATGGTTATCGCATCTTAATTAGTTGTTTCTATGACGTAAAGAACTCTGAAGCATCAGTTGTTTAGTCCTAATATACGGTCTAAGGAATAAATTATCTAAAACATTTATAAGCCGGAAATTGTAGATTAAAGCGGATCAAACTATTTGATAGTTTTAATCACTTAAACACGATTTTACTCTATTAATTACTTTAACAGAAAATTGAAAAATTTAAAGTAATATCAGAAGGTGACCCATTCATCATATGTCTACAGCACAATTCGAGCCCTGACCTTCCTCATCAAACCTCTCCATCCGTTACTGTCTATAGCCATTTTCCTCCCCGATCGACTGCCAAGGAGATGTCTAGCGTCCTCATTCGCATTATTCTGCCATCGCTTTTTCGGTCTTTCAATCTTTGCAGATAAGTTAAATAGTAAACTCTTAAATATTGGGGAAATCTGCAAAAAAACTCTAATGTGTATCAATTATTTCACCTAACGTTTTCGCCAAAGAGAATTAATTTGGCTTCTTCAGGGCTGAAAGAGAATAAATTATAATTAGCTACCATATAGTATCTAATAAAAAACATTTACCTTACCGTGAAATTTTAGAAATGTCGAGTTATGATGTTAAAAAACTTTAGCTAGTAACAACATAGTGGTGTTTTTTTGTTACTATGTGCAAAAAAGTTTATTTGTTAACGTTGGAAATGTATGGTAGCTTTGAACTTAAAACGCAAAGGTTTACCCAAGGACAATCGAAAAACCCAATGTAACTACATTTAAAGGAAGTAATTCTTTGAATTGTCGGCAATAACTAAATTTTTAATTGTTGTAAAGTTTGAATGTGAGCTTCTGTTTTCATAGAACGCAATCGCCGAAACAATTACAAGTAGTGCTTTTGATATCTAGGTATATCGTTAAGGATCATTGGTAAAACCGATGAAGTTAGATCCCAGTCTGGGGAGATATTAGTTTGGAATTTTCTTAATTGAAATTCTTTTTTTTAATTAGTATATAGTTCATGTATTATTATAATAATATCTTATTGAGATGTATCTAAGAAAAGCAAGGGAATGTTATCTTTTTGTGTTAATGAAAATTATTATTAAAGTAGGTTAGTTGTTAATAGATATATCAGTCAAGTTAGTTATCTGTGATGTTATATTGTTCTTGGTATCTGATTTAAGTAAGAAGTGGTATATATCGCTTAGATTCTTAATGTCACTCTTAACATTGATGGAAAAATCGTTAAGGAAAATATAAGACATTTCAATGAACTCTCTTTTAGATTTATTGTTCTCACGGTGGAAAATTGTAGTGTTCGTATAGTCCATGTGATGACCAGTGGAATGGACATGTTTGGCTAATGCACAGCGGTCAGGGTGAAGTCGAGAATCACTTTTGTGTAGTGTAATACGTGATTTCAATAATTGAGATGTTTGGCCGATGTAGGAATTGTTGCAAGAGAGGCATGGAATGTTGTAGACAATATTACTAAGCCTATCTATGGGAGTCTTATCTTTTATCTTCGAATAAAGATTATTAATTGTTAGGGCTGATCTACAAGCCACATTAAGTTTAATGTTATTATTATTATTCGAAAAGCTATTTTCAAAACTTTTTAGAATCCTTGTTAACCCCGGAGTGATATCTCTGAAATAGGGTAATGAAAAATATTTATTGATAGGAGTATCCGAGACTGGGTTCCTACTTAAGACATCAGGATCAGAATTGTTAGTCACGATGGAAGGTGAAGTATCTTCGTTATGGATAGTGTTAAACAAAATCTTATTTACTAATGGTGTTGGATAAGAATTTGAAATAAAAAGTTTCAGAAGGATTTGTAGGTTTTTTGTATGAAATGATGGATCTGATAGTTTAATTACTCTATTTTTCTCATCTGTTTGATTAAGTTGACTTTGGTAGAGTTATTATGGTAAGAGTGGTAGTTAAGGTATCTACCAGAATGTGTCGGTTTTTGATACCAATCTATTTTAATGTTGTTGTTTTCCCTAATCATCCTTATGTCGAGAAAGGGGACGGAACAATTACCATCTTCCCTCTCTATAGTGAACTGAATGTAGGGGTCATAACTATTAAAGGTGTCTAATAGTTCATCTACCTTGTCATTGGGTATAGCCAAAATTATATCATCAACATATTTTTTAATAAATGGAATTTGAAAGGATAGTAAAGGAATGACTGTGTCTAACACATAATCCATAACGTAAGTTGCAACGATAGGAGAAATCTTTGCTCCCATAGGGGTACCGAAAGTTTGTTGATAGAATTTACCATTAAAAGAGAAGTAAGTGTTATTAAAGAGAAATTCGACGATACTGATGACTCTGTCATAAGACATGGAACAACAACTTCTAATACGGTCCCAGTTGATCTCTATTGATGTCAAACATATTCCTAAATGAACGTTGCTGAATAAGGATACAACGTCAAGGCTAACGAGGACATAATTAGATGGTAATATGTAACCATTATATTTATTTACCATCTCAAAAGAATCTTTGATGTAATATTGAATTCCATAATTATATGCATTAGTTAGTATGTCTGTAACAAAAGCTGAGATATTTTCAGTGGGAGTTCCAATGGAAGCTACTATGGGACGAACCGATGGTGTTGGTTTATGGATTTTTGGTAAAGCATAAAACTTTGCAATATTCCCATTGTATGTTGTTAGTCTTTTCTTTGTGTTACGGTCAATCTCATTAGAAGAGGCTAAGGATGCGATTAATGTATTGCATTTCCTTTGTAGAGAAGAAGTGGGATTGGATGTAAGTGAAATGTAAGATTTATCATTCTCAATGAGAGAAAAACACAGTTGTAAGTAGTGAGTTCTTTCTAAGATGACTGTAACATTACCTTTGTCTGCTTTTGTCACTAAAAGCTCAGGATTTTATTTAAGAATTTTTTTGGTATATACCAAAAGTTTATATACCAAAACTAAAATAACTTGTAATACTTAGTATCATTTAAGAGTTCTCCGGTTTTTTGTAGGTATTCCTCTTTATACATTACAACAGTTACCTGTAATGTATAAAGAGGAATACCTACAAAAAACTGGAGAACTCTTAAATGATACTAAGTATTATACTACACTTAGAAGGAGTCCTGTTTGTACTGTTACGATTTTAAATGTTATGGCATATAGACCTGTAAATATTTTATGACTAATCCTTTTTTTATTGATTCTCGTAATTTGTAGGTCAAAATATACCTGAGCTTCGATACCAGTTATTTACAGAAATATCTAGACCCTTCTACAAGAAAGGTCGAGTATTCAGGAATGCAGTCGACGGCCGAGAATGACTCACCTAATGGATGGAAAGATCGATGCCTAGCCAGATTTCTCTAGATAACGGCATTTTGATGTATAAATAACGGTGATCCTCATTGAGGGGCAGTCAGTCATAAGAAGCTCGGCAACCGCGATATTTAAATGTAACGAAACATAAATTATTATTTGTAATATAAATTAGAATTAATAAAGACTTTAATAAATTCGTAATTAGTTATCGTGAGTTTTAATAAATTAGAATATAGACAATAAATTAGAATAAAGACAAATAAATTAGAACTATATAAACTCCATTTGGTGCCAGAAGTGGGATTTCAACATAAATCCAGCAGTGACTTTTGAAAAAGACTTTAAAACTTTTGAAAAGTATTGTTCGTCGGGAACATCCGCATAGTTCGGTAGTGACCTTTGTACAAAAGAACATTTATAAAAGTACGTGTGTGCCTGTACAAAGATGCTGCTAGTACAACTCTCGGTAAAACAGTTGCGTGAGCAATTAGAAGAACGCGATGAAGACTGCAGCGGGTCCAAGAAGATCCTCCAGGAGCGACTGAAGAATATTCTTAACAAGAATGGAGATGACCCAGAGACATTCCAGTTTCAATCATCAGAAGAAACAGTTTTAACAAAAATAAATGAGAAATTTGAAAATGTCTCGCAAATGATTGAAGAATCTTCTAAAAACACTGATGGAAAATTCGAGACTGTTTCCAAAAGATTCGATGAAACGTCTCAAATGATCGAAGAAACTTCTCAAATTATTAAAGAAACAGCTAGACAAAATGACGAGAAATTTGAAAATGTTGCTAGAAGATTCGACGAGACTTCTCAAATAATTAAAGAAATATGTATTCAGAATAGTGAGAAGTTTGAAGAAGTCTCTAAAACATTTGATAAAGTTGAAGAGAAAATCAAACAGTTAGAGACCATGATAACTAACACGAGAGTGCTACCACCAATTAATACGGTAGCTTTAGATCCGGTAGAGATAAAAGAAGACGAGACGAAATGTAAGTTGGAAACACGGCCAAAATTTGAAGGAAACGGAGGTTATGTTCATGTCAAAGTTCCAACTTTCGACGGAAAATCGTCATGGAACAACTACATGAAACAGTTCGAATCAGCTGCAAGAGCGAATGGATGGTCAGAAAAAGAAAAGGCTGTAAACCTGACTATAGCTCTTCGAGGAGATGCCTTAGATGTGCTCCAGACCATAGCCGTAGAGGAGACGGATGATTTCGAACAACTGAAAAAGAGGTTAAATATGCGATATGGCCACGAACACTTGGAGCATGTATATCAGTCGCAGCTCAAAAATCGAAGACAAAAGAAAGATGAGGCTCTTCAAGAATATGAAGTAGATATCGCCAGATTAGTGCGATATGCTTATCCAACAGCTCCCGAAGACATGATGGAAAAGTTGGCCGTTCAAACGTTTATTGATGGTCTTCGTGATCATGAGATGCAAAGAACACTACGATTAGCTCGTCACAAGACGCTGATGGATGTCTTATGATGATGAAGGAGATGAAGATAAACTTGACCAGCTCTTTAATATGATAAAAAGCATGACACACAAGAAAACGAAGACCATAAGACCGAAGACAAAACCAGAACGCGTCGGCCTTAGGGGAGCAGCTTCGACCCAGAACTTTACCAAAGACCCTCTGATACTAATAGCTTCTTTGAAATGTCGTGAAGATAGTGTATATGTAGATGGAGAAATAAATGGTAAAAAGCATACGTTGTTGGTGGATACTGGAGCGACCAGAACCATTATACGCCCGACAGTTATAAACAGCCGAAAGAAACTGTTACCAACGAGGTTGCGACTTCGGACCGCCACAGGTGAAAATGCCAACATTCATGGAGAAATCCAGGTACAATTAGGAATTGGAGCAGAAAAGTTCGTCCATACTGTTATAGTTGCTGACATCGAAGAGGATGTTATATTAGGAATGGACGTAATGAATACGCATGGATTCCAATTGGATTTTAAGAATAAGGTAATCAAAGTTGGTAACGAGGAGGTATTTCTCCATCCACATGATGACAACACTATGCAAGCAGCCGTTAAAGAAGATACAGTCGTGCCTGCGAGAAGTGAAACGATAATAGTAGCGCGGCTACAGGGAATTGTGGACGAAGGAACACCTGTTATGATGGAGCCTTGGAATCATGACGATGAAGTTGGCCGTGGAATCATAATTGGAAAAGAATTAGTGACTTCGGCTAAAGAAATTCCTGTGAGACTTATTAATGTCAATGACTACCCAGTGACCATCAAGAAAGAGACAAAAGTAGGAACTTGTGTACCTGTCACATCCATAATCCGTCAGACGACAACGTCTGATAATTCCAACGATAAATTTGATCAAATGGTTGCGGTTGCTGGACAGTCTCTGAATCAGATTGAGAAAAGAAAATTAAGGGAATTTCTTCGGCAGTATCGTGATATTTTCGTACCGAAAGGAGGAAAGACGGGAAGAACTACCGTTGTTAAGCATAGAATTGATACTGGTAATGCTAAGCCAATTCGTCAAACAGCTCGACGATTACCACAGGCGAAAAGAGAGGAAGCTGAAACGATTGTTCAGGAAATGAAGAAAGACGGGGTGATAGAACCTTCTACGAGCCCATGGGTCTCTCCGGTGGTCTTGGTTAAGAAGAAAGACGGAACAACGAGGTTCTGTGTGGATTACCGTTTGCTGAACAACGTTACCAAGAAAGATAGTTATCCTCTGCCTCGGATCGATGACACATTAGACACATTGGCTGGAAGTAAATTATTTTCTACTTTGGATTTAAAGTCTGGATACTGGCAGGTAGAAATGGACCCGGTAGATAAAGAAAAGACAGCCTTCACCACAGGATCTGGATTATGGCAATTCAACGTTATGCCATTTGGACTTTGTAATGCTCCTGCAACATTTGAGAGGCTTATGGAAAATGTGTTGAGAGGGCTATCTTGGAAAACATGCCTAGTTTATCTAGACGACATAATCGTCTTGGGGGATACATTTGAAGACCATCTGAAGAATTTAGAAAACGTTTTTAATCGACTTAAAGCTGCCCAATTGATGTTAAACCCAAGAAGTGCCAGCTATTTCAAGGTAAAGTCAATTATCTGGGTCATATAGTCAGTAAAGAAGGAGTGGCCGTGGATAAGGGAAAAATCGATTCTATTAAGGAATGGCCAAAACCAACTGACAAACATCAAGTGAGAAGTTTTCTGGGACTGTGTACTTACTACCGGAGGTTTATTAAGAAGTTTGCAGATATCGCTAAACCATTAACGCGACTTACAGAGGAAGCAAGAGAATACCGCTGGGATGTAGACTGCCAGAATGCCTTTGAAACCTTAAAAAAGCATTTAATCACAGCACCAATTTTAGGGTATCCACTGCCAGAAGGAGAGTTCATCTTAGATACAGATGCAAGTAATGTGGGAATTGGAGGAGTGCTGTCTCAGATTCAAGGAGGACAGGAAAGAGTCCTTGGATATTTTAGTAAAGTTCTCTCAAAACCTGAGCGAAATTATTGCGTCACGAGAAGAGAACTTCTGGCAGTAGTGAAATCAGTAGAGCACTTCTATCAATACCTCTATGGAAGGAAGTTTTTAATCCGAACCGACCATGCCGCCCTTAAGTGGTTGATGCAGTTCAAGAATCCAGAGGGTCAGATAGCCAGGTGGATCGAACGACTCCAAGAATATGATTTTAAGATTGAGCACCGGGCCGGAGTTAGCCACCGAAACGCTGATTCTCTTTCCAGAAGGCCATGCCCGGCAGAGTGTTCCCACTGCAACAAAACGGAATCCAAGGAAGCAGCAGTGCTAAGAACGACGGTGATCAACGACGACTGGACGCCTACCAAGATCAGGGAAGAACAAGAGAGAGATCCAGTTACACAGAAAATCCGAAAATGGAAAGAGGAAAACCGTCGACCACTTTGGCAAGAAATATCGAACCTAGGCTCAGTAGTTAAGACATATTGGGCCCAGTGGGACTCATTTATCATGGAAGATGGCTTGCTCAAACGAGTCCTGGAAAATGATGACGGTTCAGAGAAGAGAAGACAGTTGGTGATTCCAAAGAGCAGAATAGCCGAAGTACTTCGTCAGTTACACGACAGTCCATCAGGAGGGCATTTTGGTGTGAAAAAGACCCTTCAGCGAATTCGGGAACGGTTTTATTGGATGAACAGTTCCGACGATGTAAAAGACTGGTGTAAGAAATGTACTATTTGTGCTACGAGTAACGGGCCTTATCGAAAAAGGAGAGCTCCTATGAGACAATATAGTGTTGGAAGCCCGTTTGAAAGAATAGCTTTGGATATTGCTGGGCCATTTCCAGAAAGTGATAATGGAGGCAAGTACATGTTGGTAGTAATGGATTACTTCACTAAGTGGGTCGAGATTTACGCACTTCCAGACCAGAAGGCCGCCACCGTTGCAGATAAGTTGATCCAAGAATATATCAGCCGATTTGGAGTGCCTTTGGAGATCCATAGTGACCAAGGCAGGAACTTCGAAAGCGATTTATTCCAAGGAATATGTGATAGACTAGGTATGAAGAAAACAAGAACTACGGCTTATCATCCGCAATCGGATGGTATGGTAGAACGAATGAATAGAACAGTTGGCAAGTATTTGACAAAGATGGTGTCCGATCATCAGCGAGACTGGGACCAATATCTTCCGTTCTTCACAATGGCCTACAGATCTGCTGTTAATGAATCAACAGGCCAGACACCAGCCAGAGTCCTATTCGGACGCGAGATGCGACTACCTTGTGATCTAGAGTTTGGGTGTCGACCTGGAGAAGATGTAGCAGGTGAAGATTATGTGATCGAATTACGAAGAAGAATGGACGATGTACACGAGTTGGTCCGTTCCCATCTCCAAATCGCTAGTGACCGAATGAAGAAACGGTACGATACACAAGCCGAAAAGGGGTGTTTTAAGAAGAACGATAAAGTCTGGCTTTATAACCCCAAAAAGCGAAAAGGTTGTTCTCCCAAATTGCAGCAGTTTTGGGAAGGTCCATACCTCATTATGGAGAAGATCAATGATGTTATTTACCGAATAAGCAAGATCCCGAGAGGAAAGCCGATGATAGTACACCATAACCGGTTGGCGTCTTTCGAGGGTGACCACGACGTAGATGAAGAAGTGGAAGTAAACCAAGTCCAAGATGTGTCTGACCTCACGTTTGAGGAATTCATGGGTGCCTATGGAGGTACCGGTAAAGCAAGACATGGTGTTACCACTGAAGAAAGGCAAGATCTACTCGCGCTTGCCGATGACTACTCACTGGCCCTTACCATCCCGGCCAGTATCAAAGATGCACCAGGGTTGGCATCCGTCTTTCAAAGGAAGTTTGGTCGAGTTGCAGAACTTCAATGCCAAGTGCCAGCCCTGGTAAAACCTTGAAACTTCAAGATGCATCACGTTACCTTTTCTACCTGGTAACAAAAGACACTGCCCGTGACCAACCTACCTACCGAGATGTATGGGAAGCCTTACTTCAGTTGAGAGAGCACGTACTAGAGTCCGACGTGCAAAAGTTAGCCATGCCAAAGTTGGAGTGCCGCCAATTAGATTGGAGGGTTATACGAAACATGGTGGAGGAAATCTTTAAAGACACCGAAGTCCAGGTGTTAGTCTGTTGCAATCCGCATAGTTACTGGTGCGGAGAGAAAACCGTCCCTTGTCATTTCTATACAACTGGAAGTTGTAAAAGAGGGTCCAGTTGCCGATATCAGCATGTCGTTCCAGTTCCAGTCCCGACAAGGTTCCAGGAGGAACCATCTTTTAAGAGGGGGGCAATGTTACGATTTTAAATGTTATGGCATATAGACCTGTAAATATTTTATGACTAATCCTTTTTTTATTGATTCTCGTAATTTGTAGGTCAAAATATACCTGAGCTTCGATACCAGTTATTTACAGAAATATCTAGACCCTTCTACAAGAAAGGTCGAGTATTCAGGAATGCAGTCGACGGCCGAGAATGACTCACCTAATGGATGGAAAGATCGATGCCTAGCCAGATTTCTCTAGATAACGGCATTTTGATGTATAAATAACGGTGATCCTCATTGAGGGGCAGTCAGTCATAAGAAGCTCGGCAACCGCGATATTTAAATGTAACGAAACATAAATTATTATTTGTAATATAAATTAGAATTAATAAAGACTTTAATAAATTCGTAATTAGTTATCGTGAGTTTTAATAAATTAGAATATAGACAATAAATTAGAATAAAGACAAATAAATTAGAACTATATAAATTTACAACAGTACTTTACAACAAAAAGCAAATTGTCTAGTGTCAAAATTAAACAGTAAGAAATTTATTGATAATAAAAAAGCAAAAGAAGTCAAAATTTATAATTCTATTGCACCAAGGTTTTATGCTCTACCTAAAATACATAAACGAACTTTATCTATGAGACCAATTGTTTCATCTCTATGCCCTCCAAATGGACCAATAGCACAGCTCCTCACTGACATCTTAACCAATGCTTATAATTTAAACAACAATTTTTACATAAAAGATTCATTTGATTTTAGTTCTTTCATTAATAATTTCCAATTACCACAAAATTATGTTTTAGTTAGTTTTGATGTAACATCTCTTTTTACCAATTTACCTTTAAAATTAATCATAAGTAGTGTTGAAAAACATTGGAATGAGATTTCGCAACATACTAATATTGACTTATTACATTTTAAAACACTCATCAACTTTGTTTTTGATTCTAATATTTTTATATTTAATGGTGTTTTTTATAAACAAATTTTTGGTAGCCCTATGGGATCTAGTCTTTCACCCATTCTAAGTAGCTATGTCATGGATGATGTTATTAGTGATTGTTTCAATAATTGCACTTTTTTCATTCCAGTTATCAAAAGATATGTAGATGATCTAGTTTTGGCACTTCCTAAACACAAAATTCTTGAAACAGTCAACATTTTCAACAATCATAATCAACATATACAATTTACAGTTGAGGAAGAGGTAGATAATTCTCTACCATTCCTTGACATGAGAATTGTAAGAAATACAGACAATATGTTGAAAACCAGATGGTTCAGAAAACCCATATGTAGTAATAGATTTATAAGCTATTACTCTAATTATCCAAATAAGATGAAAATGAACCTTATAACAGGATTAAAGGAACGTGTTTTAAAACTTTCTCATCCAGGCTATCTACAAGAAGATCTTCATTTGTTAAAAAATATTTTAATTGAAAACTCTTATCCTCCAGATATGCTACATAGGATGCTTTTTTCTAATTTATTAAATATAAATAACTTAACACCATTTTTTGCTAAATCTCAAAACACTGTATCCAACAATTTCTATTTTCCAACAAACAACTATTTCATCTTTATATTCCAAAACTAAATATCCTATAGACAAATTAGATCAAACAAATGTAGTATACAGCATTGTTTGTACTCAGTGTGAAGCTGAGTATATTGGTGAGACTGGAAGAAATCTCTCAAATCGCATTATTTCTCACAAGAGTGCTTGCAGAATTAAGAAACCATCTTGTGCTTTGGCAGAGCATGTAATAGACAAAGACCATATTATGGATTTTGATAATATTAAAATTTTATGTAGTGAAAGTAATAAATTTAAAAGAACTTTTTTGGAAATGGTTTGTATTAGCAAAAGTGATAATAATTTAAACAAAAGGTCAGAAATTCAAAATCTAAGCAAAATTTATAATTACATTATTTCTATGTAATTTATATATGCAGTCAGTAAAATATCACATTATGAATTTTCCATGTATTTGTTACATTTTTTCGGGCATCTATCAATGGTGAATAAATCTTCTTCTTTTTTGTTACTAAACAAAGAAGAATTTTTTAAACAAAATTTTATTTTTGACAATATGTCAAAAATAAAAATTTTTAAGTTAGTATTTATGACATTTAGGCTGGTTTGTAGCTGTTCAATTTTTGTTTACAAATTCAATTGTTTTTTGTTAAGAAACTTCATCAAAATTTTTCAGAGAAACATTTATTAGAATAAGACATTTTTTTATTAATATTTTTTGTCATTAATATGTAAGCAGCAGTTTTATATAACAAACTAATTTTATTTTTTGAGTTAACAAAAATTTTTTTATTTCTAGTTCAACTTTGTAAGATATTTTGTATTTTTTAGAAGCTCTTGATAATAATTGTAATCACAATTGAAAGCTCGAGTAAAAACTAGTCAACAAATAGCCCCTTTTATTGACTCCAACCCATCCAAAACAGTTTTATATTTTTTCCAAACGAGTCACAAGTACTTCTTTTTTCTATATATATATATATATATATATATAATAAAATATAAAATTAGTGTTTTTTGGGTTTAGGTTCAATAAAGATATATTACATGTGACTAGATTGTATTTTCCATAGCAATCAACTTTTCGGCAGGAAACCCTTACCTTTGTCAAGTTTCAAAACGGAAAACAGGACACAGACATTCACGAACGAACGAATGAGTTCGTTAATGTCTGTGTCCCGTTAATAATATATCTAGTATGTTTTTTTAAAATGTGTTTTTGTGTCTTCTATTGTTTAGGTTTTTTTTTTCATTTTTAGTTTTTTTGGATGATGTAAAAAAAACTATTTCATATTTTTCCTTGACAATTAATTTACTCATTCATACAACTTATTAATAGTAATTTTCAGTTGCCCTCATGAGCTCATGACCTCATGAGTTTGAGCATTTAAAATATTTTTATATTAGCTTAATACGGCACTGCTATAATATAGTTGCTACTATATAAACCGTGCAGTTCTATCATCATTCTGGCTTTAAAACCTTGCGTGGGTCCTAACCTCCTCAATAATTGCTCTGAAGTCGTCCTTATCCATCGCCTTTCTCCGCCAAGCACGTATTCCCATATTTCTCATGTCTTCATCGAGATGTTACTAAGAAACCTTGTTCTGGGTCTTCCTTTTATTCTCTGACTAATGAGTCTATCAAGGATCGTTTTTCTAGCTGGCTCATTTTGTTCCATCCGCATTACACGACCTATCTACCTCAGACGTCCTATCTTAATAATACATATATGTTTTACGATATCAGGTTCCTAGTATAATCTATACTTCGAAGTTGTATCGTCTTCTCTACACTCCATTGTCATTCACCGTTTCATACATTCATATTAGTACTTTTCTTTCGAAACATCCCAACATGTTTCCATTACTTTTGTTCAGTCCGAACCATGTTATGTTAGGACTGAGCATATTATCGTTTTGTATAGTTTTACTTTGGAATTTCTCGATATAATTGAGGATTTAAGGAGATTGAGCCGAAAAGAGCATCTGTTGGCCGTGCAAATTTTGCGGTTTATCTCTGCGATAATTATTATTCAGTGTTAACGTAACGAGCTCTCCCAAGTATACAAATTCTTCCACTGCTTTGATGACGTCGTTTTCTATAACAAGTCATACAGTTCTCTAGGTATTTTAAATGCCTTAAAATCAATTAAAGTAATAGGGCATTGCAAAGTTGTGTCATGCTCTTTAATACTATATTTTCTAACGTGCAACTTTGGCTTTCTTGTAAAATTGACGCTCAACGTGGAGCGTTGTTTTACAATGTCTGTAACAATCTCTGGTAACAGTGTTTTTTCGGAAATATATATTCATTAAACTGTGTGATTCCTGAAAAAGTAACAAGTAATATAGGATCGGTCTACCTGTCCATCGAATCCTTTTTGGTGGAACAAATTGGCTAATTATAGGCTACGACCTCGCCATGCTCGAAATTAATGGCCGTAACTGCAGAAACGCCTGTCTACAACCAACGTTTACACGACGTGATATATGATACGTTCCAAAAGATACAAAACGTAAAAACGACGCTTCCGAACGAAAACAAGAAAATAAGAAAAAGATAATGGGACAGCTGCGTTAATGTAAATTGTATTATGTAGTTACCCACCTACGTATTAGCAAGAAAACAGCTGGAGCTGAGTTAAGCTTAACGTTTACTTTAAAGGATTAGAATTTAAGAACCGGAATGTATTGTTTGTTGATACAATACCATGCGAGATGTTTTACATTGCTTTAAGAAAGTTTTTACCACGAAAAGTATATCCCTTTTTCTAATACATGTTTGGGATTAATAAAGTCAGGCTATATTTAACGAACCGTTTATTTCACCGATTTCTGTGCATAAAGCTGCTGTCTATGGTTGGCGTGAAAACAATAAAGAAATGACGAAATATGTAATTTACAATAGATAATATTAAATAAATAAATAAATATTGTTATAAAAATTGTTTTTTAAAATTGATGACTGACTTATGGGGGCCTCGCTCGTGTAGGCAACAGTTTGCTTATGGTTGAAAAAATTTTGAGAAGGATGGTGTTTTTATCCTCTTAATGTCAAATTGTGACCCTATTTTGTGTTCTGTTGTGTTGTATGTTTGTGTAATGTGTATCGTAGTTATGGTTGTGTATACTAAAACAATTTTTAATTGAAGGTGATTAATTGGCAATATCGCACTTAAAGAAGCATTTAACGATAACTTAGCGACAAAATCATATTCCCCTTATCAATTTGGCAGAGACGTACAAAAACGTTTTCTTTCTACTGATGTCATGCAAAATAGACGACCCAGTATTGATGTTGAAATTGTGTTTGCTAGACCTCTTAATAGTAATGCTATTACATATTAGTTTTATAGTTCCCCCATTGGCTTGAGGTTTAACTGAACTACTTGAACTATACCCATTTACACACTGCTTTCAATTCTGATTTAATTTTAATATTTCAATTTCATAGTCAATTTTCTTCTCGTTTTGCAGTATTGACAGTACCTGGTAGACCATTTTATTGTAGTCAACTACCCACTGTCCAATAGATCGTTTGGTCTATTTCTTTTATTCACACTTTATGTACACTTCATTTAGCCTCAAACCTACAACCTTATTATTACAGACGGGTGTGAGTGTGAGATCTAAATTATGCAATCTAGTTTAAATCAAAATATTCTATATGTCATACTTCATCAGCTGATTTTTTCAGTAGTAGTTCTAGTTGGACCTTTGGCCAATGACAACTTATACAGAATTTTAATATTTGCTGATCACAGATCCATAACTTTGACTGCCTATCAAAGTTGTCATATGTCACATGTCACCGTCTCATTTCCGCTTAGATCATTATCCCTCCAGATACTGACAGAAGTAATTTTAAACTGTTTGTCCTCGTTTTAGTGTAGTGTTTTGTACAATTTTATGTTAATTTTAATGTTTCCACATTCTACGCTTTCCGGATAGTTTACATTTTGACGAAGTAAGTCTAAAACGTTAATCTCAAAACCTTTTTTTCATCCATTAACTTCGAGTTTTTTATCGAAGTTAACTAATTTACTTCATCTAAAAAACGTTTTCTTGGCTTATTTCAGATGCCCCTGAAGATGCTATTTCAAGCGAAAGTACTTGGGCTAGATTTAATTAACTTGTGCTCGATAATAGCCTTATTTTCAAACTTCATTCTATATTTTACAAATATTTATGCATCGCAGAATAATCCTCACGATTTTGAAATGAATGACATAGATTTAAAAAAAATTATTGACATGTGTATAATATCTGGTTTACACTCTGCTTTAAGTTGATATGTATTTGTCGAAGGATGAGGATAAAGAAGTGTACATTTTAAGAGAAAGTATGAGCCGATATAGATTTATATGTATAATTTATAATAGTGAAGAAACCGCTATATCAGTGTCAAAATTAGTACATGGTAGTCAATCTAAGTTTGCTTTACCAGATGAAACCAGATTCGACAATATTGGCCACATTACAAAAAGAGACGATAGTGCAAGAATGTCGGATGTACAAAAGTAATACTATTTATTTATGTACAAGGTGTAGAGTGCACCTACACCTTTTTTTGAATATATTTGAAAATTTTTACCTTAAAATTTAAGTACATTTAATATACAATATGTTTCTTTATTGAAAGTTATAATAGTATATATGAATGAATTAACATATTCCCAAGAGATAGAACATACTACACCTATGCACATATATAATGTGGAACAAATATCTATATCTATATCTAATAACTAAAATATCATATTTCTCTCATTCCCATTTTTTCTAAGAACGTAAATATATACAAACCAGCGAAATGTTGATAAGTTTACCGATGTTTCAAATGAATTTGTCTAACTATACGCTCGTCAATCGCAAAAATTTATATTGTTTCAAAAAATTTTTCACCTATTTACATAGGCGCATTATACACAATAAAAATGACGCCGTTAAGAATTTACTTCTGAGATTTAAAATGGTTGCCGTTAATTCTTAGTTCAATTTTTAGATTAAGCAAAACAATATAAAAAGACAAAATCAGATTGGATTAAGAGCAAATGGAAGTCAATAGAAGTAACTAACAAGACAACAAAAAACTACGAATATAATAAAAAAATGTAACAACAATAAGACGTAAAATCAGTAAAGAAAACTGGGGAAAACATTTCTCTAACTTGTTGTTTCCTTTCCTCAATCTTGTGGAATTCTTTGTTTATAAATGACAATGGTGGTCATTTTTTGTCAAAACCTTTATTAGCAGCTTTTTTCTCCTGAAATGCATTTCATTAGAGCAGATGCTTAGTGCTCTATCATATAATGGTTTGATGATTCCGTTTTTGATATTTACATTTTGTATTTAGTGGAGTTGTAATTTAACTATCTGTTGATTTGGTTTGGTTTCCTATAAACTTAGAATGCATTTCCTGTGTCTTCTTTTGTGATTAACACAGCCAATATATTTGCTCATAGCAATTTTTTTTTTCAACCATAAGTTTGCTGTTGCTTACAAGATCGTGGCCAAGTACGCAAACCATAAATTTTAAAAAACATAATCTACAACAATTCAAACATTAGTTTATCATCATCAGCCCATAGTCGTCCACTGCTGAACATAGGCCTCTTTGAAACACCTCCATTTAGATATATCCTGCGCTGCTGCAATTCAGTTGGTACAAATCCTCTTTATGTCGTCAGTCCATCTTGTGGGTGGTCTTCCCGAGTTTCGCTCTCGGTCTCCACTCCAAGATTTTTTTGGTCCACCTATTATCCTTCATTCTAGCGACGTGTCCTGCCCACCTCCATTTAATTTTGGCTATGTGTTTTATAATGTGAAAACACAATTGTATAAGTAGGCAGTTCCAGATGTGGGTGCCTATATAATGATTTACAGGATACATAAAACGGGCCTTTAAAAATATTTTTGTTAATAGGTATTATTTCAGTATCAACTTTACATGTTGTTCAGTTGTTTTAAATCTAATCAAATGACTATTTCTATTAATTGCATTAAAAATTAAACTTAAATTGTGTAAATTCTTAGATTTTAGAAATATATAATCTTAGGGTGTAACGTAAGCAAACTATTTGCTTATGCACACAAATAATCTAGGCCCTTTTGCTGGTGTCGGAAGAGTTTGGGCGTGGTTCTTTCAAAAAGTACATACAAGCTGTTTGTATTATCTTTAAAATTAAAATGAAATGTGCACCATCCTTTAAAAGTTTACGCTCGAAAGAAAACGAGATCGGACAAAAAAATAAAATGAAAAATTTAAAACAAAGTTGGAGAATTACGTCATCCATGAAAAGAAATAAACAGTCTCTGTTTAGGTATTACATTACAAATTAGAAGTGCTTATACAAAACTAAAATTAAAATCATATCCATGGCCTAGAATGAAAAAGTCGTATGTAGGTTTTTACAAATTATACAGGAGGAACAAAAAACTGGTTATTTTGA
This sequence comes from Diabrotica balteata, assembly GCA_918026665.1. Classification (NCBI taxonomy): domain Eukaryota; kingdom Metazoa; phylum Arthropoda; class Insecta; order Coleoptera; family Chrysomelidae; genus Diabrotica; species Diabrotica balteata. Next base: position 90,330,221 of record OU898280.1, read on the forward strand.
CCAATAATGGTTTTAATGAAAAACTTTTTGGTACCATATTAGTTTTTAGACTAATACAATTAAATTGATATTAAAAAAATCTTAATGAGTAGGCATTATGGAGAAAGCCAAATTTTTTTGGACTTTGAAAGCCAGATAACAAAATTCTAGAAATTACCTGACTTACGATATTTTCAGATATCAAAATTAAAGAAGGCAGCCTCAACATCACATTAAATACATTTATTAAGAAATTATTACAGTAGTAAAGTATTACAGTATTAAAGTTTCAGTACAAAATAAAACTAATAAAATATAATGATTATGTTCTATAGCTTCAGAAAAGAATTTATTTTACTCGTGTGGTAATGAATCATAGAAATTGTGCACCTCTTTTGGAAGGACACGTTTCATTTCTTGCACGTGTCTAAATTTTATAGCTGTAATCTTCGGTTTGTTTTGATATAAAGGTGTGATTCGTTCCAAGTATTCTACAAGAGGCATTTTAATTCTGCGTGGAATATGAGAATACTCATCTTCATAACTTGTCTTTACCTTTAGCTTCCCATTTGGGCAATATTGAATACATTTTATGTTTGTCACTACAGGATCGCCTGCTTTGTTACCCGGTCTCAGAGACGAGACATAGTTTAAACTACTAAATTTCTTGAAAAAAGTATACTCAAGCCATTCAACATTATATGGTTTCGGTTTAATTCTGGCAGTTCTACATATTTCTATGTAATTACTTGGAGAATAAATTTCTCGGTTCTGCAATTTTCTCTCAATAGTCGCATGCATAGCATCACATTCCATTTGTGTATGGCCCTTCTCTAAAATTTTTTGAGTAATTTTTATTCCTGTTTTGACAGACGCAAGCAAGAATGTATTTGCCAAAATTGAATTCCTATTCTGGTAATTACAACCGTCACTAAAAATTATTATTTCGTTCACGGGTAGTGACAAATCAAGTTTTGTACAGATTAAATGAAATATTATAGAACAGAATTCGTCAGCATTTACTCCTCCTTCACTTTCATCCCACAAAAAACAATATCCTTCAGACGATTTTATATCGAATATTGTAAAATTGTGGACTTTTAGCTTGGTTCTGTAATAGAGTGCTGATGCCTTTAATACGGGACATAAAAGTACTGCTTGTAAGTCCATTGTTAATACAATTTTACTGTTGTCAGAGAATTTATCTGAATTTTTTCATTCCTTGCTAGTGTCTTGTTATTTTGGTGTATCATATAATTTTCTTCACTTTCATTTCCTAATTTGTAAGCGGTGCAAAGATCATATTGATCTTTTCGAGGACTAAACAATGATAAATTTTGCTCTCAAAAACATCATCAAAAGTGAAAGATGAAGCCGGTTTTTGATTCACTGCATTGCAGTATGTTATATATTCACGATAAAGAGCTGCCTTTGAAGACCACATTGGTTCCAAATATAACTTTTTTGTAGATTTTCGACAATAATGCGACTCTACTTTGGGAAGAGCATCCAAAAAATTATTAATACACTTTCTAGAATACTCAGCTTTATTTGGGCCAGCTTTAGGTTGAGCCTGCACATTTTTTTCTTCATTGGCTTGTGAAGAATCCAAAGCAGAAGCTTCTTTCTCTTCAATTTCGGACTCCCTTGTACTATTCAAAGAGTTTTTGTACTTTCCTACCCAGTCAAATACACATCTCTCTCCAATTGCCAATGTATTTAAAAAAAGTTTCTTACAAACTTTATACTTTTCTTCAGCTGTACTAAGTTTTAGGTAGTATTCATAAGTAGTCTGTCTTCTGAATTTTTTCTTGTTTTTATATTTTCTTTCCTTGACGCTAACAATATTGACATATTGAGCAACAAACATTTTTTTTTCATCCCAATTCATATCCCAAAACTGAGCAAATATTTTTTGTCTTTTGGATTCATCAAACAAAGCACATTTGAGTTTCTTTCCAAGTTTACCTTTTTTGCAATCACAATGTACTTTTAATTTTCTTGCTTCTCGCCCAATAGTAAACGAATTTCCTTCTCTTCCCAAGTAATTTTGTCCTCTCATTCTCTTATCTTTGTTTGACTTTTGGATCCACTCTCCCTTTCTCGGTTTACCTTTTCGTGCTCGTTTTCTTATATTTTCTGAAGAAATTTCCATGGAACTATCAGAATTGATAGGTTCATCTGTACCAATGTTGTCCAAGATTTGTTCACTTGAATTGGAAGCATCATTCACGTCATCATTTTCTGCAGAAATTACAATCGAACTACTAGCATTGGTCGGATCATGATGTATAGTTGCAAGATTTGCATCAGTGTTGGTTCTTTCATTTAAATCTGTATTGATGTTTTCCAAAATTGGTTTACTTGAACCTGAAGTACAACTTTTGTCACCAACAAGTCCAGGGGTATTTATTTCCAATTGCAAAGAACCATCTTCTTGGACTAAGAAATTTAGAGAACTTTCAACTACAGGAAAACTATTCATTGTAAATATTATACTCGTATCATTAGATACACTTAGCTCTAGAGGTGAAACTGGTAGATTTGAGGTAGTTTCGTGTAGGTTTTCGTCTGCATTGATAATATCTTGCTTGATATTTACACTACATTAGATCGGTTCTGTATGTAGCTTTTTATCCACAGGAGATTCTGTCTCGATATTCTTGCAATGAGACTTTGGTTGCAGAACGGATTTTACCATTCTAGCTCCTCGAGATTGATTGGTTTGTGATAGTATACGATCTGTAACAAAATAAATTGAAATAAATAAAGCAAGCGTCTTTGTGCTGGTGAGATGTGAGTATGATAATGTCTAAAAATATAATTCACCATTGATTCTAAAGAAAAATTCTGTTGCCATATGTGTCCATTTTAGAATAAAAACCGCGTAAGTCTGACCTAAGCAACTGGGACTTGGGAGTAAACAAATAAGGCACGATCTAAAAACTCCAGTGAAAAAGTCGTAAGTCAAGACATATGACATTTTCACTGAAGTATAATAAGCATTCTCTCGACTTACAACGGTTTCATTGAAATTTTAATCATTTTATTCCTTTTTTAAACGCAATAAACACTAAATATTAAGCCAAATAATTAAGGAAAAACAATAGCAAATAGGAAATAAGGAGTACAAAAATGTAATAAACTTACCCATTTTCCAAATAAATTGAGTTCTTTGCACAAATCAAAATATTATTTATCGGCACGTTTCACTCGAGATACGACAACTTCACTGGGTGAATATACAATTCAAGACTGACAACATTTTCATTTTTCGCCAGGTGGCAGCAGGAGATTTATTTTTCTCTCTCTCTCTCTCTCAATTGTAATGTGTGAGGCCTGTTACACACAATACATCGGTATAAAAATCTCAATATCGAAAAATATCGACTTATGACTTTTTCATTCTAGGCCATCGATATCGTAAGAAAACAAACATTTTACATCTTGGCATTAGATTATGAATTAGAAATACTTATATGAAAATAAAATTATACTTCCTCCCAAATTTCTAAATTTGTTCACATGAAAAATTCTGTTATATAGAAGATATTTATATATTATGTAGATATTTGTGTAATTAAAAAGAAAAATAATCAATCACATCACTGTTATTTAGTTCATAGATACTTTTCACTGTTCTATAAAATTTGTACAACCTGAATATAATTTTTACCAACTAGCTGCTAGTTGGGGTGTCTATAGGATGGGGCTGGCCAAGCAAACGAGATATTCTACAAAAGGCACTTATAATACCAAATAACGATAATTCTTCGAATTGCTGAGTTGGTAATGCAATGGCGGCCAACTATACATTCTGGTTTCAAAACACATACTATAGCTCAGATAATATCGGGCCAATAAACATAGTTCTGGCAACTATTACTGCCCTCGGTAAGGGTCTAAAATAAATATTTATTTGAAATATAAAAGAGAAAATGAATTTTTAGCTTACCTCGTCAAGAGACTACTCAAACAAAATGTCGTCCTGTCTGCTGGACGTTCAAAGAGAGAAAGCATAGATGAATTTCGGGGAGTTTACGAACACTCGGATTTTGAGGTGGTGATGCTGTTTTTGTCCCGTATCTCCCCAATATTCCTGCTTTGTTTGAGATTTTGTACAAGTCCGAGAAATGTTTTCCAAAATTGTCTTTACTGATTTTATGGCTTACTGTTTTTTTATTGTTGTTACATTCTTTTTAGTTTTTTGTTGTCTTGTTAGTTACTTCTATTGGCTTTCATTTGCTCTTAATCAAATCTGATTTTGTGTTTTTATATTGTTTTAAAGCTTTTCGTTTGTTTCTTCTTTTGTATTCATTTAGTTTATCATCTTTTCCGATTTTTATCTCTATTACGCTTGTTTTGATGTTGTTCTAGTTAGTTTCTATATCTTCAGTGTCGATCGTTTGTAGATTTTTTTTGCTATGTCTCCTACGTGTTTATTGCTTACTGCTTCTGTTTTTAGCTTGACAAAATTCCAAATTTTTCTTATTTCGTTGGTTACTTTCTTATTTTCATTTTTAATTTGCTATTACTAATATTTGGTCTGAATCAGCGTTTGTTCCCTTGTATGATCTGACATCTTGTCTTAGTCATTTTTTAAATTAAGTCCATGATCTATCTGGTTTCCTTTCTCTTCTACCTAGAAGGAACCATGTTATTTTATGTTGTAATTTTGTACTTGCGATGTGTATATTTGTCAACATATAGTAAGTACAAATAGCCTTGAAAACTTTCAATCTCATAACAAGAATAATACAGAACATTTCATTTTAACTGTCTGCTTCTTTATAATGAAAAACAATGAATACATTAAATTATCATTAGTGGTGTGTATTTATTTAACGGATTGTCACATGTTGCTTTTTTATTTCCAATATCGAATAAACCTTCTAAATGTTTGAAAAATCCTGTAAACAACACATTATTTATCATTAAAGAGGTAAATAAAAGCAAACTTCAACGGATAAACACTAAACATTTATTGTAAAAAACGTGTGTAATGTCATTACTCAACATCACAGATCCTATAAATATAACACAATCAATAATTACACGGGTGCATCGTATCGAATTGCGCTTAGTATTAAGTTCAAATGCTAAATAAAACGAAAATAACTGCATTAAATCAATCATAAGCTGGATAAAATGTTCTATAATTGAATTATAGGATCAAAGTTAATTTTGTCTGTACAAAAATACCAGCTTAATCAAAGTATAAAAAAAATGTGAATCAGTGAGTTACTTAATTATATGAAAATATCATTCTTCTTTTTTTTGTTTTTCAGAACAAAATATGAATAAATTTGTACACTTGCCAAAAAGCATGTGAGAAAAGAAAGTAATAACAGGTTATTAGGATAATAGTAGACTACTGATTGGGCAGTTTGGGCACTGTGTTCTCAAGAAATATTTTAGTTAGATGGGTTTAACAGAAATCTCTTATCTTAAAACCGGAAGCATCCGACTATGTATTTGCAGAGATCACTGTCAAGGCTGTGGAACCTCTTCAACATGACACTATAGACGCTATAGTAGAGTATTTAAATTGTAAGCACTAAATTATTATAAATGAGATAAATGAATTTTATTGCATTGTTGCCAGGTTGTAATTATGGATAATTTTTTTTTGTGTGTGTTTTGGCTTGGACAATTGTCATTCAGCCAGTCTCAATCAAGATAAGTTTATTAATGTAGTGTATGTGTGTGTGTGTGTGTGTGTGTGTGTGTGTGTGTGTGTGTGTGTGTGTGTGTGTGTGTGTGTGTGTGTGTGTGTGTGTGTGTGTGTGTGTGTGTGTGTGTGTGTGTGTGTGTGTGTGTGTGTGTGTGTGTGTGTGTGTGTGTGTGTGTGTGTGTGTGTGTGTGTGTGTGTGTGTGTGTGTGTGTGTGTGTGTGTGTGTGTGTGTGTGTGTGTGTGTGTGTGTGTGTGTGTGTGTGTGTGTGTGGTGTGTGTGTGTGTGTGTGTGTGTGTGTGTGTGTGTGTGTGTGTGTGTGTGTGTGTGTGTGTGTGTGTGTGTGTGTGTGTGTGTGTGTGTGTGTGTGTGTGTGTGTGTGTGTGTGTGTGTGTGTGTGTGTGTGTGTGTGTGTGTGTGTGTGTGTGTGTGTGTGTGTGTGTGTGTGTGTGTGTGTGTGTGTGTGTGTGTGTGTGTGTGTGTGTGTGTGTGTGTGTGTGTGTGTGTGTGTGTGTGTGTGTGTGTGTGTGTGTGTGTGTGTGTGTGTGTGTGTGTGTGTGTGTGTGTGTGTGTGTGTGTGTGTGTGTGTGTGTGTGTGTGTGTGTGTGTGTGTGTGTGTGTGTGTGTGTGTGTGTGTGTGTGTGTGTGTGTGTGTGTGTGTGTGTGTGTGTGTGTGTGTGTGTGTGTGTGTGTGTGTGTGTGTGTGTGTGTGTGTGTGTGTGTGTGTGTGTTGTGTGTGTGTGTGTGTGTGTGTGTGTGTGTGTGTGTGTGTGTGTGTTGTGTGTGTGTGTGTGTGTGTGTGTGTGTGTGTGTGTGTGTGTGTGTGTGTGTGTGTGTGTGTGTGTGTGTGTGTGGTGTGTGTGTGTGTGTGGTGTGTGTGTGTGTGTGTGTGTGTGTGTGTGTGTGTGTGTGTGTGTGTGTGTGTGTGTGTGTGTGTGTGTGTGTGTGTGTGTGTGTGTGTGTGTGTGTGTGTGGTGTGTGTGTGTGTGTGTGTGTGTGTGTGTGTGTGTGTGTGTGTGTGTGTGTGTGTGTGTGTGTGTGTGTGTGTGTGTGTGTGTGTGTGTGTGTGTGTGTGTGTGTGTGTGTGTGTGTGTGTGTGTGTGTGTGTGTGTGTGTGTGTGGTGTGTGTGTGTGTGTGTGTGTGTGTGTGTGTGTGTGTGTGTGTGTGTGTGTGTGTGTGTGTGTGTGTGTGTGTGTGTGTGTGTGTGTGTGTGTGTGTGTGTGTGTTGTGTGTGTGTGTGTGTGTGTGTGTGTGTGTGTGTGTGTGTGTGTGTGTGTGTGTGTGTGTGTGTGTGTGTGTGTGTGTGTGTGTGTGTGTGTGTGTGTGTGTGTGTGTGTGTGTGTGTGTGTGTGTGTGTGTGTGTGTGTGTGTGTGTGTGTGTGTGTGTGTGTGTGTGTGTGTGTGTGTGTGTGTGTGTGTGTGTGTGTTGTGTGTGTGTGTGTGTGTGTGTGTGTGTGTGTGTGTGTGTGTGTGTGTGTGTGTGTGTGTGTGTGTGTGTGTGTGTGTGTGTGTGTGTGTGTGTGTGTGTGTGTGTTGTGTGTGTGTGTGTGTGTGTGTGTGTGTGTGTGTGTGTGTGTGTGTGTGTGTGTGTGTGTGTGTGTGTGTGTGTGTGTGTGTGTGTGTGTGTGTGTGTGTGTGTGTGTGTGTGTGTGTGTGTGTGTGTGTGTGTGTGTGGTGTGTGTGTGTGTGTGTGTGTGTGTGTGTGTGTGTGTGTGTGTGTGTGTGTGTGTGTGTGTGTGTGTGTGTGTGTGTGTGTGTGTGTGTGTGTGTGTGTGTGTGTGTGTGTGTGTGTGTGTGTGTGTGTGTGTGTGTGTGTGTGTGTGTGTGTGTGTGTGTGTGTGTGTGTGTGTGTGTGTGTGTGTGTGTGTGTGTGTGTGTGTGTGTGTGTGTGTGTGTGTGTGTGTGTGTGTGTGTGTGTGTGTGTGTGTGTGTGTGTGTGTGTGTGTGTGTGTGGTGTGTGTGTGTGTGTGTGTGTGTGTGTGTGTGTGTGTGTGTGTGTGTGTGTGTGTGTGTGTGTGTGTGTGTGTGTGTGTGTGTGTGTGTGTGTGTGTGTGTGTGTGTGTGTGTGTGTGTGTGTGTGTGTTTGTGTGTGTAGAGTAATTGTCTTGATACTTAGCAAAGTCGACGTCATTGTCTTTGCTAAGAGACGCTAATTGTATCCGAACGTCTGCGGTCCCTCCGGTGTGTACCGATCACACAAGGATAGAAATTATTTTCATTTATTAATTTTTTTAAAAAACGAAAATTTCCACCCAGGTGGGATTCGAACTCACGACCTTTAGGTTTAAAGGCAGGCGCTCTTACCACTGAGCCACAGAGGGGATTTTATGGATAATTTATCAACTTCTATATTAATAATTCACATAAAATCAAAGAGTCATAGAATAGGGGACTTGTTAAAGTATCTAATAAATAAGACAACACTGACCAGCAGAAAAAAAAAGTAGATAATCGAAACCGAAAATGAGAGAGAAATATATATAAATCAGTATGGGCATTCAACTGATACTCAGTAGCGTATCAGTTACGTTGTTAAGTGAATTTTAAAAATCTGTGCTTACCAAGAAAAGGATTTTATCAAGTTTATGTTTTTTATATATTTGTAACATAAAAATGTGAAGCTTATTTAACTTTTAAAAATTAGTAACGTATGCAGTAGTTATAGAATACGTCAGTATTTTAATTTGGCAATATATGTAAACAATATTAATTTAACTATAATTATATAAAGCAACATTAATAAAGTAGTTTGACATTCACAAAAGGTCAAAACATTAACTATCTTCTGAAGAAAATTCGTCGGGTGATAAAGAACTCTATCGCAATTAGCCACATTGATAGGTGCAACGCAAGATCATCCCTTGTAAGATTTAATACCTCTACCTTCAACATATTGTCACCAAATGATATATTATTTCTTTGAGGAAGCCAGTTCATGATGACAGCTTTCCGCCAGGCAGTTGTTGGTGACGGCTCCAATTGTCGACTATGGTAAGATGCATTGTCTATAAGGACGAGAGAATTTGGTTTAAGAATTATTAAAATCTTTGAAAATTAACCTGACGGTCCTGCAAGTGACAACAGTAGGTTCATTTAATTTCGCTTCGTAATAAACTTAAAATTATTGGGGAATTATAGGTTAGAAAATTCAACCGAGTTCAAAAATAAGTGTTAAAAGCTAAGTGCATACAGGTGATAGTAGTTAATAAAGAAAATACCATCAGACAAGTAAGATAGAACTATTTTAATAATTTTAACAAGTCTTAAGTAAATGAATAATTGTGTGAAAGAATAAAAAAGTGGTTTTGGCGAATGTTAAGTCCGAGGGTCGACCTGCTTAGGCATTCCTACGTGTTTTTTGTTTTTGGTTTTTTGGCAGATAAGAAAGTAATTAGTGCTGACAAGAAATTAAATATCAAAATAAAAGCCAGATAATTTTATTACAAAAATCCATATCTGGCCTTAAAATAGATTAGATTAAAGTTGGGATTAGAATTAAATTAAATTAAAATAATAAATTAAAAGTAAATGTAATACAATAACTAAACCGAATGAACAGCAAAAGAAATAAACCAGAACACGATCAATCATCCGACAAGGAAGAAGCCTTCAAAAGAAGCAAAGCCACGTTAAGAACACCTCCAAAGGATAACATAAAAAATCGCAAAATGGAAGAACTAAAGAAACTACTAGTAGAAATAAATAAGGAGATTATAACGGAAATAAAAGAGCTGAAAACAGATATGGAGGAAAAAATAAGGAAATCAGCAGATATATAAATGAAGTTAAAGAAGAGATAAAACAAAATAACGAAGAAATAAAAAGCATAAAACTGGAAATAGAAGGGGTTAAGGAAGAATGGACAAAAGAGACAGAAGAACTGAAAAGAGAAAACGAACTAACCAAAACCGATAACAAAAAGATAACGGAAGAATTAAATGATCTAAAACGCTCATTGGAATGATTAGACAAAGAAAAAAGAATATAATCATTAGTGGATCAAAAATAGACTCTGAAGACCCAAAAACATTGAAAGAGGGAATGACTACTAGAAAGTCATCTTGGAGTCAAAACTAATATAAAAAGAGCACAAAAAATAGGCACAAAAACATGCTAATTGGACTTGAAAGCGAAGAAGAAAAAACAACAATCTTAAGAAATAAATATAAATTTAAGAATGTGAAGATCGAAAAAATATGGATTACAGAGGATCTCACAAAAGGAGAGAGAGAGAGAGAGAGAAAATGAAAGCTTTAAGAGATAAAGCAAGAGAAATGAGGGAAAATGGAAAAATGGTCAAAATGGGATACAATAAAATCACAGTGACGGCAAGGAATGGAGATGGTGCTATTAAGAAGAAAAGGTGGTGGAAATAGCGTGTTCAAAAAACTACCAGAGCAACATAAAAAGAACCAAGGAGAGGCCAAGCAACGAATAGAGAAAGAAGAATTATTAAATAAACCGGACAATGATGATAAATGTTTAGTTTTAAGTAGTAATAGGAATAGGATTAGAAATGTAAATGATAAATATCCCATTAGAAATATGACTTGTGATAGGAATATGGTTATTAGGTATACTAACAGTAGTGATAATATTATAGCTAGGGGGAATATTAATAATGGGCATAGCATTAGTAATGAAGGTAGGGAAAAATTAAATATTAGTATTAAAAATAAAAACGGTAATAAAATAAATAACGGATATAATGTTAATACAAAAACCAGGGAGCATGAAATCAACGAAAACACCAATAATAGAGAAGAAGAATATAGTAATAAGGAAATACATCATAACAAGACAGATCATATAGGAATAGCAGCGACATGGAATGTAACATCTCTGACCGGCAAGGAAATAGAAGCTACGGAAGAGAGCAAAAGAAGGAGTCGGTATAATAGTGAATAAAAGAATAGAATCAAGAATAACAAACTACGAAGCAGTATCATCTAGAATAATCACAGCCCAAATAGAACTAAAAGACAAGATAGGAATAATTCAAATATACGGACCAACAGAAGGAAATGAAGAAGAGATAATGATAGAATTCTACAACGAACTCCAAAATGCATTAGACAAATTAAGAGAGACAAGAGAAAAAATAATAATCTTAGGTGATTGGAATTCAAGAGTAGGTAAGGACATTAACAGGGGATTAGGATGTATTGGACAATATAGGGAAGACACATTAAATAGAAATGGAATTAAAATGCTGGAATTCTGCCAAACCAATGACCTGATAATAGGAAACCCATTCAGTGAACACACCATTAACGACAAATATACATTTGTGGCTAAAGAGAGAAATGCGAAAAGCTTAATCGACTATATAGTCTATACGAGAAACCTAGAACAAAATATAAAAAACATCTTAACGGAAAAGGAACCGTTATGGAGGAGAATTATGGAGAAAATGGAAAGAAAAGAGTATAAGAAAGTAAATGTAAACAAACTAAAGATAGAAAGTGTGCGAGAATTGTACACGTAGGAAACTAACAAAAGACTGAGATGGTGGAATTGAAAAGGACAAGATGGTGAAATAAAGAAGTGAAGACAGAAATAAAAAAGAAGAAAATAGCATGAAAAAAAATACATCGAAACGGGATTAGAAGAAGATAAAAAAAATACTATAGGCAGAGACGATTGGTAAAAAAGACAGTCACACAAGCAAAAGCAAAATCATGGAAAGAATTTGGAGAAGAACTTCAGGAAGAATATATAACAAATAATAGAAACTTTTGGACGACAATACGACACATAAGGCAAGGAGGATGACAACAACATTAAGAGATACTTCAAACCAAATACAAATAAGTCCAGAACAAGTAGCTAGGGTATGGAAAGAATATTATGAGAAAAAATTTGATACCGAAGGGATAAATGAAGACAATACAAACAATGAAGGCGAAGAAAACACACAGCTAGAGCAAATAAGTAGAGAAGAAGTAATAGAAGGATTATCAAATATAAAAATAGGCAAGGCAGGTGGATATGATGAAATTGAACCGGAAATGGTAAAATACATGGGAGAAGAAGGAATAAACTAGCTATGGAAAATATATAAAGAGGCGTGAGAAAAACAAACAATCTATAAACAAACTATAGAGCAATATGTCCGTCATCGGTATGCTTTAAAATATATACGAAAATAATAGAGAAGAGACTGAGACAAGAAGTAGAAATGGTATTGGGAGAAGAACAAACGGCATTTAGACCGGGAACATAGACAAATGACAACATATATATCATTAGAAACCTAATAGAAAGAAGCATAGATACGGGGGAAAACTAGTATTAGCATTCATAGACCTAAGAGCAGCATTTGACACGATAGAAAGACATATTATAGGGAAATGCTTGAGAAAAATAAATGTACCTAATGCATTGATAAAAATTTTAGAAAGTACTTACAAAGAGGTAAAAGGAAGGGTACAAATGACAGGGGAAAGATCGGAAGCATTTAATTGGAAGAGAGGTATTAAACAAGGAGATAGTCTCAGCCCTTTGCTATTCATAATAGTAATGAACGAATTGATAAGAAACACTAGAGTCAGAACCAATCAACTACAGACAATAATAGGTTACCACAGATTACAACTGGTAACAATAGAGTCCTTAATGTATGCAGACGATATAGTACTAATAGCAGATAATAGATAGATAGATAATAGATAGATTCCGATAATAAAATGCAGAAACTAATGGATATATGGGTAGAACAAGTAGAAGAACTTAAAATGGAGATAAACGCATTGTCTGCCTAAAACATTACTGAACCTCCTCCAAAAGCAACACGTACTCGTCGAACACTACCAGCATATCGTTCCCCACGTCTTCTGTATGTTTTGATGCGACCATCTGAGCCACAAAGAACCATCCTAGACTCATCACTAAACAAGAACATTTTTCCAATCTTCTATCGTCCAATGCTCGTGATCTCTAGCAAACTGTTGTCGGCGTTGTCGATGTAAAGAAGTGCGTTGTAAAGAATGGTCTTCTCTGACCGGAATTTTGGACATTGTGGGAATTTAGTTACAATAGAATAAATTGTATAAACTTAAAGTTATTAAAAAATTCTTAAAAAATTCTAGATGGCCTCTTTTTTGTAAATAAAAGAAATAAATTATCAAATGAATATATTTTAGAGTTCCCAATATAAAACATTATTGCATAAATTACAACCTCAACACACTTTAATTTAGACCTTTTCATCTAACGTACTACTAAAATAGCGTGTGGCGCCACCGACCTATCCACACCAAACTACAAAAACTAACCCGAAGCATATGGCTGCATGTTAAGTAGACCATGTAAAAAATTTGAATTTCTAATTTTCCGCTCGCCAACATCAGCGCAACAGAAAATTGACTGTTTTATATTACATAAGTATGTTTGGGAAGTTTATTGCTCTATTGATTTTATCCAAAGGATGAGAGAAAAGGATACTTCAACAGATCATCCGATTCGATGACACCCTGTCCCTCAGTGGTTTTAAACATTTAGGAGACAGATAGACAGATAACATATACGATGAGATTAGGATATATCGATCGGAGTGCGAATATACATAAACCAGCTTTTTCCTTTTACAGATTTATATAATATATATATATATATATATATATATATATATATATATATATATATATATATATAATAAATGGCATGTCTCGCAACAGGAAAACAAAAAACAAAATAGGTATATCGATGGAAGGCAACCGTAGATACTTATTTCTAACTATTTGATCGTCATCAATACACTGCAGTCAAGTTATAAAAGGAGCATGTTAACTTAGGAAATGGATCACTACAGGAGCAATGTGATAACGGAGCAACAACTAACAACAACCACGGGGCTACCTGAGGAAAAGAATGAACAGCTAAAGAACTTCCAGAGATAGCCCAAGAACAATGCGGATTCCTACCAGGAAAAGGAACGCGGGAGCAGATACTGAACACCGAACACATAATAGAAAAGGCGAGAGAACACAACATACCAAGGCTGCTCTGTTTCGTTGGTTACACAAAGGCTTTCGATTGAGTAAAATGTGATCCCGTCTGGAGTATAACGGCAAATACGAGTACTTAACTAAAGTTAAATTACACGGAATATATTCAGATGCGTTCAAAACAAGGAAATGAATTAGACAAGGCTGCATTTTATTACCATTATTATACAACATATTTTATATTCTGAATATATAATGCGAAAAGTAGTAGACGGGATGGAGGAATTACTATAGGAGGCAGAAAAATCAGCAAACTGCGATACACAGATAACACACAAGAGTATAAGGAAAAATTGTTTATAAATAGCAATTTAATAATGTTTATAAATAACATATATTTAATATAATTATATTTTGAATAAATAAATATAATAATATTAACAAAAACTGAGTATTGAGATCCAGGTACAACCATGAACTCTACCACAAATCACCTACCTCTAGTTGTTTCACGACAATACTTTAGTTAGATATGAAATTCAGCGCTCCAAATAATGTGTATCGGAACTAATTCAAGCCGGAAATTATGCGGGAATTTCAAAATTTAATTTTGGTAAGACAATTCAAATAAAGTTTAAAATATTTAAATATAATAAGGTATATTTGAAAAAAAAAATTGCATTTGAAATTTTAAAATGTGCAAATTATTTTTAAATTCAGATATACACAATACCATTTACGAAAAAATAAGACAAAATATAATTTATTTATTTAAAACAGGTAAAACACCTTTGTATATAAATTTAGAATACAATAGAAATATGCTTTATTACCACCAAAAATTGTACAATTTTATGGACAAAGCTTACAAAAAGTCAGAAAAATAACAACAATTTTAAATTTACTGAAATTACATAAATCGTCAAGATCACAAAATAAAAGATAATAAAATATACAATATATTGCAAAATTTAAATAAATTGCAAATTACATAGTTTAAGTTGCTGCATGTGATACTGAAATATATATTTATACAAATACTTTAGTTACTTGTACATAAAGCTATTCGTTCAGAAACTGTTCTATTAGATAACATGGTCTTTCAGCTAGATAGGCTTTTGTCCTTTTACAGAACTTGAAGAAGTTTGGGAAAATTTTTAAGGGAAGAAGTTGAAGATTTAAGTTGGAAAGGGAGATGGTCGTACATTTTTTTTGCTGAATATAATGTAGATTCCTTTACTCAGTGGACGGGTTCAGTAAATACAAATCAAAGGTTGAATTTCTGGTGGAGTAGTCATGATTAGGTCTTGCTGGAAAAACATGTCGGTGTTTACGAATTAAGCAAAAACTTTCTAAAATATATAAAAAGGGAAGAATTAAAATCCCGTGATTTTTGAAGTAGCTTTTTCAATGTGTTATTCTACTGAGGACAAAAAGATACTGTATTGCTCTTTTTTGAAATTTAAATACAATATTCGATTGAGGCAGCTGTTCTAGAACCCCAAAAAAGAAGATCGTATCGAAGGTAAGACTCGAACAAAGAAAAATATGTTGTTTTGGAAGATGCTAAATTGATTTCCTACGAAACAGATCTTATTGCATAGCAGACTGAGGCTTCTAAGAAATTAGAAATGACTTCCACAAACACTTTTTAATTTGAGGGGTTTTTGCATGAAATAGATGATTTCCACTGTTTTCTTAGACCTCTTATTATAAAAACTAGAACATGATCTGCTATATATGAATCTCTGTCATCTCCCATATCTTCAAAACCATCTATACACCTACTATGCTCATTGTAACAAAGAATTGGCATAATCGCCATTTCATCAAATACTATAGCTATATAAACATTTCTCATTTCAAGTTTAAAAGACTTTTTCTATTTCTTTCCAAAGAATATTTATGGTGTAGTTGTTTTAATGCTTCATATATTTTTTTCTTTTTAGGGGTAACTGTACTTCTTGATATCTTACAGTGCTGCAATATTTTCAGCGGTATGATATTCTCAAGGGAAACACCTAAAAGTAAATGTGATGTTAATGTCTTTATTTAATACTTACAAGTCAAAATCTATTCATTATATTAACCTTCGTGTAGTGGCATTACTGCGTGAGAGACTTAGTAGACTGTTTTTTTGATGTGAGTATTAAACAATTTATTGTAAGTACTAAAACGTTTCAGTTCCTTCATATATCTTTGTTAGATTTTAGCAATAGGATTAATTACTATTAAACTGGGAATAAGCCACAATTAAAGATAAAATTTACGTTTATTGACGTTTCAATTTCCACTTCGGAAATCGTTCTCAAAATACAAACAGTAAATTAAACAAATTTTTTTTTTGTTACATAGTGAAAAATTCTTCTAATAATTTAATTTTATCTGACTCATTTATATTGACAATTCAGACATACATTATGCATTTTAAAGTAGACGACTTTAAAATGATATTGCCAATATTGTTGAGTTGCGCTCCTGGGACGACTTTACTTATAAGATAGTTCATTCGATTACATGAAATCAACTTTAACTTGAGAATATCCGTCAGAAAAAATCATAGCATGTAATTCGTCTTTAAAAAGACAAACACATGACATGATGACAGTAAAATTCTCCTGTTAGTGACTCCATAGTAAATTATGAGGGAAAACCAGGAAAAAAACCTCATAATACTATCCCGACATTGTAAGTATTTGTTCGTGAATTTAGTTTACCTTCAACAAACATCAAAATTCTGATTTTATATGTTACGTTATTTAAAAAACATAAATGATGTATCCTCTATATGTTACTGACTTACTAATACTGGTATTTTCTTATTAATAACTTCTTCTTTCAATATTGGCAACCAGATCCTACTACATTCTGCCGAAGAATTTGCGACACAATTGGCCTCATTTAACATAATTAGAGCCGCTTCTTTGATTTTTCTTTTTTTACCATCCGTTTCTTTTAGGACTACATTTGAATTACTCCATTGAACCCTATGTTCATTATCCCATGCGTGTTTACAGATTTGAGATCTATCAAATTCTTTATTTTTAATATAAGATTGATGTTCACTTATTCTAACATTTAATGGCCTTGATGATTCACCTAAATAAAACTGATCGCATTCACAAGGTATTTTATAAATGCAATTCTTTGTCCTTTCTTGTTCATTGTTAGGTTTGGTTTTGGACAAAATAGATCTCAACGTGTTTGTTGTTTTGAATGTTGTTGAAATGTTGAATTTATTTCCTATCCTTTTAAGTTTTTCTGATAAAAAAATAAAATATAATAAAATATAATAAAAAATAGTACATAAAAGGACTATCAAAAAAACTTAAAAGGATAGGAAATAAATTCAACATTTCAACAACATTCAAAACAACAAACACGTTGAGATCTATTTTGTCCAAAACCAAACCTAACAATGAACAAGAAAGGACAAAGAATTGCATTTATAAAATACCTTGTGAATGCGATCAGTTTTATTTAGGTGAATCATCAAGGCCATTAAATGTTAGAATAAGTGAACATCAATCTTATATTAAAAATAAAGAATTTGATAGATCTCAAATCTGTAAACACGCATGGGATAATGAACATAGGGTTCAATGGAGTAATTCAAATGTAGTCCTAAAAGAAACGGATGGTAAAAAAGAAAAATCAAAGAAGCGGCTCTAATTATGTTAAATGAGGCAATTGTGTCGCAAATTCTTCGGCAGAATGTAGTAGGATCTGGTTGCCAATATTGAAAGAAGAAGTTATTAATAAGAAAATACCAGTATTAGTAAGTCAGTAACATATAGAGGATACATCATTTATGTTTTTTAAATAACGTAACATATAAAATCAGAATTTTGATGTTTGTTGAAGGTAAACTAAATTCACGAACAAATACTTACAATGTCGGGATAGTATTATGAGGTTTTTTTCCTGGTTTTCCCTCATAATTTACTATGGAGTCACTAACAGGAGAATTTTACTGTCATCATGTCATGTGTTTGTCTTTTTAAAGACGAATTACATGCTATGATTTTTCTGACGGATATTCTCAAGTTAAAGTTGATTCATGTAATCGAATGAACTATCTTATAAGTAAAGTCGTCCCAGGAGCGCAACTCAACAATATTGGCAATATCATTTTAAAGTCGTCTACTTTAAAATGCATAATGTATGTCTGAATTGTCAATATAAATGAGTCAGATAAAATTAAATTATTAGAAGAATTTTTCACTATGTAACAAAAAACAAAATTTGTTTAATTTACTGTTTGTATTTTGAGAACGATTTCCGAAGTGGAAATTGAAACGTCAATAAACGTAATTTTATCTTTAATTGTGGCTTATTCCCAGTTTAATAGTAATTAATTTACAATGCCACAAGAAAATAGCTTCAGAACAATATTAGCAATAGGAGATTATAAACACAGGCAAGCTCCTATTCCTAGTTTTTAGCTCCAGCTGGTCTATGACACGGAGGCAACTAAACTTATAAAAAACTAGTATCACTATCCAAAGGTTAAGCAGACTGTTAATTTTATGTAACAATAAAACACTAAAAACTTTGTTTTCAAACTTCCACAAAATTTATTTTAACTCTTATCACTATAGCTGTTTCGGCTGATTGCCTTTCTCAAGTGATCTATTTTTGGCTTGCCTTTACACTTTATAGTCTCTAATGAAATAGGTTGAGGAGGGGAGAACTGTTTGTCTCAAGT